>CM038723.1:10268053-10730553 GCA_021613375.1 Megaleporinus macrocephalus | reverse complement strand
TCCTACTCTCCTCCTCCTCTTCCTTTCTTCTCCTCTTTCTCCTTGTCTCCGCTACTTTTCTCCTTCCTCTCTCCCTCCTCCCCATCACTTTTCCTCCTCTCTACTCATATGCTGCCCTCTCGTTTCCTTTTCTCCTCCTCTTTTTTTTCCTCCTGTTCTCATGTTCTCCTCTTTCGTCCCCTCCTCTCATCTTCTCTTTTCCCTCACTCACTCTCCTTCTCCTTTCTTCTCCTCTTTCTCCTTGTCTTCTCTACTTTTCTCCTTCCTCTCTTCGTCTTCCTCTGCTCTTTCTCCTCCTCTCCTCCTCTCCTACTTTTTTTTACCTCCCCTTTCCTTCATGCCTCCCTCACTCTCCTTTCCTGCTCATCCTCTTCCTTTCTCTGTCCTCTCCTCTTCCCTCTTTTCTCTCCCATCCTGCTCCTCTCATATTCTCTTTCTGCTCACCCACTCTCCTTTTCTTCCTCCTCCTCGTCTCTTTTTCTCCTCTCCTCTTTTTCCTCCTCTCTTCTCCTCTTGCCCTCCCCTTTTTTCTACTCGTATTCTCGTGTTCTCTTTCCTCCCCTCCTCTCCTACTCTTTTTCTCCTCCTCTCCTTCCCCTTTTCTCTTCCCCTCTCTCCCCTCCTTCTCTCCTCAGTTTTTTTTCTGAGCTCGCTGCTCCTCCGGAGCTCCATGGCTGGAGGCAGTGCAGTGTTGGTGTTCTTGCAGAGCTGGTGGAGTAAAGCATTCATCACTGAACACCCGCTGAAATGTCAGCTTTCTAAAAGTGGCGGTGCGCATCCGCTCCTGCCGAGAGACCCGGCGAGAACAAACAGGAGAGAAATTAATGAGGAGAGGAGGGACCGCCACTGTTTTCCACCCCGAACTCTTCATTCTGCCCGTGTGTACGTGCCACGCCGCGTTCTCCGCCAGAACACTGTGATTTCACCACCTCAGAGGTGGCTTTCGTCTCTTCTCCTTCTCCTTCTTCTTCTTCTACTTCTGTTTTTTTCAGTGCTCACCCATAAATAACCTCCAACTACTGCTTGGGTGGGCTTGAAAGGCTGGAAATGTCAGAGAAAACATACATTTTAATATTCAGGACTTCAAACAATGTTCCATAAACACATACACAGAAGCACAGATCATAAGTGCTGATGTATTTACTCCTGTACCGCATACGTGTCTATATGTTTCTATGTAGGTTTGTATGTGTGTTTGTATGTGTGTTTGTATGTGTGTTTGTATGTGTGTTTGTATGTATGTGTGTTTGTATGTAGGTTTGTATGTATGTTTGTATGTATGTATGTATGTAGGTTTGTATGTATGTTTGTTTGTAGGTTTGTATGTATGTTTGTATGTATGTTTGTATGTAGGTTTGTATGTGTGTTTGTATGTGTGTTTGTATGTATGTTTGTATGTATGTTTGTATGTATGTTTGTATGTGTGTTTGTATGTGTGTTTGTATGTAGGTTTGTATGTATGTTTGTATGTATGTTTGTATGTAGGTTTGTATGTATGTTTGTATGTATGTTTGTATGTATGTTTGTATGTGTGTTTGTATGTGTGTTTGTATGTATGTTTGTGTTTGTATGTGTGTTTGTATGTATGTTTGTATGTGTGTTTGTATGTGTGTTTGTATGTATGTTTGTATGTATGTTTGTGTTTGTATGTGTGTTTGTATGTATGTTTGTATGTATGTATGTTTGTTTGTGTGTTTGTATGTATGTTTGTTTGTGTGTTTGTATGTATGTTTGTATGTATGTTTGTATGTATGTTTGTATGTGTGTTTGTATGTGTGTTTGTATGTATGTTTGTATGTGTGTTTGTATGTATGTATGTATGTATGTATGTTTGTTTGTGTGTTTGTATGTATGTTTGTATGTATGTTTGTATGTATGTTTGTATGTGTGTTTGTATGTATGTTTGTATGTATGTTTGTATGTATGTTTGTTTGTGTGTTTGTATGTATGTTTGTATGTGTGTTTGTATGTATGTTTGTATGTAGGTTTGTATGTGTGTTTGTATGTATGTTTGTATGTATGTTTGTATGTATGTTTGTTTGTGTGTTTGTATGTATGTTTGTATGCATGTTTGTATGTGTGTTTGTATGTGTGTTTGTATGTATGTTTGTATGTGTGTTTGTATGTGTGTTTGTATGTATGTATGTGTGTTTGTATGTATGTTTGTTTGTGTGTTTGTATGTGTGTTTGTATGTATGTTTGTATGTATGTTTGTATGTATGTTTGTATGTGTGTTTGTATGTGTGTTTGTATGTATGTTTGTATGTATGTTACCGGTAGTGTTATTAAACGTTTGGTTGATAGTATTTTGAAACGTGGTGGTGTACTAAAGCTGTTGACCGATGGTGTTCTAAAGCTGTTGACCGATGGTGTTCTAAAGCTGTTGACCGGTGGTGTATATAACGGATTACGAAAGCAGGATTCATAGAAAGTGTAAGTCTTTTTACTAATAAAGGAAGGAGTACTGAGTATACGGGTATATACTGAATACCTGTTCAGTTTATAAGAGGCTCTGGCTGCACTAATGATCGTCAGGATCATTGCCAGAATCCTGGATTACCAATAGAATTGATCACCACAACAGATATCAAAGCACTGCCCTCATTATCGCTCCACTGTTGACCTAATTAACTGGTTTGCATGTCTTATTTTATGTAATCGTGTGATTGATCGGTTCCACTGGTGGGATTTTCCTATTGCATGTCTGTTTGCGTCTGTGTCTCGGTGCTAGAACAATCCGCTGACACTTCCACTGCTATATTTAGTCTGTCTGAGTTTTTGACTCGCGAGATGAGATGGTTCGGTTATTCCGAGCGAAGAGGACGATCCTGGACATGCACGTACACAGACCCACACAAACACATTCACTCCCAGACTCTTCCTTGGGCTGCTGCCAGCGCTTAGACTGCATTGCATCAGTCCCACCTACTGACTGATTTATCAGTAGCCTGCACAGAGATGACAGTGTCCACAGGTTTAGAAAAGAAAAAGAAGAAACAGCTACGTTTAATGCGCTGGATCGTACAGGCTGCTCAATGTGCACTCGCTGCCATTTTATTGCAAAACCCACTCAGTTTTTTTCCATGTTAGAGACCGCAGCCCATCTGTTGATGCACAGTTGGTGTTAGCCGTCCTCCCACCCAAATAATATCCGGTCAGCAGCAGGCTTGTGGTCAGCAAGCTGATCTTAGATGAATGGAGGGGGTTGGTAAATTGCGCAGCAACTGATAGACTCAAGCTTTTAATTGTATATCATTGAGCTATAAGTTAGGACGCGCCAATAAAGTGGCCAGTGTGTGGAAATAGAACAGAGGTGTTTCCAATAAAGTGGCCAGCATGTGGAAGTAGAAGGTAGGTGTTTCTGTTAAAGTGGCCAGTGAGTGGTAATACAAGGTTGATGTTTCCAATAAAGTGGCCAGTATGTGGAAGTAGAAGGTAGGTGTTTCCAATAAAGTGGGCAGCATATGGAAGTAGTAGGTAGGTGTTTCTGATAAAGTGGCCAGTGAGTAGAAAGACAAGGTATGTGTTTCTAATAAAGTGGCCAGTTAGTGGAATGACAAGGTTTGTGTTTCTAATAAAGTGGCCAGTTAGTGGAAGCACAAGGTTTGTGTTTCTAATCAAGTGGCCAGTAAGTAAAGGGACAAGGTAGGTGTTTCTAATAAAGTGGCCAGTGGGTGGATGAACAAAGTAGGTGTTTCTAATAAAGTGGCCAGTGGGTGGATGAACAAAGTAGGTGTTTCTAATAAAGTGGCCAGCGGGTGGAAGGACATGGTATGTGTTTCTAATAAAGTGGCCAGTGAGTGGAGGGACAAGGTTTGTGTTTCTATTAAAGTGGCCAGTGAGTGAAAGGACAAGGTATGTGTTTCCAATAAAGTGGCCAGTAAGTGAAGGGACAAGGTAGGTGTTTCTAATAAAGTGGCCAGTGAGTGGAAGGACAAGGTATGTGTTTCTAATAAAGTGGCCAGCGGGTGGAAGGACAAGGTATGTGTTTCTAATAAAGTGGCCAGTAAGTGAAGGGACAAGGTAGGTGTTTCTAATAAAGTGGCCAGTGAGTGGAAGGACAAGGTATGTGTTTCTAATAAAGTGGGCAGCGGGTGGATGTACAAAGTCTGTGTTTCTAATAAAGTGGCCAGTGAGTGGACGTACAAAGTCTGTGTTTCTAATAAAGTGGCCAGTGAGTGGACGTACAAAGTCTGTGTTTCTAATAAAGTGGCCAGTCAGTGGACGTACAAAGTCTGTGTTTCTAATAAAGTGGCCAGTGAGTGGATGTACAAAGTCTGTGTTTCTAATAAAGTGGCCAGTGAGTGGACGTACAAAGTCTGTGTTTCTAATAAAGTGGCCAGTGAGTGGACGTACAAAGTCGGTGTTTCCAATAAAGTGGCCAGTGAGTGGAAAAACAAGGCAGGTGTTTCTAATAAAGTGGCCAATTAATGCATAAACAGAGCGATGAAAATATTCTGAACAGCTTTAAAAGGCTGTGTTTTCACAGATCATTCTGAGTAATGAATATATCGCCGTTGGGAAAAGCGTGAGAGTGTAAGAGAGAAGTAGAAATAACACCCCGTCCTCCGAATCGTAGTTTAATCATCAGAAAACTTGGTTAGCACTGACTTTGACCTGTTTTCATTTCTTTCTTCAGAGCCCACAGCGCTACAATGCCTACGGGGCACACAAAGCCGCTTCGGGTTTATGTAAAATGATGCAGAGAGATTTTTTTTCTCGGTGCCAGCAACATGCTTTCTCGATTTCAGTAGCCATGACATCACCGCTATCGCATATCTCAAACCAAGCATCAGCCTTACATCACCAGTTCTGATCGGAAGCAGCGGTGAGCTCACACTCATAAAAGCACAAACATGTGAATAAAAGATTAGCGCTGCTTCTGGATGGTCCTGATTTGCTGCCAGATTATAATCCTGTTCTCCGAAATCCAGGTCACTACTTTGGTTAGATAATCCCGCCTCGGTGGAGCTTTGTTTGCGTATCAAGATCGGGGAGCTTTGGTACTTCTCGACACTGAGGCGGGTTTATCGATCGTATCAAGGTCGCGGACAGAGAAAGAGCAGACAAAGGGATTCGGGGGTAAATTACGTGGATTATCAAGGTGGATAATAGATTAGATCACATTAGATTCAACTTTATTGTCATATAAATGTATATTTATTGTCATATAAATATATACAGACTTTATTGTTATTTAAATACTTAATAAAATATAACTTTATTGTCATATAAATATATACAGACCTATAAAAATATACAGACGCACTAAGATTTCAGAGCTGATATTGCTTTACTCAGTATACACACCCATTACAGGTCATTTGCTATTGTTGCGATTTCAAAACAAGGTCATACTATAATCCATAGAGTCTTACAGGAAGCAGTTAGTGCAGGGAAGGTTCATATACACTGACGTGGTTGTGCTGGTGTGAGTGGATCAGAGTGTAAACCTCAGTGTTTAAACAGTGCTGGACTGAGAATAGCCCACCAACCAGCAACATAGTATGGGCGGTATACTGGTGCGCACTGAAAACCAGTTTTTATTTTAGTTATGAATTTTTCTGTATACCGGCCACACTGGCTTAAATAGCTTAGACATGTCTGGATTTAAGCTTTTAGTTCTTGGGACCAACGTTTCTCTGAGCTCTCAAGCCCTGGTCTACCCTAGTCTCGGTCTTTTATAGGCCCACCTTCCTGCTTCTTTGGCCCTTGTACACCTGGCCACGTCGTAATTCTTTTGGGTGGACAGTGTTTCTCGAATAGAAGTCCTAAAGATAACATTGCAGGGTATATGGCTCTCTATGGCAGGGGTCCCAAAAAGCCCTGACCTTCTTGCAAACCCTTCAGCAATCTTGGCCTCCTGTCTCTCATAGTATAGTAATAGAACAAACCCTATAGTGTGTAAAAAAAAATTCACAACAGCCGCTAAACACGGAGCATGTAAGTATTCGTGGAGTTCTTGAGCGTGGACAGGGGAAGTTCTGAACCACAAGTTGTATCAGACATTGAAGGAGAAGATGATGACCCAGAAGAACTGGAAGAGGAGCCATGTCTGTCGTCTGGAGGTACTTACTACTATCACTCTTGAGCTAGGTGGTATCACCAGCAGTTTGCTGTACCACCTTAGCCTCAAACATGCTTTGGAGGACCAAGAATGTACAAAACTAACATCAGTGCCTTCCACACCATCAGCTACAACTGACACAGCTACAGGACGGGTGAGTCAGACGTCACTTGTTGAAGCGTTTGCTGAAGGTACTCCCTACGACAGAAGAAGCAAGAGCTGGATCCAGATCACCAACTCCAGAACAGTTCATACAGCCAAAGACAAGGTTCTGAGAAGCTCAGCTGAGAAAGACGGAGGATGAAGACGCTTGATTCCAGATACGACGAGTCAGTGAAATAGTGATCCACCATGAACACAGAGAGAAGATACAAGCAGAGGCGGCTACAGTCCTCCACTATTCAACGACTGTAGGTTTGGGTTCAAGTGGTACAGTGGAACCTTATCTGAGCAATAGTTCTTCTTGCAATCAGTCTGGTTCACACGTCATCCATCCATCCATTATTTGCCGCTTAATCCCGCTAGTCAGGGTCACGGGGGGGCTGGAGCCAATCCCAGCGTCATCAGGCGAAGGCGGGGTGCACCATGGACAGTTCACCAATCCATCGCATGGTCAACATTCACTTACGCACTCACACCTACCGGCAATTTAGAGTGACCAATCAACCTAACATGCATGTGTTTGGACTGTGGGAGGAAACCGGAGTACCAGGAATCGAACCCGGATCTTCTTGCTGTGAGGCGAAACTCTCAAATACCATGAAACTATATATCGTGATATACTGTGTGTCCCAAACCCTAGTGAGTGTCTAAGTAGGCTGTCTATGTAGGCAGCTGTGTAAGTAGCAGCGTTCTCTCCTCATCTTTCCTCATAAAACAGATTACTGAGACGCTCTAGTTAGAGAGAGACGGCGTCACGGCTTGTTCCCGCCCACTGCAGCACGCGACCGGTGGTTTAGCTGGTTGCTAAGCTACCAGCTGGCATCCAAAACAATAGCCTGAGGCTTAAAAATCCGATAAAATAAATGCTTATGTCTCGAGTATAAAACTGCTAAATGGTGAAGGACTCGTTACAGAGTTGATAATAAAATACTGTTTCTCAGGTTCTAAGATTCCTCAGTAGACAGCATGTTTAAGGTATGTAAGAATTGGGACAGCCTACATGTCGGGAGCGCATACTATGCTGTAAAATGCTGCCTATGTAGGCAGCACACTAGGTTTTGAGACACAGCCATAGAATTTTGGTCATACCGCCCAGCACTACAACAACATCCAACCAACAGACTAGACATGACTAGAGAACACAAACTGTCCCCCAACAGATGAGCTATTGTCTCTGACTTTAACTCTACAAGTTGGACCGACAAAATAAGAGTGGCTAATAGACAGTGAGTGGCCATTTGGTGTTTGGATCTTGTGGGGGTCTTCACCATTGAGGTACAGGATGGAAGGTGATACTGACGTAGACAGAAAAACAGATGGACTACAGTCTGTAAGGGTAGAACTACAAATGGCTTCTATATAGATCTATATAGTTTTGTATACATCTTCAGTTATGAGAAGCATTTTGAGGTACAGGGTACAGTTCAGGGCATCCAATCAGAACAGAGCTCATTTACATATTTCGGTCTCAAAGGCACAATTTAATGTAAGCAGTAAAGACAGTCGCGTGAAAGTGAATCATGGCTGATACGGGTATGTGAACCTGCACGAGCGCCAACAAGACATGTTTGAATATTTAAGAGCAAAATAGAGGCGCAATGAGAGCGACAGCCAGAGAGCGAGAGAGAAAGAGCTGCCTTGAATCAAAGCTCAGAGATTCTCACATCAAAGTCCTCCCCTGGGTTTGGGCCACATTAGTATTCCGCAGCTCTCTGAGAACGAGGGAAAAGTGCATGGGCGTAGGGGAGGGTTGCAATCGCGAGAGACTTTTTAACTCGGCGCTTGAATATCTTTCCACCGCTCTCTCAACATACCTGCCGAAAATAGGCTGCCTCTTCTCGAGCGCAGCATCCGACCCCAACCCACTTCCTCTCCAAGTGTCCAGCTTGCACCCTTCTGCTTCGTCACAGCTGTGAAAACATTAGCCTGCTGCCCACTGTCCTTTAAACAGGACACATCTGTCCTGACATGGTCAGTCGTAGCACCACTACCCATTACCCTTCACACAGTCTCAGTTTTAGTGATCTCAGAACCCTCTTAGCTCAACGGTAACCACTCATCCCGTACTGGACTGTGGTCAGTTATTCTGGATATGCCCATGCATTAGACTATGAGGAAGTATGCTTACGTCTGTTCGGAGAGGAGACCGCCATTGGTCTTTCCCATTTTTATGGTAGATGCTGAACTCTACTAACTGACCCCACCCTGATACCACCAATATCTCAAATATACCACTTAAGCTAATAAACAACACAGCAATATACAGTCCCGTTTCAGGTGCACACCTCTGCATGAGCATGCCTTTCAAGCCCCTCGTGGATCATGGCCAGTAACGGGATGCTACATAGCCCACCTCCTTAAAGGACAGCCTTCCTGGCAGCCTAACCGCCCAAGCCAGGTTTATGAGCAGTCGCGGCCAGCACAAATTTCTTTACCATGAAAGCTTGCAGCTTTCCATAGCATTGCAATATATATATATATATATATATATATATATATATATATATATATATATATATATATATATATATATACATTGCCTTCAGCTATCACTGACTCAAAATCCAGCTTTCAAACTGAGTGAGTGAGGTTTTGGAAGAGAGGGAGGAAGGCAGAGGACTGGTTTATATAGAGCAGGGGTATTTAATTAGAATTTAGTAAGATCTAGTTAGTGGAGAGGACCATCATCATTTCTAACTTGTGTTATGATTCAGTGACATATCCTGTATATTTAAGTAGACTAGTATCAGCATCTTATACCATCAGCTACTGAAAGACAAACTAATTACAAATACCGTTCAGTATATTTACTGTTTAAATGCTGAACTGACTTAATTATCTATACAGCTCCAAATCTCCGGCTGCTGCTCCTCGCTTTGTACCTCGCCTGTGTGCGTGCGCCAAATGCCCCAATGTGCACAGATCTGATTGGCTGAGGAGCGCCTTCGGTGATCTTACGGCGAACACGATTGGTCTCAGAATTCACTTGATTCACCCCGTGTACCGTAAAGACAAGAAAAGCTCCGCCGCTTAAAATGAACACAGTCAAAATGAAATCATTCTCAATAGATTATCGGTTTGGGTCCGCATTGGACAACGTCTGGGTCCGGATCTGGACCGCGGTCCGCCTATTAGTGACTCCTGATCTAAAGCGTGTAATGATGGGGGTCAGGGGGGTGCTCAAATGGTGCTTTGCATGCAGTGTGTGTTGTATGTGGTTCTGTTTAGCACCAAAAAGGGTTCTGCCATTGTTACAATGTCAAGTGTGAACCCTCTTTGGTACTATAAAGAACCATTCTCTGAAATGCTGTATAAAGAGCCATATACAACACATTCTCCATCAATCTGAAGAGCAGTTTCACCATGAAAAGAACCATTCGGTTCTTTGAGTGTTCATAGGTCTATTTAGAAACATTGTCTTTACTAAAGAACCCTTAAGGAACCGGCTTTTTAAGGAGTGGAGTTCAAATATGAAGTAATATGTAAACATTAGGGCTGTACTGATATCAATATATATACATATATATGAGGGCTGTGTATTGGCAAGTATCTGGCGATACAATACGTATCGTGATACAGCGGTCACGATTCAATATATCGTGATATATTGCGATACTGCAAGCAAAGTGATATACTGTGATTTTTCAAATCCTACTATTAAAACACACCACTATATGAACAGGTTTGCCAATGTTTACAATAGCACTGCGTCCTTGTGCTGCTTGTTAATGTTGGAGAGGAGCTGAAAATGGATTACAACACTGCCATCTATAGGTCAGAGGTTTAAACACAACACACAATGATTCACTGTCTGCCAGGAATCTGTGTATCGATACTGTGTTTTTGACAATCGATCCGGTATCACCAAACATAATATCCCGATATTCGATATTATCGATATTTTATTACACCCCTAATATATATATATATATCGCAGGGATTCCTGTTTGTCATCGCACTTAATGTGGATGCTGTATGTATGTTCTCTGTATGTCTTCGCTCCTAAATCTTTCAAGCACTTGCCTTAATTCATTTCCCCTTAGCTATCACTGACTCAAACTCCAGCTTGTTTGAAGTACGCTAGCACGTTCACTCCCTAATTAGAAGTGAGAGAGAAAGTGATATAGGTTTCTGAGTGAGAGAGGGCAATCAAAGCACTCTCTATCTCCTTCCACTTCATTAAACGACACACTGGCTGGCTGGTAGTGGGGAAAAATGCAGGGGTGATGTAACAGGGATCAATGGCCATCATGACTGCTGTCTATCTGACGGTTTAAGCTCCGGCCCAGAACTCTCACATACTGTACCCTCTTTGACCACTGATGAAATATCGAGAGAGGGAGGATTCGGCTTTTGATGCTCCGTTACTGGAACAGAAAAGGTTTGAACGAACACATCGGCAAAATATCACCAGTCCAGGCCTGGAGGATCAGCTAGGACATGCTTCTTTGGTTGTGCTGCCAGGTGATGGAAGCTTATGACGACTAATGGGCATCTTGCAAAGCGCTTGCTTGAAACATCACAAGTGTTTCTGACTAGGGCTGTGTGTTGGCAAGAAGCTGGCGATACAATACATATTGTGATACAGCGGTCTCGATTTAGTATATCATGATATATTGCGATACAGCAAGCAAAGTGATATTTTGTGATTTTTCAAATCCTACTATTAAAACACACCACTATATGAACAGGTTTGTCAATGCTTACAATAGCTTTGCACCCTTGTGCTGCTTGTTAATGTTGGAGTGGAGCTGAAGATAGATTAAAACACTGCCATCTAGTGTTCAGAGGTTTAAACACAACACACAGTGATTCACTGTCTGCCAGTCTGTCTATTGATACTGTGTTTTTGAGAATCGATACAGTATCACCAAACATAATATCCCGATATTCAATATTTTGATATTTTCTTACATCCCTATTTTTGACACTGTACTGTATATCATGGTGTTCAGTATAAACATGGACAGCAGACATGACTGATGGACTGCATTTACGGACTGCCGCGCCCTTAGATTTCAAGATTGCTTCACAGCTAATGCTAAATAGAGCTTAACTAAATAGTCAACAATGTGTCAGAGCTTGTTTCTGGAGTTTAGTTGCCCAAGTTGTTTCTGTGATGTCCCAAGTTACCTATTCATACTACTTCACTTCACTTAAAGGAAGCCAACGATGTTGGTGAAGTTTGGCTTATGCTACCGAATGTGCTACTCAAACTTGTATTACGCTTCCAAAGTTGTGCACTTTAGATTTTTTGGCCAAACTATCACTTAAATAGTGACTGTCAATTTCACAATTTCAATTGTTCGGGCTTATTCTTTCATGTTATTTGTCCATAAGAGAGAAACACGTATCAAATATTATCTTGGAATGCGGCGCTCTTCGCTTCCAGTCCTTGAAGTGCTGCGGTATTGTATAGTCCAGTGATCACTTCAAGGCTGCAGCCCTCCAGAAAGACGAGAAGACCTCCAGCATTTAATAACTTGTGTTCCGTCGAGCACCTCCGTCTCTTTATGAAGTGATACCTGGATAAAAGAAACGTCATGGCCTTCTTCACATAACTCCCATTCACCACACTCTCATCTCTACAGTCCTTTTCAGTGAATGCCGTTATAGACGTCTCTAACGGTCGTTCTTCACTCATCTCGTCCGTTTATCTGGGGGTTCTTTAGTCGAGACGGTGGTTCCACATAGAAAAGCATAAAAACTAGAGATGGACCGATCAGCGTTTTTGAGGCTGATTCTGATCGCTGATCACCTTTCAGCGCGAACGGCCGATAGCCGGTACCGATCGAGGGTTGGAATATATGCCACAGCAGGATTACATGTAGTTATTAGAGTAAGCAAGTCGTGAAACTTGGTCTAAACTGGTTTATTACCATTTTTAACGAGCTCATATAAAACAGCATAATATTTTTATCTAAATTAACAGTAAATAAACAAAGTAAATCAAACAAATATCCCCCAATACTGCAACATTCAATTTAGACCCTTAATTTAAAACTAAAAAAGCTTTTTGATGCTCCGTTACTGGAACAGAAAAGGTTTGAACGAACACATTGGCAAAATATCGCCAGTCCAGGCCTGGAGGATCAGCTAGGACATGCTTCTTTGGCTTTACTGACAGGTGATGGGAGCTTTTGACAACTAATGGGCGTCTTGCAAACTGCTTGCTTGAATCATCACAAGCCGCATTCAGTAATGTCTAATACTAGAGATAGACCGATCAGCGTTTATTGAGGCCAATTCCTATCGCCGATCGCCTTTCAGCGCGATTGGCCGATACCGATCGAGGGCGGGGCTATATGCCGCAGCAGGGCTACACGTAGTTATTAGCGCAAGCAAGTCATGAAACATGGTCTAAACTGGTTTATTACCATTTTAACAAGCTCATATGAAACAGCATCATATTTTAAACTATATTAACAGTAAATAAACAAAGTCAATCAAACAAATATCCCCAATACTGCAACATTCAATTTAGACCCTTAATTTAAAACTAAAAAAGCTCATTAAATAAATGCAGTAAAAACTGCAGTCATTAAACGCAGACTCTGTTATTTTAAATGACAGTCTGCAATCATTAAATGTAGATCTTGAGATCTTAGTCTGTCGAAAATGAAAGGGTGTGTGTTTCCACCTAGTGGTTCAGATAGGAATTGCAGGGAGCTGGCTGGAGGTCTCCTCTTCCTGGATGAAACGCTAGCTGGAAATACAGAAATTAGGCTCATTTGTTTAACGCCATTGATCGGCTAAATTGGAGAAATATCGGCTGATCACAGATCACATATTTTGATTAAAAATCAGCCGATATCGATACATAGCCGATCGATCTTTCCATCTCTAATAAAAACCCAAAAAACCTTTTGCAAAGTCCAGACCACTAAGGCAGGGCAAGGAAGGGGAACTCTGAGAAACTTGGGGCTGGAGTTCTGGGTGGCTTCAGCTGCCCTGATAATAAACCTAGCTTTAATAGTGATGCTCACGGCGCTGTTTATAAAGTGGCTTGTGTTGAGTTTTTAAAGTGAGGTGACTGAATTGGGGAGAGGAGCTTGTATAACACTTGTGCTGCGTGCCTGCGCTGCGTTCTGTCAGAGCTCAGAGAGACAGAGACTGTGACAGAGAGAGAGAGAGAAGAGGGTTAATCTAGGTTAGGATGACTCTGTGTTGCTTTAGTGAAGGCCAGATGGCATGGACGGATTAGGCTCCCTCCTGTCTGTACTGGGCTGCTGAAAGAGAAAGGGATTAACTTGCGTGCTCACACACACACACACACATGCACACAGGCACATTGCACAAGTACACCAGCTTATATGCATCTATACACTACACCACTTTCTGCTCTTTCATCTTCTTCAACACAGCAGCTCACAGACTGACAGGTGATGTCGTGGGGACTGTAGAAGTAAGCGAGTCCTTATATTCGGGTTACTATGTGAACCATGTGATTACATTCCTTGCAACGGATTTCAGGGTAATTTCAAGGCTAAACTGAAGGTGTCTCCTAGTAGGGGTGTAAGAAAATATCGGAAATATCGAATATCGGGGTATTATGTTTAGTGATACTGTATCGATTCTCAAAAACAGAGTGTCCATACACAGATTCCTGGCAAACAGTGAATCACAGTGTGTTGTATTTCAACTTTTGACCACTAGATGGCAGTGTTGCAATCCATTTTCAGCTCCACTCCAACATTAACAAGCAGTACAAGGGCGCAGTGCTATTGTAAGCATTGGCAAACCTGTTCATACAGTGGTGTGTTTTAACAGTGGGATTTGAAAACTCGCAATATAATATCTTTGCTTGCAGTATCGCAATATATCACGATATATTTAATCCGCTGTATCACAATACGCATTGTATCGCCAGGTTCTTGCCAATACACAGCTGGAAAGACGTTTAATAGACTATAAGTAGACTAAAGTCTGACACCCTCTCACATCTAAAGACTAGTCACAGACTTTTAGTCTCAGACTAGTCACAGGCTATGATTTTGCAAAGACTGGGGGTCTTTCAGAGCCACTATTTACAACAAGACTGCTACCAGATTCCTTTTGAGATTATTTCCCATTTATAAGATTGAAGCAATATTCAGCTAAATATAGGGTTGGCTAATTGTAACTGTAGCCCCGTTCAGCTGGGATTTCAAGGGCTTCACCGATTTCTGTCCACCTTTTTTTCCTTTTCCACTCTGTCGTGGTATAAATGTGAAGACACGTCAAAGAGGCACTCTTGCTCACTCCACAGCTCACTCCACAGCTCACTCCACAGCTCACTCCACAGCTTCACCAGTTTCTCCTCTTTCTGTACAGTCCAGGAGAACCCCAGTTTCCGAACCCTTGCCGGACTCTCCATGTCTAACTTCTTTACCCGCCTGACATTCCTGTACCTGCCTTGCAGCTTCCCGTTTGGTGGTGAACAGAGCTCTCCTATTGGTTGTCGACAATGTTGATGTCACTATTTGTGTGAGCCAAGACTTCAGACTTATTATAATATTAAACACGATTAATAAGACTGCAGTCTTGACCACCTCACACTAAACCCTAACAAGACTCATGGTTTTATTCCAACATTGGAAATTTGTCCAATGTCAAAAATTGCATGGTGTAAGGCCAGCATTAGACTCGCGATTAACTCTGGCTGTGTTTAAGGTGCGCGGCTGAATGACCCTGAGCCTCCAGAGGAAAAAGAAAGGTTGCAGATTCAATCAGCAAGAAAGTACAAACAATCAGTAACCACTGTGGGGACTGTGTTTTTAACACTTACTGTTTGAGTTAGCCAGCTGGTCAACACTTTCTGGCTACTGCTAAGCCTGGTGCACCCTGTTCTGAGTATATGAGACACAAGAAACATAATACATTTACCCAAAAGCTCTTTAATAGAACCAGCAGTAGAGCGCTGACTGACATGGGCAGGCAGGTCACCTAAAGCCATGCATTTCCTATACGTCATAGAGACTAACACTCTCAGCTCACCCCACTGCCCAGCATAGACTCACACAACCAACCCTACCTCGCACATAATGTCCACACAGAATTCTCTCTTACTGCAAGACCATCGCTGCCAATCGCTTCCCTCCATGTGTCCACGGATTCATGAGCCAGTAGCATGACGCTTTTGTGTTTGTAGGCCAGTTTGCCTGCTGTGTTAGCTCCTGGTCTACGCCCATTGTGTATTTTTGGTATAACCCAATGTCCAGCTGTCTTATATTATTTTGCTCCCTTTTTATATCACTGCTGTTTATGTTTAGTGAGATAGATAGCTTTGCTACTGCAGCGCCATGGAGAAATTTCCACCTTAACCTCAGTCATCGGCCACAGAATGTAATTAATCTGTTAAAATAAGACTAAAATTGTGAGTTTTGCACGAATATTTCCACGCTTTTGTGTGCAGGTGTGCTTTGCCTGATGTCCAGTTTTACGAGAACCGAAATTTGGTTATTCTTGAGACCCAAAGCATGTGAATGTTGGCGCTTGTGGTTTTGATGAAGTAAATCAGTGAAGAAACTTGTTTTAGTGGAATTGTTTATGTTTTTACCATCATTGGTTGCTGTTCATTGGTCACTGGTCTATATATGAACCATACATTACTGGGGACACATGATTCCCGTATCTGTGAAACCCTTTGTGTTATCTTGAATTTCCCTCTGGGATCAATAATCTACCTACCGACCAACTGACTGACTTAACTACCAATCTACCAACGTATCTACTGATCGACTGACCGACCTACAGACCTACCTACCTACCTGCCAACTGAGCGAATCACCCACCCGCCCATCTACCTACCAATTAGGGCTGTAAGAAAATATCGAATATCAGGATATTATGTTTCACGATACTGTATCGATTCTCAAAAACACAGCATCAATACACAGATTCCTGGCAGAGAGTGAATCAGTGTGTGTTGTGTTTAAACCTCTGACCACTAGATGGCAGTGTTGTAATCCATTTTCAGCTTCACTCCAACATTAACAAGCAGCACAAGGGTGCAATGCTATTGTAAGCATTGACAAACCTGTTTATACAGTGGTGTGTTTTAATAGTAGGATTTGAAAAATCACAATATATCACTTTGATTGCAGTATCGCAATATATATCACGATATATTGAATCGTGACCGCTGTATCATGATACATATTGTATCACCAGGTTCTTGCCAATACACAGCCCTACTACCTAGGGGCTGCCTCAATCACTTAGTTTTAAAACTAATCAGTAATGCTTTCTAAACAAATACACAAAGCTGAATTATACAGCTGTCATGATTCGATATATCATGATATATTGTGATACTGCAAGCAAAGTAATATATTGCGATTTTTTTTATCCTACTATTAAAACACACCACTATATGAACAGGTTTGTCAGTGCTTACAATAGCATTGCACCCTTGTGCTGCTTGTTAATGTTGGAGTGGAGCTAAAAATGGATTAAAAACACTGCCATCTAGTGGTCAAACACAACACACACCGATTCATTGTCTGCCAGGAATCTGTGTATCGATACTGTGTTTTTTTGAGAATCGATACAGTATCACCAAACATAATATCCCGATATTCGATATTTTCGATATTTTCTTACACCCCTAATGATAATGCATATTTACAATTCTTTAATCTTATAGAGTAAGACACACCTACTCATCATAATAGATTACAATTACAGACTGTAGTCCATCTGTTTCTCTATATACTTTCTTATCCCCCTTATTTCCTGTTCGTTAGGGGTCAGGACCCCCACAGGACCACCAGAGGGCAGGTATTATTTGAGTGGTGATTCATCCTCAGCGCTGCAGTGAAACTGATGTGGTGGTGTTGTGTTGTTGTGTGTTGTGCTGGTGCGAGTGGATCAGACACAGCTGTGCTACTGAAGTTTTAAACACATCAGTGTCACTGCTGGACTAAGAATCGCCCCCCAGCCAACAGTGTCCTGTGGGCAGCGCCCGGTGACCCCTAGACTGAAGAACACAAACTGTGCGACAACAGATGAACTATCCTCAGTGGACACACTGTTTTAAAACTCCAGCAGCTCTGCTGTGTCTGATCCACTCGCACCAGCACAACATAAAGTAACACACCATGTCAGTGTCAACTGCACTGCTGAGAATGATCCACCACCCAAATAGTACCTGCTCTGTGGTGGTCCCGAGAGGTTCCTGACCACCGAAGAAGGGGGATCTGTTGGGGTAAATAGCCGAGGCGTGAGTGGGCTGCGTGCGGAAAGCCCCCCCGTGTCTGTTTTTGCCTCCTAGGCGGTGCAGAAAGTTTGCCCGAGTCAAGCGCAGGGAATTTACATTCCAATCCCTCCTGCTGCAGGAAAATTCTTCGGCTGCTCTTTTATCACAAAAGCCCTTTTCTTTCACCTCCCTTTCTCTCTCTCTCTTCCTCCTCCCACTCCTTCCCTCTCTCTTTCTCCTGCTGTCCTTGCTTTTTTCTTTTCTTTCTTTTCTTTCTTTTTTTCTTTTTTTTACCCCCACCCCCTCCTTTTCACCCTTCGTGGGATTTTTACGTCCCTTTTCAGCACTGGGAAGGTCACTCCTCCCGTTTGCATCTCTGGCCCTGCCCACTCCCTTCTCGGCCCCTCCTTTTCCTCTTGTGCTGCAACGCCATTGACGATGAATAGGCCCGGCTAGCCCCTCCCCCTTCCGCCTGTAATAGAGAAAGAAATGGAGAAAAGCCTTCAAGCTCTCTGACTCCGCCCCCGCGCCGTCACTCTCTCTCTCTCTCTCTCTCTCTCTCGCTCTCTCTCTTTTCCCAGCACCCCTCCCTCCTCATCCGTGGTGCAGAAGCGCTCCGATCTTATCCCTCCATCAGACAGGGCGAGATAGAGATAGAGAGAGAGGGAGAAAGAGAGAGAGAGAGAGAGAGAGAGGGAGAGAGACAGCCAGCCTCTGAAGGGAGCCAACGCTGCATACCAGCAAACGGGAACCGCGGCTTTGCACCCACTCCGAACAGCTGATAGCACGCGTCTCTCTTTTTCCACTCCGCCGGGTCTTCCTCCAGCTGGGTGGGACCCTTCTCCCCAGTCCGTTCTCCTCGCTCTCTCCCCCGCCTCTCCCTCCTTCTCCACGACCGGGGAAGCGATCGTTCCTCCCCCGTGCGCTCTACTCCTCTCTAGGATGCACTGAGAGAGCAGGATGGTGCACCAGGAAAACTGTGCCTATCAGGTAGGAGCAGCAGACCCCATATGATCAGAACGTTCTAACTTTTTGGCTTCAGTTTCAGGATTTATTTAAAAACTATTTACAAACGCTGACAGCTATGATCACTAAAGGCTCTGTACGCTGACATACAGGCCTGTTCTTCCGTATAGAAAGTTGAGAGGAGGCTGTGGTCTGCTGGTGATCTGTTTACGTAGACTTCGTAAGGTTCCTATCGTGGGACGAGGTAAGACGGCCCGTCTCCCTGCCGTCTGCTGTGACTGTCTTTATCCTAGAGGTTCGTCCCACGTCTGCTGTTATTTGGCAGCTACTGCATCAAGAGCGTCCAACGCCGCAGTGAGGTCGCTCCAGACATGCGTTTGGGCTCCAGTTGATTATGATTCCGTGTCTGTGTTTGGAAGACGGTGTGGCTTGGTTGCTAAGTGGACCCTGAGCTTTAGGGAGTAACGCTCCCTCCCTTCTCTTGAGGCTCTTGAGCTGTCACTGGAATAAAGGTGGATGCAGGGATGGGAGGCATCGTGGCTTTAAATGCTTTGGATGGATTGATGGTTTCATGGCCAGGAGGAAGTCTGTTTCGGATGAGTACAGCACCAGTTGGTGTGTGTGTGTGTGTGAGTTTGTGTGTGTATGCTGTGTATGGACAGCACCTGAAGTGTCCCACTTTACGCTTAAACAGGTTTGATTCAGCCACCAGCAGTAACTGAACGTCCCTCATCCCTCTTTTCTTTTCCACTGTCTCTCCCTCATCCTCATTCCTCATTAACTACTTAACCAGCATTAGATAGTGGTTTGCAGCGGCTGTGCTCCAAATACAGAGTACCTCAGCTCCTACAGTAACAGAGCCCTTCTCTCTCTCTCTCTCTCTCTCTCTCTCTCTCGGTCGTCCTCATTTCCTTCTCTCACCCCCTCCAGATTCCTGCCTATTTGTTTGGAGATGTTTGCGCTTCAAAAAAGCTGTGCCTCGGCTGCGTCCCATTAAC
Organism: Megaleporinus macrocephalus; assembly: GCA_021613375.1. Classification (NCBI taxonomy): domain Eukaryota; kingdom Metazoa; phylum Chordata; class Actinopteri; order Characiformes; family Anostomidae; genus Megaleporinus; species Megaleporinus macrocephalus. Next base: position 10,711,181 of record CM038723.1, on the reverse strand, counting down.
AAACAGAGCCCTCCTCTTTTTAACCTGCTTCATGTTTATTACCAGCTTGTTGTAAGTTAGCAGCACATATGGGCTGTGCTCCAAATTCACTGTGCTTTGACTTGCGCTACACATACAGCACCCTTCCCTCTCTCTTTTGGACCCATCCATCATCACCTCCTCTCCTGCCTGATCCTTCCCCGCTTCGTGTTCACTAGTAGCTCTAGTTAGTAGTCTGCTGTGGCTGCGCCCCTTGGTTCCGTCCCATTCCGCACAGCTTGCGCTTGTTCTTCTTTTCCCGGGCCGGTGTTGTCTCTTAATCCCTCGCGCGGATCCGAGCGTAGATGAACGAGAGCCGATACAGTTGTGTAATAGGATCTGGGCCTCCTCGTCGAGGGGGCAAAGTCACGATTACGCCGGGACTACAACAGCTTAGACGAGAGGTACAGAAGGAGGAACAGAAAAAAGAAGTGTCTGAGGGAGCGGTTTTGAGAGAGAATGGCACTGAAATCAGGACAGGAAGGAGTAAACAAGTGTTTAAGATGGAGGGATAGAGAAGACATGGGGTGGGTAAGACTGAACGGAGAGAAAGTAGGTCCAGAAACCGAAGCACAGGGAGAAGATGAAAGAGAGAAATAGGCCGGAGAGGAGGCTGGTATTGGCAAAAGGAGATTAAGGGCAATAACGGATACTTCGAACGGATGGAAAAAGGAGATGAAGAAGTTCCGAGTGGGAGAGAGAGAGAGAGAGGGAATTTTCAAGGAAGGATAAAAGAGGGGCTCAATTAGAGAAATAGAGAGAGAGAGAGAGAGAGAGAGAGAGAGAGAGAGGGAGGGAGAATGAGAATAAATGGGGAAGACATAGCACTCGCTCTGATAACACCAACTCTCCAGAGGCCCCTCAATTAGGCTGGTTTCCTGGCAACCGCCAGCGCCCAGCGCTCTGCTCCTGACCACAGAGAGGTTGGTGCCGGCCTGTCCCTGTCACTGTTTCCCTCTCTGTTCTCTCCCCCCCCAAACCCCCCGCCCCCCCACTGCCCACAGTGGCCGAGGAGGGGCTACTAACAGAAGGAGTCGTCCTGTAAAAATTCCTGTCGTACAGCTTAATGGCTCACCCCCGCCCCCTCTCCCCCGCTCTCTCCTCTGCTCTCTCCTCTGCTCTCCCCCTCACTCACAGAAACACAAAATAATAATTATCCCCTTGGCTTTAATTATTTACTCGCTAGATAATCTCCCCCTGCATCTCCTGTGTGTCTGTCTGCACGTATTTAGCTCTTTGTGGGGACCGTGCATCCCTCTTATAAGAACTGAAACACGAATAGCTCCAAACATAGTTTCCAGACAACAGATCGTTGCTGAAAAACACTTTTCTAAATAACCTGAAGACAACAGCTGCCATTAACATCGTGGGGCAATTTCATCAGGAGTGGAGCGGTGGAAGTGCTCCGGAATAGAATGGAGAAATTCTGGTTCCATTGACTTACATTGAAAGTAAAGACTGGAGTATGAAGAGAGTATGAGGAATATAAACAGAGTATGAGGAATATAAACAGAGTATGAGGAGTATGAAGAGAGTATGAGGAATATAAACAGAGTATGAGGAGTATGAAGAGAGTATGAGGAATATAAACAGAGTATGAGGAGTATGAAGAGAGTATGAGGAATATAAACAGAGTATGAGGAGTATGAAGAGAGTATGAGGAATATAAACAGAGTATGAGGAGTATGAAGAGAGTATGAGGAATATAAACAGAGTATGAAGAGTGTGAACAGAGTATGAGGAATATAAACAGAGTATGAGGAGTATGAACAGAGTATGAGGAATAAGAACAGAGTATGAGGAGTATGATCAGAGTATGAGGAGTGTGAACAGAGTATGAGGAGTATAAACAGAGTATGAGGAGTGTGAACAGAGTATGAGGAGTATAAACAGAGTATGAGGAGTATGATCAGAGTATGAGGAGTATGAAGAGAGCATGAGGAGTATGATCAGAGTATGAGGAGTATGAACAGAGTATGAGGAATAAGAACAGAGTATGAGGAGTATGAACAGAGTGAGGAGTATGAAGAGAGTATGAGGAGTATGATCAGAGTATGAGGAGTATGAAGAGAGTATGAGGAGTATGAACAGAGTATGAAGAGAGTATGAGGAGTATGATCAGAGTATGAGGAGTATGAACAGAGTATGAGGAATATAAACAGAGTATGAGGAGTATGAAGAGAGTATGAGGAATATAAACAGAGTATGAGGAGTATGAAGAGAGTATGAGGAATATAAACAGAGTATGAGGAGTATGAAGAGAGTATGAGGAATATAAACAGAGTATGAAGAGTGTGAACAGAGTATGAGGAATATAAACAGAGTATGAGGAGTATGAACAGAGTATGAGGAATAAGAACAGAGTATGAGGAGTATGATCAGAGTATGAGGAGTGTGAACAGAGTATGAGGAGTATAAACAGAGTATGAGGAGTGTGAACAGAGTATGAGGAGTATGATCAGAGTATGAGGAGTATGAAGAGAGCATGAGGAGTATGATCAGAGTATGAGGAGTATGAACAGAGTATGAGGAATAAGAACAGAGTATGAGGAGTATGATCAGAGTATGAGGAGTATGAAGAGAGTATGAGGAGTATGTACAGAGTATGAGGAGTATGAAGAGAGTATGAGGAGTATGTACAGAGTATGAGGAGTATGAAGAGAGTATGAGGAATATAAACAGAGTATGAGGAGTATAAACAGAGTATGAGGAGTATAAACAGAGTATGAGGAATATAAACAGAGTATGAGGAATATAAACAGAGTATGAGGAATATAAACAGAGTATGAGGAATATAAACAGAGTATGAGGAGTATGAAGAGAGTATGAGGAATATAAACAGAGTATGAGGAATATAAACAGAGTATGAGGAGTGTGAACAGAGTATGAGGAGTATGAAGAGAGTATGAGGAGTATGATCAGAGTATGAGGAGTATGAAGAGAGTATGAGGAGTATGTACAGAGTATGAGGAGTATGATCAGAGTATGAGGAGTATGAACAGAGTATGAGGAGTATGAACAGAGTATGAGGAATAAGAACAGAGTATGAGGAGTATGAACAGAGTATGAGGAGTATGAAGAGAGTATGAGGAGTATGATCAGAGTATGAGGAGTATAAACAGAGTATGAGGAGTATAAACAGAGTATGAGGAGTATAAACAGAGTATGAGGAATATAAACAGAGTATGAGGAGTATAAACAGAGTATGAGGAATATAAACAGAGTATGAGGAATATAAACAGAGTATGAGGAGTATAAACAGAGTATGAGGAATATAAACAGAGTATGAGGAGTATAAACAGAGTATGAGGAGTATAAACAGAGTATGAGGAGTATAAACAGAGTATGAGGAATATAAACAGAGTATGAGGAATATAAACAGAGTATGAGGAATATAAACAGAGTATGAGGAATATAAACAGAGTATGAGGAATATAAACAGAGTATGAGGAATATAAACAGAGTATGAGGAATATAAACAGAGTATGAGGAGTGTGAACAGAGTATGAGGAATATAAACAGAGTATGAGGAGTGTAAACAGAGTATGAGGAATATAAACAGAGTATGAGGAATATAAACAGAGTATGAGGAATATAAACAGAGTATGAGGAATATAAACAGAGTATGAGGAATATAAACAGAGTATGAGGAATATAAACAGAGTATGAGGAGTGTGAACAGAGTATGAGGAATATAAACAGAGTATGAGGAATATAAACAGAGTATGAGGAATATAAACAGAGTATGAGGAATATAAACAGAGTATGAGGAATATAAACAGAGTATGAGGAATATAAACAGAGTATGAGGAGTGTGAGGAGTATGAAGAGTATGAAGAGCTTCGGGAGCGTGCTGTCCAAGTCAGACCTAAACCAGCTAAGGTGTCTGGGAAAACACACACTCAGCAAACTTCAGCGGAGTCATTCACTAAACCAAAGCCTTCGCCCGATGACACTGGGATTGGCTCCAGCCCCCCAGTGACCCCGACCAGTGGGTAGGATAATGGATGAATGGATATTAATATCCTTTAAGGAGTGCAAGCTAGTAAAATATAAGACTTTTACAATTACATCACTTTTGATCAATATCGAACAGCCCTAGTTGTAGTACTGTATCATAGATAGCCTAGAGCTTGTATGCTCCTGTATACTCCTTGTATGCTCCTGTTCTTGTATGCTACTGTTCTTGTATGCTAATGTTCTTTTGTGCTCCTGTTGCATATACATGCAAGCTAGTAATATAAGATTTTTACCAACACATTTTTAAATAATGCACAATATCGTTTATTATCATTACCAACTAAGTTACAGAAAATATCCTGATATTATTTTTGATCAATATCGAACAGCCCTAGTTGTAGTACTATATCAGAGATAGCCTAGAGCTTTAGCTCGGGGGGCTGTAACCCACACCTTTTTACACTTTTATAACATTGCATGCTCTAATAAACTGAAACATTAACATGAGCCACATTTTAGCCCCCTCTTTATTTACTGTCCAGCTATAAATTATTTTGTTTTTCAGCCTTAGAGGAGAAGAAAGAGGAATAAAGGAGATTCGGTTACTCGTTCAGACACGACACACCCTGCTAGCAGAGGGGAGATTATAGGAATCGATCAAAGGCCTTTCTGATCTCTCTCTCTCTCTCTCTCTCTCCTCTATTTCTCTGCCCCTACCTCCCTCCTTCCCTCCCTGTTTCTCTATCATCTCTCTGTCTCTCTCGCCTGCACCCTTTCAGTCTAGAGGTGGTGGGTGGGGGGGTTGGCCTCTAGTTTCAAGGCCAGAAATGGTGCATCGATGCCCGGATAATAAATCTCTCCATCACCCCGGACCCCTGGAGGTGACAGCTGAAAAATATGGCCCTGAATCCATTCGGCTCGGATGAGCGTCAGCGCACACACGCAGGAAGGGTCCGGGGTATTGGCGTATTGGAATATGCTTGAAGTAATGCGGCAAAAATGGAATGTCATAGTACGCGCTGGGAACGTGCACACAGGTGCTCGGTTAATCAGTCAGGGGGCCGGGGCTGGAGGTGCTGAATATCAGTCACGCTTGTGTTCAGTGAAACATGACAGCTTGGCTTATATTTGTGAGTAAATCTGTTAATGTTAATGTTATGCGCATTAGCCTATCTGAAGATGACTCATCCTGCATGGTCACCTATTGATGTTTGATTAACTGTTTTGAAAAAAAATTAAATGTTCTTGTATGCTCCTCTGCAGCATATACATGCAAGCTAGTGAAATATAAGATTTTTACACACACATTTTTAAATAATGCACAATATCGTTTATTATCGTTATCAACTAAATTACAGAAAATATCCCGATATTATTTTTTATCAATATCGACCAGCCCTAGTTGTAGTACTGTACTCGGGGGGCTGTAACCCGCACCTTTTTACACTTTTATAACGTTGCATGCTTTCTGTTTTTCAGCCTTAGAGGAGAAGAAAGAGGAATAAAGGAGATTCGGTTACTCGTTCAGACACGACACCATATACTGATTAGCACCATATAGATGATTTTCAGCCAGTCCTCTTTTATTGTTGTTTTTTCCTTCCCTGTGATTTACAGGACATCCATTCATAGGAAGATACTCAAAAATATCAAAAATAACCAAAGTACAGTTCTCCAGTACATGACATGCACCGTGCTATTTCATTGTTCAGACATAAACATTAAGTTGAATGCAATAAAAGTAATAAGCTGTAGTTTTTCACATTATGCACTGCAAGAATGAATATATTTGGTAGTGGAATCATCTTAAACCTTGACAATATGTTTAAGATTAATTATTATTTTTTGGAAAGTAGGTTTTTAGAATTATTTCCAAAAATGTAATAACTGAAAATCAGTTTAAACTTATTTTAGGTCATTTTATCTGGTGAAACTGTGTTATTCCAACTATGACAATATCTAAGGATCTAACAGCCTGCATGATTGTTCTGTGAATAGAGCAAGGCATGAATAAAACTAATTAACTAATTATATTCTCTTATAAACTAATATATTCTCTTATCAATTAGGCAAGTGTAAGAAAATATTGAAATATAGAATATCGGGATATTATGTTTGGTGATACCGGATCGATTCTCAAAAACACAGTATCGATACACAGATTCCTGGCAGATAGTGAATCATTGAGTGCTGTGTTTAAACCTCTGACCACTAGATGGCAGTGTTTTAATCCATTTTCAGCTCCACTCCAGCATTAACAAGCGGCACAAGGGTGCAGTGCTATTGTAAGCATTGGTAAACCTGTTCATACAGTGGTGTGTTTTAATAGTAGCATTTGAAACATCACAGTATCGCAATATATCGTGATATACTGATTCGTGACCGCTGTATCACAATACGTATTGTATCGCCAGGTTCTTGCACACAGACAGCCCTATTATCAGTATCCTCTTACATGGGAAATGTTATATATAAGGAATATTAAATATCACTGCTGTCAAAAACAAAGTTTTTCTACATCATGTTAGCACAGCTGGTACCATCCTGTCAGAGTTTCATGATGGGTGGACCTAAAGATATACTCCAAACTCTCATTACATTGACTTACCTTCAAAGAGTTACAATTTGGGTGGTGTTTATGGACCCCAACACTATATTGAAGTGCCCCAGAAGGCTGGGAAAAATTATGGTTCCATTGACTGACTGACTAGTAAAGATATATTTTAAGCTGGTACTTGAGCCTCTCTTACAGTGCCACATATACAAAACACTACTAATAGTAACTAAACTGTATCCACAGTTGATTGTATTTGGTATTTTAAAAACTTTACAGCAGAAAATCCAATCAAACAGGCCTAATTATGCTAATTTCTTTAAAAGCATTTCTGCTTTCTTCTGTAGAGTTACAATTTTAGATGGTTTTTATGGACCCCAACAATAAATTAATTAGATCTGAGATGTTTTGACTTGATAAGGCGAGTGTAATCATGCTCCCCTTAGTAATGAAGCACCCGGCCATCGACTTCTACTGTAAGGCTTCAATTCAACGGGTTTTCTGTTCTCTACTAAGTGCTGAGATCTCCTGAGGGCTGAAGAAGTATCCCTTCATATGTTGTGAATCAGTTCTTCACTCCACACACCCTCGCCGACACGTTCCCCAGCGCTTTATTACAATTTACTCACTCATTGTTTCGGGAATTCCCATGATGTCAGGCCACGCTGTAAGTTGCCCGGTGACATCTGCGCGTGTTCTGGGAGATGGTCCCATCGGACCCACGCTGCTCCTCCAGCCCAGTTTGTTTAGAGCAAGAAACATGGAGAACACAACTGCACATTTCCACCAGGTTGCCATAGCACCCGAAAGTGTCGCTTCTCAGATGAATAAAGAGTGCGAACATCTCCCCGCAGGAGAGAAAGATCAAAAACAGATCCCCATAGTTTCTACCAGAAAACAAAAGGGGTCCGATGGAAACACAAAGGATACTTTAGTTGAAGTCTCTCCTGCTGCTCAGATGTTTCTCCTGAGAAAAAGAGCTTCTGTGGCTTCTCAGCTGAGATCACACGTTGTGCTCAGGTTTGATGAGATAATAGTGCTCATGCACTGCAACTGAGCTGTAGTTCAGATGTATCTCATTCATGAAGTTGTGGAGAGAATCACCTTTAAATCTTAATTTTACTTCCGACTTATTTGTTAATTTGTTAATTATATATATATATATATATATATATATATATATATATATATATATATATATATATATATATATATATATATATATATTATTAACAAATTAACAAATATATATATATATATATATATATATATATATATATATATATATATATATATATATATATATATATATATATATATATATGCCCAGGTTTTGAAATATATATGTATGTATATATATTATTTATATAGTACTTTTATATAGTATATATTATTTATATAGTATATATTTATATAGTACTTAAACCAGGTATTAGAATATATAATATATTAGAATAAAATAATACAGAACAACTGCAAATAATATAAAAAATATAAAAATTTGGTTGCCACAACCAGCATTTCCAAATTTTCCAGCTGTCCAAAGAAAAACAAATATCTATAAATAAAAAGTCAGACATTGTTCTTAGATTTGATGGGATAATAGTGCTTATCTTTTATCTGCAACTGAGCTACGCTCCAGAAGTATCTCATTCATGACATTGTGGAGAATTACCTTTAAATAGCCCATATGTTAATATTACTTATTATATTATTATTATATAATTATCCTATTTGTACTTAACCTGAGGGTCCACTTCTGATGTTCCTGGACATATCTATATATATATCACAAGTATCATACTACATATTTATGTTCATACTATGTTTTTATGTTTAAAAAGTTGGGCATATATATATATATATATATATATATATATATATATATATACCACCACTTCCACTTACTATATTAATATTTATATATAGCATCAGTGTCCAAAGAAAATCTCGAAAACTTTACAGGAGAGGCCAAAAATCTTCTTTACTTTTAATGTAAGTCAATGGAACCAGAAATATATAAATATATTTTGGAGCATTTCTATTGGTCCATTCATCATGAACTTATCTCCCATTGTAAAAAATAAAAATCAACCAAAATAGACATACATGGACAGTTTGTTTTTGAACAGCGACAATATATATTACAACCCCATACCAACAAATGTGATAATTGTTTGCGATGCTTAAAAATATTTATGCATTGATTTCAACATCAACATCAGATACGTCCATAAAAAAGCTTCCAGTATCGGCACCGTTTCAGTGCAGTCCCACCAAAAACCAGTTACATTTATTTTTTATTTGCCCATTTTCCAACCTCTCCTTATTCCTCAGGACCTAACAGGCTGTTTTCCTGACTGTGAGCTCCGTTTGGTTTTCCTTGCTCTTTAAGTCTCTATAGAAGAGGAACACTGGAGCAGTAAAGCTGCTGAGATCCTCAGACGGGCAGTAGAAGTGAGGCAGAGCTGGAAGTGACGTAACTGTAGTACGATCAGTCTGTACGATCAGTGTGAATGTGAAGTGTACCAGTCACGATCGTCCCCTGATTACACTCTCTCTCTCTCTCTCTCCTCTCTTTTGCTCTCTCTGACTCATAAAGGTTGCGGTATGAAGTCAGCCTGAGTGATGAAGGTGGGAGGGAAGGGGCAGGCCGTTTCTTTGTTCTCTATTTCTCTCTTTGGCCGCTTACCTTCTTTCTGTCAACCCCCTCCCCTCCTCCCCCACAGATTAGTTGGTCAGCCAACATATTTGATGTGGTGTCCGACACTTGTGGTCTATAAAAGTAGGGAGTAAGTAAAGGTCTCGAGTGTTTGGTGAACCAGGAATACAGTAAGCTTGAAGCTACCCTTAATTGTTGGCCTCGCAGCTTCAATGCAACACTGAAGACGTCAAACAGGTCTTGGTTGATTGAGTATGTTTGCTTGGTGGAGAGGTTTCTTCACCAAACTATCAACAGGTCTAACACTTGGGGTGTGTCTCAAATCCTAGTGAGCTGTCTAAGTAGTGCACTGTCTAGGTAGGCAGCTGTTTAAGTAGTATAAAACAAATTACTGAGACGCTCTAGTTAGAGAGCAACTGTGCCATGGCTTTCATTGGCTTTGTATCTGTACTCTGCACAATGACAATAAAGTTGAATCTAATCTGATCCAATCTAATCTAAAAAAAATCAGGTTAAAATAAGGCTCCTCAGTAGACAACATGTTTAAGGTATGTAAGAATTGGGACAGCCTACATGTCGGGAGCACATACTATGACGTAAAATGCTGCCTTTGTAGGCAGCTCACTAGGTTTTGAGACACAGCCATAGTATAACACTCGGTGTAGTAGGGGTCGACCTGTTATCGGCCCGGCTGGTTCAGGTTTTGTGTAGGAACTGAAAAATTTCCTTCTATAAACTTCTTTTCACAAATAAATATCAACAGTATTGAGTATCGGTAGTTATTGGGTGTGTCTCAAAACCTAGTGAGTGTGTAAGTAGGCTGTCTATGTAGGCAGCTGCTTAAGTAGCAGCGTTCTCTCCTCATCTCTCCTCATAAAACAGATTACTGAGACGCTCTAGTTCAGAGCTCTAGTTTAATTAGAGTTCAGTAAGGTCTAGTACGGACCCTCATTATTTCTAACTTGTGTTATGATTCAGTGTCGTATCTGAAGTATCTGTTTACTAAAGTAGCCTCAGCATCTTATACCATCAGCTACTGAAACACCAACTAATTACAAATACTGTTCAGTATATTTTGTAAAACTACAAATAAAAGTTTTTATTCACTTAAGATAAAAACAAGGGCTACATAAAAAAAAACTGAATGTTTTTGAAAAATGCTTATTTATAGAAGTAAATAAAACATGCAGTCTTCGTATTAGTGTTGCACCGATACCAATACTGTATCGGTAGTAGGGCTGTGTATTGGCAAGAACCTGGCGATACAATATTGTGATACAGCTGTCACGATACAATGTATTGCAATACATTGCGATACTGCAAGCAAAGTGATGTATTAACAGGTTTGCCAATGCTTACAATAGCACTGCGCCCTTGTGCTGCTTGTTAATGTTGTAGAGGAGCTGAAAATGAATTACAACACTGCCATCTAGTGGTCAGAGATTTAAACACAACACACAATGATTCACTGTCTGTTGGGAATCGATACAGTATCACCAAACATAATATCCCAATTTTCGATATTTTGCTACACCCCTAATCGGTAGATACCAATACTTACACACTTACACAAGATACTGGCACTTACACACAGTATCGGTATCGGCAATAGAAAGCGCCGATACCATGAAGCTTATTGACGCGCATGCGCACCACTAAATGCCACTTGACTGAAGCCAACAGCATGTCCACGGTGTGGGAGTATTTCTCGGTTGAGATGGGCATATAAAAAAAGTGGAACACTATAAATATCAGGATTTATAGCCATATATTGAGTATTTAAGTCAGAGTTGGTATCGGTATCGGTACTCGGTATCGGCAGATACCTGAAAAGCTGGTATCGGTAAGGAAAAAGTGGTATCAGTGCATCCCTATAGCGTATCGTTTGGGTTTGTGTAGCACGCCGCTGGTGTGGAACCGTGTTTGTCTCTCTGTTATTGTGCTGCAGTAGCGGGTGGGCGGATGTAGGAGATGGAACGATAAGTCATCCTGCATCGCCCATAATCCTCTGGGATCAGCTCTGAATCAGACCCACTTCTTTTTTTCCCTTATCCAGCACCATGCACTTGTGTGTGTGTTTGGTGGTATGCAAATTTTGGCCCCTCTAGTCCAGTCATATGTTCTGTTGCTTGTCTCAGTAGCTTTTAGCAAATCACTATATTGTTTAAATATTCAAACAGCATTAATACAGTATGTAGTGCTTCATACATCAGTGTGTTTATTTAACCCTTTCCAAGCTTCTCCTTTTATAAACAACCCAGTATTATTTACAGTTCTCATCTAATACCTGCTTTGACTGCTCAGTACTTCATTAAGCTAAATCAAGATTGCTGCTGAAGGAACTGAATACATTCATACAATGTCTGGGGCGTCCAGGAGAAATCTGGAACCACACTTTGTTCAGAATAAAATATTTATGCTACCTTGTGTTGCATTTCTGCTTATTTACATCTGTTCTAATGACTTTTGCACAGTAGTGTATGCGTGTATGTAAGCCGTGTTCTACTGGCACAACAAACTTCTGAGAGAATTCAGGCTGAATGAAAGTTTAGAAGACATTGTTTACTGGTGGTTCTGGATTAGGGGTGTAGGAAATATTAAAATATAAAATTATTAAATTTCATATTATTATGGTTAATGATACTGTATCGATTCTCAAAAACACAGTATCGATACACAGATTGCTGACAGTGAGTCATTATGTGTTGTGTTTAAACCTCTGACCACTAGATGGCAGTGTTGTAATCCATTTTCAGCTCCACTCCAACATTAACAAGCAGTACATAGACGCAATGCTATTGTAAGCATTGATAAACCTGTTCATACAGTGGTGTGTTTTAATATTTGCGTGCAGTATCGCAATATATCACTATATATTGAATCGTGGCTGCTGTATCACGATACGCATATCGCCAGGTTCTTGCCAATACACAGCCCTGGATAATAATTAAAATGGCTATATTTGTGTTGTAGACATGGAGACCCCTGGCTCTCTTTCACCACCTCTGTAGGGTCTCTGCAGTTAACCGTTGGTCACAGTCTGATGTCTTGTCTTTGAATAGACGATAATATCAGAACCGGTGCAGAGGAAGGAGAAGAAATGTGTCAGGCGTCGACTTCAGCGTCTAATTCTTATGACATTGCCTCCTAATCCAGTCAGTGCTGTGCAGTGTGTGCACTGATGTCGTGCTGTTATTCCAGGTCTGTATTTATCTCCTATTAGTTCTCTCGTTTCGTTGTCCTCTGTGTCTCCGTCTACCTGACATAATGATGATGTGTGTGCCTGTGTGTAAAACCTTTTGTTCACCATTCGACCCCCCCACCCCCACCACAGAGGTCAGGTCAGAGTAAGTGAGGGTCTGTTCACACGCGGGAAGGGACGCAGTAATGATCTCTTTGTTTGTTCTTTCCTGGAGGTTGTGGTTAATAATCTCAGGTGTGTGTTTCTATCTATCTATCTATCTTTATATATATGTATGTATATGTATGTATATATACCTATCTTCTATCTATTATATATATCTATTATACTATCTATTATATATATATATATATATGTGTCTCTGTTATCTTTCTTTTTACCCCATTCATCTACCAATGTGTCTTTGTGCTATCATTCTGCTATCTATCTATCTATCTATCTATCTATCTATCTATCTATCTATCTATATATATATATATATATATATATATATATATATATATATATATATATATATATATATTTGTCTGTTATTTTTCTTTTTTTACTTCCATCCATCAATGTCTCATTATCATTCTGCCTTCTATCTATCTATCTATCGATCCAACTATCTATATATATATGTCTGTTATCTTTCTTTTTACCATCTATCCATTTATCCATCTACCAATGTGTTTTTGTTTATCATTCTGCTATCTATCTATCTATCTATCTATCTATCTATCTATCTATCTATCTATCTATCTATCTATCTATCTACCTGTCTGTCTATCTATCTATCTATCTATCTATCTATCTATCTATCTATCTATCTATCTATCTATCTATCTACCTGTCTGTCTGTCTGTCTGTCTGTCTATCTATCTATCTATCTATCTATCTATCTATCTATCTATCTATCTATCTATCTATCTACCTGCCTGTCTGTCTGTCTGTCTGTCTGTCTGTCTGTCTATCTATCTATCTACCTGTCTGTCTGTCTTTCTGTCTGTCTGTTTGTCTGTCTATCTATCTATCTATCTATCTATCTATCTATCTATCTATCTATCTATCTATCTATGTTTAATTATATTTATATCTCTGTCTGTTTGTCTGTATAAGCTCTGCTGATGCTGGTGGTGTGTGTACTGTATCAGTTGTGAGTTGTATATGGTGGAGAGTACAGGCTGGTTGGTACAGCACTGCAGGGCACAGTAGAGACAGAGCCGGGACTTCACAGCCTGAAATCAAGTCTGGAATTAGCACAGAATAGGAAGTGAAAAGCAGAGTCATGGCTTTGTAGTCCCCAGACTCTCATCACGTCCTGTTTGTGTTTTAATCTGACGCTATACAGACAAAAATAAATGTATGTGCAGAATCACTAGGCGTGGAGGATGATGTCAGAATCATATCATAGAAAGAAATGATCAGTGTTACGTATTCACTGAGCTCCAGAAGATCAGAGGGTTCAGGTGATTTCAATTGTTTCGTAGCCCCTCTGTACTGGCTCCCCTGTTATGACTATAGGAGCAGTTTCTCTGATATACATGTGTATCCTGGGAATCAGCTCACACGAAAATCACTGCATATCGACCCAGAGTTCCCATACTGCTGCTAATTATCACATTAACTACGCGTCTGAAGCTTAGGGTGTTATTAGGGGCTTCGTCCTCCTTTGCTGGCAAGGATTTACAGTAGACCTTGGAACATTGCTGTGAGGTTTGATTGAATTCAGTCACACATTAGTAAGCCAGTCGACTCTCAGCCCTGACTGGTCCAAGAGCTGTTTGAGATCTGAAATGCAGAACGTGAGACAGAAAATCCGGGTTTAGATGGAGTTTAGCTCACAGTTAACTGGCTCTGCTAGAAGTTCAGCTTTGAGAGGCAGACGGCTGTCGGTGTGGAGCTCCTGACTGGTTGGCAGTGATTGGCAGAGCCAGAATAAATTCTCTTTCTCCTCATTTAGCTCTGGCGTCCTGGGCAGATGATCACAGTTCTGGTGACGGATGGAACTATTTTTACCCGGCCAAAATAAAAACAGACCCCTGGTTCCCCTCTCTCTCTCTCTCTCTCTCTCGCTCTCTCTCTGTCACACACACACACAGGTTGGTGTGAGTGGGTACTGAGTGAGGACTGGAGGGTGAAGATCAGCTCAGGAGAGTTGTCTATATAAGGAGAACACGAGGTAGGAGAGTTAGGACAAAGAGAGAGAGAGACAGGAAGAGAGAGGAAGAGAGAGGGAGAAGGAAGAAAAGATAGAGAGAAGGAAAGAGAGAGAGAGAGGAGGAAAGAAAGAGAGAGAGCGTGCACAGGAAGAGAGAGAGAGAGAAGAAAAGGAAGAGAGACGAAGAGAGAGAGAGAAGGAAAAAGAGAGGATGAAAGAGAGAGAAGGAAGAGAAGAGAGAGAGAGAGAGAGAGAGAGAAGGAAGAAAAGATAGAAAAGGAAAGAGAGACAGAGGGGGAAGAAAGAGAGAGAGGAGAGAGAGCGCAGGAAAGAGAGAGAGAGGAGGAGAGAGCGAGAAGGAAAGGAAGAGAGAAGAGGAGAGAGAGAGAAGGAAGGGAAGAGAGAGGAGAAGAGAGAGGAGAAGAGAGAGAGAGAAGGAAAGGAAGAGAGAGAAGGTAAGAAAGAGAGAGGAGGAGAGAGAGAGAAGGAAGGGAAGAGAGAGGAGGAGAGAGAGAGAAGGAAGGGAAGAGAGAGGAGAAGAGAGAGAGAAGGAAGGGAAGAGAGAGGAGAAGAGAGAGAGAGAAGGAAAGGAAGAGAGAGAGGGAAGGTAGCGTGTGTGTTTTTTCTGTTTTCACACTCCTTATATGAGGACAGCTGCCCCTCACAGCTTGTTTGGAAAGAGAACTCTTAGCTCTCTCTCTCTCTCTCTCTCTCTCTCTCTCTTCCTCTCTCTCTCTCTCTTCCTCTCTCTCTCTCTCTCTAATTTATCTATTTTTGCTTTTCTTTTGCTGCTTTCTTTTCTTCATTTACTTTTTCACTTTCTGTCTTTCCTTTTTCTTTTTTTCAGTCTTTTCTCTTTTTTGCTTGCTGTTTCTTACACCTTCTCTCATCCCTCTTTTTTCTCTCTCATTCTTTTTTTCTTTTCTCTTTTCATCCCTAACTTTCCCTCTTTTACGCATCTCTCTCTCTCTCTCTCTCTCTCTCTCTCTCTCTCTCTCTCTCTCTCTCTCTCTCTCTGTCCTGGAGTGACCGCCCTGTTTGGGAAGTGGTCAGGCTCGGAGGTAATGAAGGGGGGGGTGAGGGGGTGGGAGGTCAGTCTTTAGTCTGCAGGAACACAGGCACCAACGCTGAGCCATGGAGTTCACTGTCCACTTTGGTCCTCCACTGGAGTTTACAGCAGGTCCAGGATTAACAGGACCCCACTAGCACCGAGGACGGCAGCCAGGCCGGCCTGTACAGGAGGAAGAGAGAAAGAGAGAGAGAGAGAGAGAGAGAGAGAGGGAGAGAGAGAGAGAGAGAGACATTGGCAACATGGACTACGCCAGAACTGATGATGTCATCTGCAAAGCTTCAGCTCTCTATATTATGGATGACTACAAGGAGGTAATGGAAATCCAGCGTTCAGTGAAGTTTAGTCATTAGAGCTCAAACCCGTTCCTCTGAACTTCATTACATAATCTGAGCTGGACTGTCAGGCGGTCACTAGAGCTGCGTCTCCGCAGCAGAATGTAAACCACTGAAGTTCAGGCTGTATGTTTTAGAGAGGCGAGAGGAGCAGCTCTCAGCCGAGGGCTCTACGAAGAGCCTGGAAGTTAAAGGAGGAGTGAAGTGCCTCTTTCCTGAGCTGCCATGAGTAAAGCTTTCCTCACAGCTCCCAGCAGGAAAGCATATTGTGCTATTTAGCAGTAGCTCATTGTGTGACTGTATGTGTGTCTCTGGACGTGTACGTTCCTGTAAGCCTGTGAGTGTAAGTGTGCTGTTCTGGCTGTGAAAGTTAATTAGGCTCCTTTATTTAATCAATTAATAAAATCAATGTATTTTTAACCAATTAACCATTAATCAGCTCATTTGGACCAAAGTTTTAACCAAAGTTTTTTTGTTTTAAATAATCAGCAGTTCCTGGTGGACCACTAGAGAAACCTTGTTTTTTTAATTACTGCTTACCTAATTTAACTTTTATTATAACTTTTAATATTAAAATAATAATAATAATAATAATAATATGATATTTTATATTTAGTATTTTATATTCAGTATTTGGACACACAGTGGTGTAGTGGTTAGTACGGTGGTGTAGTGGTTAGTATGGCGGTGTAGTGGTTAGTATGGTGGTGTAGTGGTTAGTAAGGTGGTGTAGTGGTTAGTATGGTGGTGTAGTGGTTAGTATGGTGGTGTAGTGGTTAGTATGGTGGTGTAGTGGTTAGTATGGTGGTGTAGTGGTTAGTAAGGTGGTGTAGTGGTTAGTATGGTGGTGTAGTGGTTAGTATGGTGGTGTAGTGTTAGTATGGTGGTGTAATGGTTAGTAAGGTGGTGTAGTGGTTAGTATGGTGGTGTAGTGGTTAGTATGGTGATGTAGTGTTAGTATGGTGGTGTAGTGGTTAGTACGGTGGTGTAGTGGTTAGTACGGTGGTGTAGTGGTTAGTATAGTGGTGTAGTGGTTAGTATGGTTGTGTAGTGGTTAGTACGGTGGTGTAGTGGTTTGTATGGTGGTGTAGTGGTTAGTATGGTGGTGTAGTGGTTAGTACGGTGGTGTAGTGGTTAGTATGGTGGTGTAGTGGTTAGTATGGTGGTGTAGTGGTTAGCACGGTGGTGTAGTGGTTAGTATGGTGGTGTAGTGTTTAGTACGGTGGTGTAGTGGTTAGTATGGTGGTGTAGTGGTTAGTATGGTGGTGTAGTGGTTAGTATGGTGGTGTAGTGGTTAGTATGGTGGTGTAGTGGTTAGTATGGTGGTGTAGTGGTTAGTAAGGTGGTGTAGTGGTTAGTATGGTGGTGTAGTGGTTAGTATGGTGGTGTAGTGTTAGTATGGTGGTGTAATGGTTAGTAAGGTGGTGTAGTGGTTAGTATGGTGGTGTAGTGGTTAGTATGGTGATGTAGTGTTAGTATGGTGGTGTAGTGGTTAGTACGGTGGTGTAGTGGTTAGTACGGTGGTGTAGTGGTTAGTATAGTGGTGTAGTGGTTAGTATGGTGGTGTAGTGGTTAGTACGGTGGTGTAGTGGTTAGTATGGTGGTGTAGTGGTTAGTATGGTGGTGTAATGGTTAGCACAGTGGTGTAGTGGTTAGTAGGGTGGTGTAGTGGTTAGTTTGGTGGTGTAATGGTTAGCACGGTGGTGTAGTGGTTAGTAGGGTGGTGTAGTGTTTAGTACGGTGGTGTAGTGGTTAGTACGGTGGTGTAGTGGTTAGTACGGTGGTGTAGTGGTTAGTATGGTGGTGTAGTGGTTAGTACGGTGGTGTAGTGGTTAGTACGGTGGTGTAGTGGTTAGTACGGTGGTGTAGTGGTTAGTACGGTGGTGTAGTGGTTAGTATGGTGGTGTAGTGGTTAGTAGGGTGGTGTAGTGGTTAGTTTGGTGGTGTAATGGTTAGCACGGTGGTGTAGTGGTTAGTATGGTGGTGTAGTGTTTAGTACGGTGGTGTAGTGGTTAGTACGGTGGTGTAGTGGTTAGTACGGTGGTGTAGTGGTTAGTACGGTGGTGTAGTGGTTAGTACGGTGGTGTAGTGGTTAGTACGGTGGTGTAGTGGTTAGTACGGTGGTGTAGTGGTTAGTATGGTGGTGTAGTGGTTAGTATGGTGGTGTAGTGGTTAGTACGGTGGTGTAGTGGTTAGTATGGTGGTGTAGTGGTTAATATGGTAGTGTAGTGGTTAGTATGGTGGTGTAGTGGTTAGTACGGTGGTGTAGTGGTTATTATGGTGGTGTAGTGGTTAGTATGGTGGTGTAGTGGTTAGTACGGTGGTGTAGTGGTTAGTATGGTGGTGTAGTTGTTAGTATGGTGGTGTAGTGGTTAGTATGGTGGTGTAGTGGTTAGTACGGTGGTGTAGTGGTTAGTACGGTGGTGTAGTGGTTAGTACGGTAGTGTAGTGGTTAGTATGGTGGTGTAGTGGTTAGTATGGTGGTGTAGTGGTTAGTATGGTAGTGTAGTGGTTAGTATGGTGGTGTAGTGGTTAGTACAGTGGTGTAGTGGTTAGTATGGTGGTGTAGTGGTTAGTATGGTGGTGTAGTGGTTAGTATGGTGGTGTAGTGGTTAGTACTGACAAAAAGAAAAAGCCCAAAATGCCTAAACATCTTATTACATTGAGATCTGTTTAAAGTTTCTACTACTATAAAGATATCAGGTTTTGTTCCAGCACTCTCTGTCTATAGAAAGTACGAGTCCCGTGTCTAGTTTAAGTCTATATAAAGACCGTCTCACTGCAGTCAAGTCCAAACCTGCCCGGTCACCCTTACGGGACACATACACAAGGGAGTGACAGCAGCAGTTTTCTTCATCACCCATCCCTACAGGTCAAAGGTCACAGCTTTTTAGGGCAGCTATGAAGGAGAAAGGCGGTTTAGAAGTCCTGGTATGTATCACTGCTGTTAGGACTTTAAAGGCAAAGCAGGCTAATCTGGCTGTGGACTGGCACTCTTTAATAGGGATGTATTATGTTTAGTGATACTGTATCGATTCTCAAAAACACAGTATCGATACACAGATTCCTGGCAGACAGTGAATCAGTGTGTGCTGTGTTTCAACCTCTGACCACTAGATGTCAGTGTTGTAATCCATTTTCAGCTCCACTCCAACATTAACAAGCAGCACAAGGACGCAGTGCTATTGTAAGCATTGACAAACCTGTTCATATAGTGGTGTGTTTTAATAGTAATATATTACTTTGCTTGCAGTATCACAATATATAAGGATGTATTGAATCGGAACCGCTGTATCACAATACCTATTGTATCGCCAGGTTCTTGCCAATACACAGCCCTACTCTTCTCGTCTGGACAGCTCTGCTACTGCATGGTCATTTCACTTCAGGGTGACTGTAATGTTAATGACCAGCTCACACAGAACGAGGAACCTTCACTCTAAAAACGCTCCATGCATAATTAATATACTCAGAGAGAGAGAGAGAGAAAGAGAGAGAGAGAGAGAGAGAGAGAGAGAGAGAGAGAGAAACACAATGTGATAGACAGAGAGACGCTGATGTGCTGTAATGGTTGTTAACACAGCAGCTCTGTTCTGTTCTCTTTACTCTTTCTTTAGTTACATTTGGCTCAAATACTTAAAGCTGAATATTATCTGGCTGCTCTAGATACACTAGCTGAGTACTGTCTGGCTGCTCTAGATACATTAGCTGAGTACTGTCTGGCTGCTCTAGATACACTAGCTGAGTACTGTCTGGCTGCTCTAGATACACTAGCTGAGTACTGTCTGGCTGCTCTAGATACACTAGCTGAGTACTGTCTGGCTGCTCTAGATACACTAGCTGAGTACTGTCTGGCTGCTCTAGATACACTAGCTGAGTACTATCTGGCTGCTCTAGATACACTAGCTGAGTACTGTCTGGCTGCTCTAGATACACTAGCTGAGTACTGTCTGGCTACTCTAGATACATTAGCTGAGTACTGTCTGGCTGCTCTAGATACTCTAGCTGAGTACTGTCTGGCTGCTCTAGATACATTAGCTGAGTACTGTCTGGCTGTTCTAGATACTCTAGCTGAGTACTGTCTGGCTGCTCTAGATACTCTAGCTGAGTACTGTCTGGCTGCTCTAGATACTCTAGCTGAGTACTGTCTGGCTGCTCTAGATACACTAGCTGAGTACTGTCTGGCTGCTCTAGATACTCTAGCTGAGTACTGTCTGGCTGTTCTAGATACTCTAGCTGAGTACTGTCTAGCTGCTCTAGATACACTAGCTGAGTACTGTCTGGCTACTCCAGATACACTAGCTGAGTACTACCTGGCTGTTCTAGATACTCTGGCTGAGTACTGTCTGGCTGCTCTAGATACTCTAGCTGAGTACTGTCTGGCTGCTCTAGATACTCTAGCTGAGTACTGTCTGGCTGCTCTAGATACACTAGCTGAGTACTGTCTGGCTGTTCTAGATACTCTAGCTGAGTACTGTCTAGCTGCTCTAGATACACTAGCTGAGTACTGTCTGGCTACTCCAGATACACTAGCTGAGTACTACCTGGCTGTTCTAGATACTCTGGCTGAGTACTGTCTGGCTGCTCTAGATACACTAGCTGAGTACTGTCTGGCTGCTCTAGATACACTAGCTGAGTACTATCTGGCTACACTAGATACACTAGCTGAGTACTATCTAGCTGAGTACTATCTGGCTGCTCTAGATACACTAGCTGAGTACTGTCTGGCTGTTCTAGATACTCTAGCTGAGTACTGTCTGGCTGCTCTAGATACACTAGCTGAGTACTGTCTGGCTGCTCTAGATACACTAGCTGAGTACTGTCTGGCTGCTCTAGATACACTAGCTGAGTACTTTCTGGCTGTTCTAGATACTCTAGCTGAGTACTGTCTGGCTGTTCTAGATACTCTAGCTGAGTACTGTCTGGCTGCTCTAGATACACTAGCTGAGTACTGTCTGGCTGCTCTAGATACCCTAGCTGAGTACTGTCTGGCTACTCTAGATACACTAGCTGAGTACTATCTGGCCGCTCTAGATACACTAGCTGAGTACTATCTGGTCGCTCTAGATACACTAGCTGAGTACTATCTGGCTGCTCTAGATACCCTAGCTGAGTACTATCTGGCCGCTCTAGATACACTAGCTGAGTACTATCTGGCCGCTCTAGATACACTAGCTGAGTACTGTCTGGCTGTTCTAGATACTCTAGCTGAGTACTGTCTGGCTACACTAGAGCAGTTAGCTTTAGCCCCTCCGCTCTGGTTCACGTCTACGGCCGGGAACTAGAAACACGTAACCGCATCATCAAAAACTTCATTGTTTGTATAAATCATTCATTTTCACTTATTGGCTGAACAGTTCCAAAAGTTACGGCTTGGGGTCCTTCACATGCAGCAGCAGCAGCACGTTCCACTGCACCAATTACTCGGGGCTGCCCACAGACATGCCTGACTTTAAATCACGCTACCGAGTGCGGATATCAGCCAATGCCGATATATTAAAAAATGGCAAATATCGGTCCAATATATCAGCCAACCGATATATCGGTCGACCCCTACACTGCATATCTCCGTTTAACCCACAGTTGACCCGTACAAGCTTCTCTAAGTGCCTCCAAACAGAATATGACGTAGTTTTGGCCATGTGTACCTGATTAGTGCCACCTGGTGGATATTGAGGTGGATATTTTAACCTATTCTATTTTAACCCGATTTGAAGTGGGTGTCTGTGCCTGAGCCGTGGGGCGTAATTCAGGAGGAAAGCAGCCGCTGTCACGCCACCCGAGTCAGACAGATCAGCTAGGAGATCTGCTTCACTGCTCTTGGTCTGTCTCACAAGCGCACAAGCATTCACACCACAGAGATTAGAACGAGGATTAGAATCACTCGCCTTATTAAAAAAGCTTTGATCTTTTAAGGTTATGGTTATTATATACAAAGACCGCGTACTCTTCCTCTACGCTGGAAGCAGGAGTCCTGACGTCTGCTACACAAACACAGCCACCTTGTTTACTGTCCTTAACCACCAGTGAACCTACACATGTCTTCTGGGCTTTTAAATGAAGTGATGATGATGGTGTCTCATACATCAGGCTGAACTTTCTTTAAAGGAGTTTTTAGAAGGTGGACGTCTGGTTCCCATCACCACCACTGTGAGCAGTTCTGTCTATAGAACAGAGCATTTCCCACCAGACCACTCTGAATGATTTTGTTGAAACGTTAACCGTGTAATTTTAGAGATGACGCATTAACTTACCTTCACTTCACCAAAACATGTAGGGGGTGCAAACATTTGCATACGTATGTATATAATATCTTTGTGCATGCATACAGCGTGATGAACTGTCACATGCTCAGAAGATCTGTCCGTCAGTGCACAGCCGGTTTTCACACACGGGCTCTAAACACCGAGCTAAAAATTCACTCACGAGGCTGAAAGGTCTGCACGCCAACAGGGCGCTCCTGTGTGGTTCGGCAGGGCCGAGCGGAGGGCGAGATCTCCGACAGCAGCACCCCCCACTCCTTCGTACACTCAAAGCCTGCATTGTTCTGACGCGTCTCTGAAAAATGGATGAATAAAAGAAGCAGAACGGAGAGCTTGCTAAAGGGCACATACCCTGCTTGCAGTATACGTGACATTTATGTGATTTTAGGCCCCGACAGCAGTCCTGGTTTATTTTTCCAACCTCTGTTTAGTTTTTAGGACTGTAAGTAAGACTGTAAGTATGTAACTGTTCCAATTGGCTGCTCTGTTTTGTGCCTGACTCTTAGGACTTAGGACTTTGTTGTGACCGTGCAGGAATAAACTTGCTAGAAGCTGAACGGGCTAATATATGTTACGCTTGCAAAATCCATGCAATTCTGTTTTCTCGTGGATCGGTTTCTATGTTATCGCTGTCCAGTAACAAACAACTTTGCAGCAGAGGCCAAAAACCTTCTTTACTTTCAATGTAAGTCAATGGAACCAGAAAAATGTTAGGGTTATTTTGGAGCATTTCTATTGGTCCATTCATCATAACATTATCAAACCATGCAAACGGCAGCTGTTTCTTTCAAAAGGAGTGGAAACATGAAAATTGTGTGGACCAATAGAAATGCCCCGGAATAACTTATTATACTAAACCAGGGGTGTTTAATTAGAGTAAGGTCCAGTTAGAGGAAATGTCCTCAGGCCAAGGTCTGGACCATCATTTCTAACGTGTGTTCTGATTCAGTGGTGTATCCTGTTTACTGAAGTAGTCTAGTATCAGCATCTTATACCATCAGCTACTGAAACACCAACACATCACACATACCGTTCAGTATATTTTAGTATATTTACTGTTTAAATACTGAACTGAATTAATTATTTATAAAAACTTCAAATAAGTTCTCTGTACTTCAAATAAGTTCTCTCGCACCTCTGTACTAAACCATTCTAGTTCCATTGACTTACATTAAAAGTAAACATACTCAACTTCCATTGGACAGCGACGATATCAAGCTTGTATTTTAAAACAGCCTGTTCTTCCATGACATGGGCTGTTTAAATAAAGACACCCAGTTGGGTGGTCTTTGCTGAACAGCTCAGAAAGTTGTTGCAACCTGTTACAGCCTTGCTATTTAAATACGACCAGGACGCTTTGGTGGAACAGGTGTCAGCACTGAGGGGGTCAGTGGAAGGACAGTTGGTAGAATAGACAGTGACCGAGTGGTTTTACGGTGCTCTGTATGGTAATAACACTAACTGCACTAACTTGCTTTGACTTAAATGGATGTTGGTTTAGTAAACGAAGGTGTGTGTGGACGTGCCGGCGTCATTTCTCACACCCCTGTGATGTTTTTACAGGGAAGGCCATAACAGTGTTTGTATGCCCCCCCCGACACACAGCTGTCCCACAGGTGCTCTTTATGTGGGTGTGTGGGCTCAGTGAGGGGTGGAAACTCTTGAACCTGTTGCAAACATGTCCCTGCTGAGAAGCTGTTTCTCTTGTTTGATGAAATGAGGCCGACACCACGTAGTATTTGTTAATGGTTATTGCGATACTGACCCTTGAAGTACTGATATCATTGATACCTCTACACTAGAGCTGTGTATTGACAAGAACATGGCAATACAATACATATCGTGACACAGCAATTCAATATATTGCGATATATAAATGATATATTGCATTTTTTTAAATTCTACTATTAAAAAACACCACTGTATGAACAGATTTGCCAATACTCATAATAGCATTGCACCCTTGTACTGCTTGTTAATGTTGAAGTGGAGCTGAAAATCTTTTTTTCTAGCTTATGGTGAACCCTGAGCTTAGTGCGCCAGTCTATATGCTTGAGTATTACAATAGTTATGTGTTCTAATTATGTATCTATGCACAAAAACATAGTATTGATTGCTAATTATTGGTTGAATGTAAATATTGATGGCATACAGCGGATCATTTTGAGTTGTGTTTAAATCCCCGACCACTAGATATCAATTTTGTGATCTCTCTGCAGTCATTAGACTTTTCCACTCCAACAGAAACAAGTAGTGTAAGGTCTCACATGAGCAAACCTATGTGTATATACAGTCCAGTCCCATTATTATTATTATTATTATTATTATTATGTCCTCCTACTTTAGAAAGCAGCAATGTACACTGCCACCCACGCAGATCAGGTACACCCATGAGGGCTGATTATCTTCCCTGGGGGTGGATAGGATCGTCCAGCAAGACAATGCAGCTAGAAATGACCCACATTGGTTGGAAGAGCTCACCAAGACTTCCAAGTTCTACACTGGACCCCTAATTCCCCAGTATTTAACGTTTTTGGGACCACCTGGATGGTCGTGTTGGCTCTATGTGGCAGATGTGGGATGCACTGCAGTCAGCATGGCTCCAGATACTTGTAACAACCTACCAGGACCTTATTGAGTCTCTGTGCTGCACACGGCATTTACTCTGATGGTCATAATAATGTGACTCGACTGTGTATCTGTTTTTCTTTCATAAAAATATATTTAAAAATAATATATTATATAATAATATTTATAATAATATATTATAATATATTTATATGTCTTAATACATCGCAATATATTGAATTATGACCCCTGTATCATGATATATGTCATAAGTCAGGTTCTTTCCAGTACACAGGCCTACAGGCAGTAGGCTGTAGTGGCCCCACCCACTTATATTGAAGTTCTAAGGAGTGTTTCAGCTCTGAGTAACTTTCTGAATACAGCACAGCCAATCAGAACGGAGCACACTTTTCTTAGATCAGTCTTACAGACACAGTAGCTGAAAAAACCTACTGTTTTATTTTAAAGGATAAATAAGGGTGGAAGATGGTGATGTAAGCTAATTTGTAGGCATGTGTAGTGAATAAAAACACTACGTTATTAGCCTCAATACAAAACAAAATTTAAATACAATACAGTATCACAATACTCTGTGTTGCCAGAGTTTGAACTTTAGTCCATAGTGTTCCATTCAGTCCCACCACAAACGTAGCTGTCACTCACAACAACCCACACGCCCGCTGTCACCATCGTCACTCCCTCCTCTCGTGCCTCTGAACTCACTGCACCCACCTGAGGAAGAGCTTGCTGTCGCTTTTGTGCTCAGTCACTCAGAAAACCACTAAGAGTTCAATGCTGCCCCCTGCTGGACACAGTGGGATCCGCACCTCCTATCTGACTGTCCATCAAGTTCGTCTGTTTCTGCGCACCCGCATTCAGAGAAGGCTTCTAATGGGGGTCTCTTGCGCCGGCGGAACGCTGTGTGACTGTAAGAGGGAACGCGCTGTGTCTGAAATCTCCTCCTGCGCTCATCCCACAGCGCTCGCCATCTCCGCTCTTGGCACCAGCACAAACCACCTTCCCAAACCCCTGTTCGCTGAGTCATGCTGTGCCAAGCACCACCCTTGCCTGGCACCGGCAGCGCGTGTGCAGTGTGGAGCTGGGATTAGTGTGAGGCTGCTCTGCACAGATTTCAGAAGAGGGAGAAAAACAGTGTTGGACAGAAAGGATCTCTCTACGTCTCTTATTATCACCCGGACAGTGTTCTGGATTTTTACTGGGCCTTATTGGAAGTAGTTTAAACTAGAAAAGCCCAGTTTAGGCTTGCTAAAATGCTGCCAGGTGGGTGCTATGCTGTCCCTGATGGTTGGTGGGCATTGATAAGGTTTAGGTTTTTTATGACCCATGGTTTATCCCAGATTTATAAGGTGGTCTCAGGCTTTTAGACCCTGATATAGGCCAATACAGCTCTACTAATAGCCTCTATCCGTCTTTCATTCTCTTCCATTCTCTCTTCTCTCTCTTCTCCTCTGCTCTCCTGGATTGCACAAGCTTTCTCTTTCATTCCACTGACCTGGCATTGAGTGAATAGCAGGCACATATGGGCGTCACCATTGAGCAAATTGGTTACTCAGGCTCTCGCCAGGAATGCGGTCCTCATGGGTCCAAATGCTTTTCCAGTATTCATCAAATATTGATGTAAAATAGTGCATAAACTGAAAGAATCTATTATTATACACTATAATCGCCATGAGCGAGTGAAGATAGATAGATAGATAGATAGATAGATAGATAGATAGATAGATAGATAGATAGATAAATAGATAGATAGATAGATAGATAGATAGATAGATAGATAGATAGATAGATAGATAGATAGATAGATAAACACAGATAGATAGATAGATAGATAGATAGATAGATAGATAGATAGATAGATAGATAGATAGATAGATAAACACAGATAGATAGATAGATAGATAGATAGATAGATAGATAGATAGATAGATAGATAGATAGATAAACACATAGATAGATAGATAGATAGATAGATAGATAGATAGATAGATAGATAGATAGATAGGTTTGTGTAATGGAAAGAACCTAGTGATACAATACATATCATAATACAGCGGTCACGATTCAATATATCACGATATATTGCAATACAAGCAAAGTGATATACTGCGATTTTTCAAAACCTACTGCTGAAAATGGCATACAACACTGCCATCTAGTGGTCAGAGGTTTAAACACAACACACAGTGATTCACTATTTTCTTACACCCCTAATAGATAGATAGATAGATAGATAGATAGATAGATAGATAGATAGATAGATAGATAGATAGATAGATTGTCAAGAACCTGGTGATACAATACGTATTGTGATACAGCGGTCACGATTCAATATATCCTGATATATTGCAATACTTCAAGCAAAGTAATATATTTGGATTTTTCAAATCCTACTGCTGAAAATGGATTATAACACTGCCATCTAGTGGTCAGAGTTTTAAACACAACACACAATGATTCACTGCCTGCCATGAATCTGTGTATCAATGTTTTTGAGAATCGATGCAATATCACTAAACAAAATATCTCTATATTCAATATTTCAGTATTTTCTTACACCCCTAATAGATAGATAGATAGATAGATAGATAGATAGATAGATAGATAGATAGACAGACAGATAGATAGATAGATAGATAGATAGATAGATAGATTGTCAAGAACCTGGTGATACAATACGTATCGTGATACAGCGGTCATGATTCAATATATCACGATGTATTGCGATACTGCAAGCAAAGTAATATATTTGGATTTTTCAAATCCTACTGCTGAAAATTGATTACAGCACTGCCATCTAGTGGTCAGAGGTTTAAACACAACACACAGTGATTTACTGCCTGCCAGGAATCTGTGTATCAATACTGTGTTTTTAAGAATCGATACAGTATCACTAAATGTAATATCCCCATATTCGATATTTTGATATTTTCTTACACCCCTAATAGATAGATAGATAGATAGATAGATAGATAGATAGATAGATAGATAGATAGATAGATAGATACTTTATTAATCCCAGAGAGCATTCAAGGCATCTAGTAGCTATTCCACAAATGCCACAAGACAAAACAGAACAGTTACAACAAAAAATAATAAAAATAGAATATAAAATAAATAGAATATACAAAATAGAGACAGATCTTTCAAAATAGAGAGTGAACTAAAAGATGGAAAGTGTGTTGATGTAATATGTTGTGTATATAAGTGATGTATAATATCGATGCAGTCTATTTGCATAATATGTACCTCAAATGTGTCCCAGTCTTGGACGATACAGAGGTTTTCTTCAGTAAAGTGAATGAACACAGTCATCCTGGTTCATTTTGATTGGACTGGTTCGATCTGTTGTCTAATAGTATTGCTCCAGCACTCCCAGTGACCCACCCAGGAGCTGGTCCGGTGCTGAGATATGCAGTAGTTCACTGTTAAGTCTACTGTTTGGGTGCTGGTGAGTGTTGAGGTGTTTATTACCAATAAAAAAAAAATATCACAGTAAATAAAACATGGCCAGATATCCCACCCATAACTGACATACAGCAGCACCAGTGCTGTCAGCCAGCAGCTCCATCCTTAGCCGGTGGGCTCTTTCTGAACACGCTGGCTGCAGAAGCGGCTCAGCAGCAGACCAAATCCGGGGAGGGGAATGAATAACGGATTTCCTGATCTGGGGCTGGTTTCCAGCAGGCTAGCTCTCTGTGCTGGGCCGCGCGGCAGCTCCACCGACAGTAGCAGGTTAAATTTTTCTTGAAAAATAGAACAAATAAAGTAGGCGCTCTGTGGATCGGCGGCTTCCACAGACCGTTATTTGAACAGCATGTTTTCCGAGCAGGAAAGGTAACGACAGCAGAGGCAGCGGGGAGGCTCGGCTTTCATGTGTGTGATTATGGAAACCCTTCAGGCCTTCTCTCTCTCTCTCTCTCTCTCTTTCTCTTTCCTTTGCCTCTCTCCCTCTCTCCCCTGTGTCCAGCTACTGGATCACTTACATACAGAGCTAATCATATCTGTTGCTACACAATATGGCACGGATCCATACGTACTCAACTCTACAGCTAATCAGATATCTCTCCTACGTGGATGATGCAGCCGTATCTTCTCTTACAGCCCGAACTGCTCAGCGTATTGCAGACCAATAGGCTTTCAGATTTTGCTATGTCTATTAGGGGTGTAAAAAATATATCGAAAATATTGAATATCGGGATATTATGTTTGGTGATACTGTATCGATTCTTAAAAACAATAATAATTTTGAATAATTTTGTGTTGTGTTTAAACCTCTGACCATTAGATGGCAGTGTTGTAATCCATTTTTAGCTTCACTCCAACATTAACAAGCAGCACAAGGGCGCAATGCTATTGTAAGCATTGACAAACCTGTTCATACAGTGGTGTGTTTTAATAGTAGGATTTGAAAAATTGCAATATGTATCTTTTCTTGCAGTATCACAATATATCATGATATATTGAATCATGATCGCTGTATCACGATACGTTTTGTATCGTCAAGTTCCTGTCAATACACAGCCCTAATATCTATGTGTACTCAGTAGGGCTGTGCATTGGCAAGAACCTGGCGATACATTATGTATTGTGATATGGCGGTCACGATTCAATGTATAGTGATATATTGTGATATTGCAAGCAAAGTGATATACTGTGATTTTTCAAATCCTACTATTAAAACACACCACTATATGAACAGGTTTATCAATTCCTTTAGTAGTATTGCGCCCTTGTGCTGCTTGTTAATGTTGGAGTGGAGCTGAAAATGGATTACAAGACTGCCATCTAGTGATCAGAGGTTTAAACACAACACACAATGATTCACTGTCTGCCAGAAATCTGTGTTTGATACTGTGTTTTTGAGAATCAATACAGTATCACCAAACATAATATCCTGATATTCCATATTTTCAGTATTATTTCAACACCCCTAGTACTCAGAGTCATGTGTAGAACTAAGCATAGTTTATATTTAGGTGAGAAAACATAATCAAAACCTCTAATTGTGAGCATAACTGCTTATAGCATTAACTTAACTGGTAATGTTAACTAGGAACTATGTAACAACACCAGTACAACCTCTGTACGAAGTAATAATCCTGAAAATATAGCAGCCCACACATCAGTTCATACCACTGTAGTTTACACTGTGGTGCATTAATTGGTAAGAGTAGGGGTGGGCGATATGGCCCTACAATAATATCACGATATTTCATGGTATTTTTGCGATAACAATACTCTTGGTGATATGACAAAACATTACATTTAAAAAATATATATTTCAAGAATACACTACAGCAACAAAATGAACATTTATTTGTATTATTGCATTCAATTTGATATGGCACACTCCTAACTGAGATATTAAAAAATACAAGAATTTCTTTCAGATTGTAACAGAAGTTAATGATCCAGAATGTCCCGATACTAAATAATGCACTCCAAATATCTCCATATATCCAGGACTGAAGTAAATTGAATGATACTGGAGATAAAATCTGTCTCTAGTAGATATATAATGAGAAATAAGAAAAGTGTGAATTTTTCTTTTGTTAAAAACAGTAAACAGTAGTACCTGATGTGATAATTAGGGATGGGTGATGTGGCACGATATTTCAGGGTATAATATCGTTTACGATATTCAAAAATGTTGGCAATATTATTGTGTGCGATACGATATGGCACACCCCTAGGTGAGATTATAGCCGTTGTTGATGTTTGGGTGGGGTTTATCTACACATGGATGCCAAATATAGATATTTCAGGTTTTAAGGAGTGTTGGTCAGTCTTTCTGCTTGCCAATCCTGTTTTGCTGCCGTGCATGACTAAAGAGAGATGAACAGCCTGAATACGGGGGGGTTGTAGTTAAAAAAGGGGGTAAAGAATCACAGTGTATCCCAATATATCTGTCCAATATAAGCTGTCCAATAAAAAATATATATGTCCATTTTTGTCAATTTTGAGTTTTCTACATCATCTGAACACGCCAATGGTCGTTTACATTGTGTAGAAATGTTATGATGAATGGACCAATAGAAGTGCTCCAAAATTGCTTGGAAAAAATTCTGGTTCCATTGACTTGCATTGAAAGTAAAGTATGTTTTTGGTCTCTCCTGTAAAGTTGCAATTTTGGAGATACTTGTTTTTCATTGGAAAGCGCCGATATGTTATCGCAGTGCTCAGCATATGGCGATATTTTTTAAATCACAATAATATCGTATTGTGACTTAAGTATTGTAGTAATATTGTATCGTAGGGCTTTGGATGATCCCCATCCCCAGTGACTTCATGCTCATCTGGAAGAGTAATGAATTAGTATCCGCTTCAGTACTAGAATGATGACCAGCAGAACGATGGCCAATAAAACAAAAATGCTCGGTTTCAGTTTCCGGGGTAGAAAGTTCTGGTACTTTGTGCAGTTTCCTTATATGAACTGTGTGTATTTTGTTTCTTCCATTAAACAAAAAAAAACTAATAAAAAAAATGTGATATTTTGATCCAGTAGATGTTGTGGATGCTTTCTTTTGTTCATACTGTATGTGTGTAGCCTTGATGAGGTGTAGCAGTGGGTGTGGAGGGTCAGTCTGAAGGTAGATATTTAACTGCGCTTGTGCTGTGTGAATAGCTCAACCAGTCTCATGTGTATATGCTATTATTGTGATTTTGAATTGTGATGCTGAGATTTGAAAATGAATGATGCATTGAATGAAAACAGGAGTCCAGAGAGCATAAGCCATCAGCCAGCGTTCAGCATTCACTTTTATTCATTGTTGCCTACGTTGACATTATAGACTGAATTATTCCTGTTTTTTTAATGATGCAATGGCGCCCTCTGCTGGGCATGTAAAGCATACACAGTTTATTATATTTCCTCTCTGTGTGTTTCCCACAGGCCCAAAAGAATGAGCGAGAGTCCATCAGACAGAAGCTGGCCCTGGGCAGTTTCTTCGACGATGGGCCCGGCATCTATACCAGCTGCAGCAAGAGCGGCAAACCCAGCCTGTCCTCACGGTAAGCAGGCATACATACTTAAAAGAATAAAAAGTTATATATATATATATATATATATACTAAAACAGTGCAAACAACCACCATAAATACAACTAAATAAAATAAAAATATGTTTACATATACTAAAAAAATAAAGGAACACACAAAAACTGTTGATGATGAATGATGAAATGTTGATGTAGATTCAAGTTATTTTGCACATCATGCCAGGACATTCATGCATTGAACTGCTTGAGGTGAGTTTTAGTTGTAGTGTATATATATATATATATATATATATATATATATATATATATATATATATAATAAAACAGTGCAAGCAACAACAATAAATAAAACAAAATGATATATAAAGGTATACACAAAAATACACAAAAACTGTTGTATAGGCAGGTTAATCTAAAAAGATATATAAATACATATATTTGAAGTGACTATATTAAAATATTAAAACTAGGTTAAAACTATCGACGTCCAATGTTAAATATCATTACAGTTATGTCAATGATAATAAAACAGTGCAAACAACAACAATAAATAAAACAAAATGATATATAAAGGTATACACAAAAACTGTTGTATAGGCAGGTTAATCTAATATATATATATATATATATATATATATATATATATATATATATATATATATATTTATTTGAAGTGACTATATTAAAGTGATATTGTCCGTAGGAGCAATATACAAATAAAAAATATTTGTATATATATATATATATATATATATATATATATATATATATATATATATATATATATATATATATATATATATATATATGAAATCATTTCCAGTTTTATACTGAAAACCACAAATAAAAGGAGAAGCATGTTTTGTTTGCATGAATATTAAAATACTAACGCAGCCAAAGCGTTATATAAACACGTGCAAGACATTTCAAATGCAGCTGATTCAGACTATCAAAACATCTTAATATTTTTTTAATGATGGTAGTATGTTGTGATATTTCTACTGTCTTACCTGTAGCTTTAATACGAGGCTGTAGTCGACTTCCTATTCGCTCACTTCTTGTAGATTTAGAGTTTATTATTATTATTATTATAATAACTGTTGCATCATTTAAGGGGGAAAATTCCAATAAGTATCTGTAAAAATAGGAAGCCTTGTTGTTTTAACGCTGGTTGTATCGTTTGATTAAGGTGGTGTAAGTTCTCAAAATATCCTGCCTAGAGTTTTATGTATGGAGCCAATTATGAGTGTTGTGGCTGTCCAGTGAAAAACAATTATCTCCAAATTTGCATCTTTTCCAATGTAAGTC
Organism: Megaleporinus macrocephalus; assembly: GCA_021613375.1. Classification (NCBI taxonomy): domain Eukaryota; kingdom Metazoa; phylum Chordata; class Actinopteri; order Characiformes; family Anostomidae; genus Megaleporinus; species Megaleporinus macrocephalus. The sequence goes on along the minus strand of CM038723.1, from coordinate 10,678,080 downwards.
AATGTAACCAGAATTTTTTTCCAAGCTATTTTGGAGCATTTCAATTGATCCATTCATCATGAAGCTTTCACACCATGTAAACGACAGCTGTCCTGTTCAACAGTGATGTAGAAAACTAAAAAATGAGATATATGTGTTTTTCTTTGGACAGTGACGATATGCACTGTGGTTAGACACCGCAATGAAGTAACACAATTTGGGCTCTTTCACAGTGGACCATCTTTCCCTCTACACTCAACAGAACTATGACCACACTTGAGACTTACTTCTCTTAGAAGACTAAAAAAGCTCCAGAGTGTCATCACTGGGTTCCACCGTGTTTCCCCTGACGCGAAACAAACCCACAGTGCGTCTGGAAGACTGTTGCAAATTTTGGTCCATGCTTGACAGGGTTTAACGTCCAGAGTTTTTCAAAGTGTGGTAATTAATAAAAATTAATGATATGGCTGTAATGATAATTAACATTGGACATCAGGAGTTTTAACCTAGTTTTAATATTTCAACCTAATTGCTGTTCAAAACAAAATGCTATTGGTTCTTTGTCTTTTCAGTCCACTTATTATTCTATTATTATTATGAATTTATTGAAATTCTTTTGGCTGTTGCTATTTCAAACAGTTGATTGTTGCTGTTGGGTTAAGGTTGAGCGATACTTCAGTAGATTCAAGAGTCCCATTCTCGAGAAGTCATGATATGTATTTTTTGTATACAATAAAACAGGCAGTATTGCTCGAGTTATTAAAAAATACTATCAAAAACTATGAATTCAATGACTTTTATATAGTATACACTACTCTATCAGTCTTACCACCTAAGCTGAGTGCTTAAAAGCCTTTATCTTATCAGTAAGTGTATTTCCACCAGTAAGAACACCAGATATCATTAGAACAAATGTAAATAATCATACATACAATACAAAGTAACATGAATATCTTATTGTGAGAGAAGTAGATCATATCTTGAGCTCCAGTTTGAAGAACAAAGTGTAGTTCCAGATTTCTCCTGGACGCCCCAGACATTGTATGAAAGTATTTAGTTCCTTCAGCAGCAATCTTGATTTAGCTTAATGAAGTACTGAGCAGTCAAAGCAGGTATTAGATGAGAACTGTAAATAATACTGGGTTCCACAAGGAGAAGCTTGAAAAGAAAAGAAAAATTTTCTGCTTTTTAAATATAATAATGTTCTCAAGGGCCTAAAACGTTTGTGGAGTACTGTATATACACTACCGCTCAAAAGTTTGGGATCACAGTGAAATGTTCTTGTTTTAATGGAGTATCTTCTTCCTTAACACAACAATGATCTAAAGAAAGTTGTTTCTTTCTGGTCATTTTGAGTCGGTCAGCAAGCCATCAACTGCTGATCTTCAGATACTAAACTAACCTAGAATGTTGTTCTCTCTTTTATACTCACTTATTAGTAGAATGTGCTTCGCAATTGAGCAAGAGCGACCTGACAACCAATTAACCCAATAACATCCTTAACTTGGATTGGTGGTCGTACCAGGAGATTTAGACAGAGGACTGAGAATTACTGATAATAGGACTATATGCAAAATAAGCCTCTATACAAAAATAGACTTTAATACAAACATTTTTATTCTTTAAATCATCTGACACACTTACATTAATTGTGAAATGGACAATATTGTTTGTGAATTGCATGAAAATTGCATGAAATTAAATTCTAAAGTGATCCTAAACTTTTGAGTGGTAGTGTATATACTGGGTTGCGCTGAGTTTGGAATGTCATTGAATCACGTGGCAAGGTCGGAAGGAACTATGGTTTAAAAACCACTGTGTTGTCTTTCAGTTTACTTGGTAGTCGTTGTGTGTTGACGTCACGTATGATATTGAGGGGGAAGTGCGGTGGCATTGCAGTGTGGATGTCATTAAGAACGAAATCAGTGATTTAGTTTTCTGTCATTTGAGTGCAACTCTCAATTAATCTAATATAGATTTCAGTTCTTGTGCTGTCGGCCGTACAGGGAGGAAACTGAAACTGTAATATATTTAGTATCATTTATGTCTTTATGTATTCAGAGAACTCTCAGCGTCTGCAGGGCTGCAGGAAAGGCTTCTCCTCTTCTTTGTGATTTTGATGTTGTTTTCAGTGAACTGGTTTTCCACGAATGACGCTGAATTTGAAATTACTGTCACTGATTTCATTCTCAACAGTCACCCACCGCAGTATTACTCAGCTGAGTCATGCCAGTGAAATGAGTCCTTGTCACTTTCTAGCGTGAACTGGGGTCTGATTTTAGAAGCAGTGTGCAGCACAGAGCGCTTTCCTGTAAGTCACACATGCAGGTCCCATCTGGGGGCTGTAGAGGGCCGAGGGCCGAGGGCTGAGCTCTTACTGGGTTTTTTTAAACTGGGTCTCCTTCCAGCTTCATATGAGAGAAGAAGAAGTCGCAGTCATTTCAGTGTCACTTCACTTTAAAACCTTCTCTGTATGTGAGTGTGTGTGTGTGTGTGTGTGTGTGTGTGTGTGTGTGTGTGTGAGTGTGTGTGTGTGTGTTTATGCATGTTCAGAACTGACGTTGTGTGAAAACCAGAGAAAAGCAGCTTCATCAATAAAATAACACACGTCTGATTTTGAAAGTGTGCTTTTCACAAGAACTTGGACCTTTCTGTTTTCACTGGAAGGCTTTGCTGAGGTCAAGGTTAGTGTCAGGCTGTTATTGTCAGAACTAATATTTCAGACATTAAATCAGTCGAGACATCAGGAAGCTTTTTGTTTGTGGTTTTTAATTTTTTACATTTTTAACATAATTTTAATATTTTACCCTTTACATTTCAACATTGTGCTAGCAACACTCAAAAACACATTTAGATAGATAGATAGATAGATAGATAGATAGATAGATAGATAGATAGATAGATAGATAGATAGATAGATAGACAAATAGATAGATAGATAGATAGATAGATAGATAGATAGATAGATAGATAGATAGATAGATAGATAGATAGATAGATAGATAAACACATAGATAGATAGATAGATAGATAGATAGATAGATAGATAGATAGCTAGATAGATAGATAGATAGATAGATAAACACATAGATAGATAGATAGATAGATAGATAGATAGATAGATAGATAGATAGATAGATAGATAGATAAACACAAAGATAGATAGATAGATAAACACAAAGATAGATAGATAGATAAACACAAAGATAGATAGATAGATAGATAGATAGATAGATAGATAGATAGATAGATAGATAGATAGATAGATAAACAGATAGATAGATAGATAGATAGATAGATAGATAGATAGATAGATAGATAGATAAACACATAGATAGATAGATAGATAGATAGATAGATAGATAGATAGATAGATAGATAGATAGATAGATAGATAGATAGTGTTCTGAATCTATCTATTGGTTTGTCTATCTGTCTGTCTGTCTGTCTATCTATCTATCTATCTGTCTTTTGAATCTATCTATTGGTTTATCTATCTATCTATCTATATATATATATATATATTGGTTTGTCTATCTATGTATCTGTCTGTATATCTATCTGTCTATCTATCTATTGGTTTGACTATATATATATATATATATATATATATATATATATTGGTTTGTCTATCTATGTATCTATCTATATATCTATCTATCAATCTCTCTCTCTCTCTCTCTCTCTCTCTCTCTCTCTCTATATATATATATATATATATATATATATATATATATATATATATATATATATATATATATATATATATATATATATATTGGTTTGTCTATCTATGTATCTGTCTGTATATCTATCTATCTTTCTGTCTATCTATTGGTTTGTCTATCTATATATATATTTGTCTATCTATGTATCTATCTATATATCTATCTATCTATCAATCTCTCTCTCTATATATATATATATATATATATTGGTTTGTCTATCTATGTATCTGTCTGTATATCTATCTATCTTTCTGTCTATCTATTGGTTTATATATATATATATATATATATATATATAAATATAAATAAATATATATATATATATTTGTCTATCTGTATCTGTCTGTATATCTATCTATCTATCTGTCTATCTATTGGTTTGTCTATCTATATACATATATATATATATATATATATATATATATATATTGGTTTGTCTATCTATGTATCTGTCTGTATATCTATCTGTCTGTGTATCTGTCTGAAATAAAACTCTGTTATTTCCCAAATGATGATTTTTCAGGAGAAGGTAAAAACCTGCTCTGCTATTAATGTAACTTAGTGGAATCAGATGTGTGTTCTAGTCATTTTGGTCCATTTCTTTTTGCCCATTTATCACGAAATTTACACACAATTTAACAGCCAACGGGTGTTTTCAGAATATATAAACTAAAAAACCAGAGGAAGTGATGATCAAATAAACAAGACACAAGGTTTTGTTCTGACAGCAGCACTAAACATTACAACTCATTTGGATCCTGTTATTATTGCCTATATTTATTGCTATTTTTATGTGATTAATTATGACCTCATGTCTTGAAAAACAAGCGTGTCCACAGAAAAGGAAGTACTTTCAGAGTCAAGAGTCTCTCTAAGAACAAGAGGACTTCCCCTTCCTGTGTAGATCCCGGCACACAGACTCTTCCCAAACGAGAAGCTACTCACAGTCATATATCTGTATGAATATACATAAGTATAAATATTCACGCCCCTCAGCTGCATGAGTGAAGCAGAAGCAAGTCATATCCTTTTCGCATGAAGTCGGTCAGATCAGGACCCAAAACATGTTAATGAACTCTGACGATTGGCACCACAGAGCAGGCTGGCATACGCTCTGCTAGTGGTGAGCAGTGTTGGTGTCTGTTCTCATGGTTGGGGTACATTACATCACGCCTTTCTGGATATCTGTAATGGGTATCTTCAGAGAGGGCTGGGTGATGCTGATAAAATCTATCAACAGAATTAAAAACGCCTCTGATTCCTGAGGGCTGCTACTCTGACACTTTTAGGACATACAGAGACGGACAAGCCTGTGAAACAGTGCTTTCATATTTTAAAGGTTAGGGTTTTGCTCGTAATTAATGATTTTCAGACTTCGGGACAAATCTGCTTCAAAACAATGTCATCTAGCTGCTTACCAGATGGTCATGAGGGACAGGGATGAAGTCTCGCCTCCTGCTCCAAAAGGCAGGGGGCCTGGCTAAAATAAGTCGTGGAAAAGACATTTATTTTATTTATTTATTAATTTTTACTATTTAAAATTAAGATTCAAGATTCAAGAGTTTTATTGTCATATGTACAGCAGAACAGACAGTTACACTGTACAATGTACTCTTACTTTGCTGTTCCTCCATTCAACAATAGATAAAGATAACAAAAAAATAATAATAATAATAAAATATACAAAATATAGAAAGTATAAATATATATTATAGATTGAAGTCAATAAAATTTAGCACATTTTTTTAGTAATTTAAGTTCTTTTTTATAATAAAAAAAATAAAAGTTACATGTGCTTTTATGTGCAAGTATGAAAAGCAGCAGCCTTATGATAAACTCATGATAAATCTAAATCTCCTTAATTTTCACTTGAGCTGCTTTTAAGAAATAAGCAGTTTTGTTCAGACTGCTACCTGAACTGAACCCCTTTTAGCCTCATTGACTTGAATAGCCATGCGCCATCATGATTATATAAATATATAAAAAGATTAAGTATAAAAACGCATATATATTCAATGAGGAATGTTTTACAGAAACCTCAGTCGTTCACTGTGGCCCCTTTCTATGTTATGATTTAGTGGTGTATCCTGTTTACTGAAGTAGTCTAGTATCAGCATCTTACACCATCAGCTACTGAAACACCAACACATCACACATACCATTCAGTATATTTCAGTATATTTACTGTTTAAATGCTGAAGTGAATTAATTATTTATAAACTTCTAATAAATGTTTTTCTTCACTTCAAGTAAAAACAAGGGCTACATTAAAAAAACAGAATGATTTTGAAAAAAAGAGGATCTTAAAGTGTTTATTTATAGAGAAAGTAAATAAAACATGGCTCTTCTTGTTAACTCAGCTTCACAGATTGACTTGTTGGTATGCCTTCCGCACTCTCTAATCTACCTAGATCTGATTGGCTGAGGAGTGTGTTTGGTTATCTTACAATGCACGTGATTGGTCTGTGAGTTCACTGAGCCGCAAAGCCTGTATACCGTAAATACAAGAAAAGTTATGTCGCTTAAAATAAGCACTCAGAATTAAATAGTTCTCAATAGTTTATCAGTTATGGACAACGTTAGAGACCTCTAATCTAATATCTAATCTACTCACAAATATCTCCTGGAAATCAATGACATGTAATTCAAGGCTGTTTTTACTAAACAGTAGAGGGTCGTCTTGGTTTACGGTACTGAAGTACAAAAATGTCTATAACAGGGATTCATACTAAAGGGGATATTTTTAATGATCATGGTCTACGGTAATTTTAAGATTTAAAAGAATAATATAATCTTCCTGGTCATTCTTATTTTCTATATTTGCGGTTAAGAAGCGCTTTACGGGACTATGGCGTTCCATGGAATCTTAAGATTAAACAACACCCATTTAGGGATCTTCTCAATATGAAGCAAAAGGGAGCGGTTTCTTATATTTACAATAGTTTAGTAGCTCTTTCAACTCATAAGCTGCCAATCACCAACATTTGGGAGAGAGAACTGCCTTCATGTCAGTTAAATTGGGAATGGATTTGGGAAAGCATCACCACTATTAGTAAAAATTTAGTACACCACTTAATTCATTATAAAGTTATCCATAAAGCTTATGCCACCCAATATACTTTATTGAAAATCAAACGACTGTCTAGTCCTCTTTGTCAGAATTGCAAGGTAAAGGTTGTAGGTACTTTTGTGCATATGTTTTATGATTTGTGAACCAGTTGCTAAATTATGGGACTTGGTTATACATGTGGTGTCAATTCTAACAGTCAATTCTTCAACAGCTGCCATAAAAACCACGAGGCAGGTATTTCGCTTTAAAGATCCTGGTTTACATAATTTAAAAATAATGAAGCTAACTTTAGGACACTTAATGACTGGTCATGTATTTTTGATAGATTGTTGGCTTTAAAATTCTGACATTGGGTTAGGTTGGATTCTTGGGTGTGGTTTTTTGTTTTGTTTTTGTTTTTTTAAATCCCTCTCATTTAATTCTGCAAAACCTGGCCTTTGTTCATAGTTCTTAAAAAATTAAAATAAATAAAAAAATATATAATTTTTTTTTTAATTAAATAAATGAAAAAAATTTAAAGATCACAAAAAAAATGTCTATAACAAAAGAATCAATTGGATAACAATTCAGCAAATTCATCATTACCCAGCAAGCCTAAACCAGGAACCATGCGCCATCATGACTATATAAACTCTGTACAAACACGGAAACCCTAGAAATCAGAAATCTACCCACTGCTACGTGGATCACATCGAGTTTCCAGTCAGTGCAGGTAGGCTGGCCACAAGAACGGCCTCCACGATGGCTCATTGCCCAGTCACATCCTACGTCCTGCACTTTCGTGGGTACCAGTACGCCCTCACATCCTGCTTGAGGAGGAAATGACGAGCAGAGACTATGATATCGTAGGAAACATTTACTCAGGTCACTCGTTAAGGCATGACTTAGCGTCAGCAGCTGGACACGGACTGATCTGGAATGACCGGTCTGTTTGTTTACGTGTCTGTCCTGCAGGCTACAGAGCGGCATGAACCTGCAGATCTGCTTCGTCAACGACAGCGGGAGCGACAAGGACAGCGATGCAGACGACAGCAAGACAGAGACCAGCCTGGACACGCCTCTGTCCCCAATGGTAAACACGCACCCGCAAACACACCGAGGCTACAAGCAAATCCATCCATCAGTCAATGGGGCTCTTCTGGTTAACTCAGTTTCACAAATTGACCTATTGGTTTGGAGCTGCCTGTAAGAAGAAAAAACATATACGTCCATTCCTGATTCAAAAGTCATTCGCCATCGATTTTTTTTAGAGCACGTTATTCTTTCTCTGACTCACTCTCTTTACTATCCGACTCGCTTTAATCTTACTTTACTATCTGACTCGCATTATTATCTGACTCGCTTTACTATCTGATTGGCTTTCTTCTCACTTTACTATCTGACTGGCTTTACTCTCACTTTACTATCTGATTGGCTTTCTTCTCACTTTACTATCTGACTGGCTTTACTCTCACTTTACTATCTGACTGGCTTTACTCTCACTTTACTATCTGACTGGCTTTACTCTCACTTTACTATCTGATTGGCTTTACTCTTACTTTACTATCTGATTGGCTTTACTCTCACTTTACTATCTGATTGGCTTTACTCTCACTTTACTATCTGATTGGCTTTACTCTCGCTTTACTATCTGATTGGCTTTACTCTTACTTTACTATCTGATTGGCTTTACTCTTGCTTTCCTCTCTGACTCGCTTTGCTATCTGACTCGCTTTACTCTCGCTTTACTATCTGACTGGCTTTACTCTCACTTTACTATCTGATTGGCTTTACTCTCGCTTTACTATCTGATTGGCTTTACTCTTACTTTACTATCTGATTGGCTTTACTCTTGCTTTCCTCTCTGACTCGCTTTGCTATCTGACTCGCTTTACTCTCGCTTTACTATCTGACTCACTTTACTATCTGACTCGCTTTACTCTCGCTTTACTATCTGACTCGCTTTCCCCTTGCTTTACTATCCGACTCGCATTTATTATCTGACTGGCTTTACTCTCGCTTTACTATCTGATTGGCTTTACTCTCGCTTTACTATCTGATTGGCTTTACTCTTGCTTTCCTCTCTGACTCGATTTACTTTCGCTTTACCATCTGTCTGGCTTTACTCTCGCTTTACAATTTGACTGACTTTACTCTTGCTTTACTATCTGACTCGCTTTACTATCTGACTCGCTTTACTCTCGCTTTACTATCTGACTCGCTTTACTCTCACTTTACTGACTCGCTTTACTCTCTGACTCGCTTTACTCTCACTTTACTATCTGACTCGCTTTACTCTCACTTTACTCTCTGACTGTCTTTACAATCTGACTGGCTTTACAATCTGACTGGCTTTACAATCTGGCTTTACTATCTGACTGTCTTTACAATCTGACTGGCTTTACTATCTGACTCGCTTTACTCTCGCTTTACTATCTGACTCGCTTTACTATCTGACTGTCTTTACAATCTGACTGGCTTTACAATCTGACTGGCTTTACAATCTGGCTTTACTATCTGACTGTCTTTACAATCTGACTGGCTTTACTATCTGACTCGCTTTACTCTCGCTTTACTATCTGACTGTCTTTACAATCTGACTGTCTTTACAATCTGACTGGCTTTACTATCTGACTGTCTTTACAATCTGACTGGCTTTACTCTCTGACTGGCTTTACTATCTGACTGGCTTTACTCTCTGACTGGCTTTACTCTCTGACTGGCTTTACAATCTGACTGGCTTTACTATCTGACTGGCTTTACTCTCTGACTGGCTTTACTATCTGACTGGCTTTACTATCTGACTGGCTTTACTATCTGACTGGCTTTATTATCTGACTCACTTTACTCTCACTTTACTATCTGACTGGCTTTACTATCTGACTGGCTTTACTATCTGACTGGCTTTACTCTCTGACTGGCTTTACTATTTGACTGGCTTTACTCTCACTTTACTATCTGACTGGCTTTACTATCTGACTGGCTTTACTATCTGACTGGCTTTACTATCTGACTGGCTTTACTCTCACTTTACTATCTGACTGGCTTTACTCTCACTTTACTATCTGACTCGCTTTACTATCTGACTGGCTTTACTCTCTGACTGGCTTTACTATTTGACTGTCTTTACAATCTGACTGGCTTTACTATTTGACTGGCTTTACTATCTGACTGGCTTTACTCTCACTTTACTATCTGACTGGCTTTACTATCTGACTGGCTTTACTATCTGACTGGCTTTACTCTCACTTTACTATCTGACTGGCTTTACTCTCACTTTACTATCTGACTCGCTTTACTCTCACTTTGGTATCTGACTGGCTTTACTATCTGACTGGCTTTATTCTCGCTTTACTATCTGACTGGCTTTACTCTCACTTTACTATCTGACTGGCTTTACTCTCACTTTACTATCTGACTGGCTTTACTCTCACTTTACTATCTGACTGGCTTTACTATCTGACTGGCTTTACTCTCACTTTACTATCTGACTGGCTTTACTCTCACTTTACTATCTGACTGGCTTTACTATCTGACTCGCTTTACTCTCGCTTTACTATCTGACTCGCTTTACTCTCACTTTACTATCTGACTGGCTTTACTATCTGACTCGCTTTACTATCTGACTCACTTTACTCTCACTTTACTATCTGACTGGCTTTACTCTCACTTTACTATCTGACTGGCTTTACTATCTGACTCGCTTTACTATCTGACTGGCTTTACTCTCCGACTGCTGTTTCTCGGTTTGTGAGGTTAATGCGCCACAAAGCCCATATACCGTAAAGACAAGAAAAACTCCACCTCTTAAAATAAACACTGTCTAATTTAAATCGTTCTCAATAGTTTATCGGTTTGGGTCCGCATTGGATCGCGGTCCGCCTATAAGGGACCTCTGACCTAGAGGTTTTTTTTCAGGCAGTGACCGGCAGCATAGCTCATTAGAAATAGCATAACGTTATGTGCAAAGCACGAGCTGATTCAGTGTGAAACTGTTTTTGCTTTGTCTTTTTAGATTAAATTGGATTTTGCTCTGTATTACATAGAAAACAAATAAATCTGGAAAAGAAAAGAATTAGCATAACATCACTGTCCACAGACAAACATGTATCTCTGCAGGTTTCCTGCATCATTTAAACACAACAGCGCCTGTAATGATGAATGGACCAATAGAAATGCTCCTAAATAACTTAAAGAAAAGTCTGGTTCCATTAACTTACATTAAAAGTAAAGACTTTTTTGTCCTCTAATGTAAAGTTATGTTCCATTGATCTCCTCCTCCTCCTGTTATTAGCTTTGAGTGCCCGTGTTGTTAAAAACTTACAGAATAAAATATTACTGTGACGGCAATTAATAATAAGGAAACAGAGTTGAGCATGCGCTCGTTAGCGTGGCTCGCGCGGCTGCTATTGCGTTTGGGAAACTGAAACTGAAACTGTGGCGCAGCGAGGTCCGGATAAACAGCAGGGGGGCGCTCTCACAACAATCCCAACTTCCAGTTAAGCACACTTTGGCTTTGTTTCAATCTCCTTTTACATCAGTAATGGCAGCTTGTTGGCTATATCTTGCCGCTGTGCTGCACATTATAAATACTTATGTATTCATTCAGTGCGCTCCAGTTCTCATACTGAAAGGTGCCTTAGACAGAAACGGCCCGAGCCGAAATGCCCCTGCTTTGATGAGGTTGTGAACCCAAAGCTTCCCAGCACCTGTTTTGGTTTATTTACTGTAATGTCTGTCACTGTCTGTGGTAAAAAGTGACAGACTTAAGTTTTTTTAATCACATGAGTCTTAGCACACGTGTGCTGGATATGGGGGGATTATTTCAATATATGTTCAGATATATTGGAGGGAAAAAACCTATGGAAAAACTGTGGTCACGAGCACGAGGGGCATGTTTAGGGATGTGGCTTCACCAGTAGCTTTTTAAAGGACTGAAACTCTACTCACGCTTCAGCACAGAAACCCGGATGTTGCAGTCAGCAGTAATAAGTGATATATGTTATATGTTTTATGTATAATATAATATGTAAAATATATATATATATATATATATATATATATATATATATATATATATATATATATATATATATATATATATATATAATCGTGATTTGAATCTGATGGAAGGCTGTTGTTGTTGTGTATACAGTCTGTACCTGTATTGCTGATTTCTGTACAGCCATGTAGAGCCAGATGAAGATTATTTAAATTGTTTTTATTAGTCTGACGCTCACACTGTGTGACCTAAATGGACATATCAAAGCTGTCCACACAAATGAAAAACAAGTGTCTCCAAAATGGACACTTTACAGGAGAGGACAAAAATAAAACTTCTTTACTTTTAATGCAAGTCAATGGAACCAGATTTCGTTTTTTACTTTTAAGCTTTTCTATTGGTCCATTCATCAGAAAATGTTCACACAATATAAACAGCAGTTGTCTGTAGACACAAACGGTGATACATGAAACATAACAGACCATTTCTACCAATTTCTACTAATAAAACTTAAAGAAAACTTTATTAGGAACACCTCCTTGTTTCTACACTCATTGTTTGTTTTATCAGCTCCACATACCATATAGGAGCAGTTTGTAGTTCTACAATTACAGACTGTAGTCCATCTGATTCACTGCATACGTTGTAAACCTGTTCTTCAATGGTCAGGACTAGAGATGGACCGATGGGATTTTCTCTTGCCGATGCCAGTGTTCAGAGGTCAGGGTCAGCCTATGGCCGATATGTGCTGCCGATTTTTAGGGCTGATATTTGCTGCTAAAATGTCACACTAGTAATAACAAGAAGTGGATGCACAACATTTCTGAACTTAACATCATTTATTAAACACTGACTTAACAAGAAAAAAAACAAAATATTTTAACAAATATTTTAGCTCGTGGACGTGCCTGACTTTCAATGGGCGCTCCAAAAAACTGATATACGGCCGATGCCGATATATTAAAAAATGGCAAATATCGTCCCATTTTATCGGCTGCCCGATATATTGATCGATCTCTAGTCAGAACCCCAGAAGACCACCACAGAGCAGGTATTATTTGGTTGGTGTATTGTTCTCTTTTTAAACTTTGAACTTCACTGTCACTGCTGGACTGAGAATGGTCCACCGCTCCACTATCCAATCAGCAGCGTCCTGTGGGCACTCATAAATGAGTGGAGAACACATACTGTGCAGCAGCAGATCAGCTACTGTCTCTGATTTTACAAGGTGGACCAGCAAGTAGTAGGAGTGTCTATTAGAGTGGACAGTGAGTGGACACAGTGTTTAAACACTCCAGCACAGTTACTTTACTTGAATAACGTGTGCAAACATGAATGGACTGAAGTGTTAGCTTGATGCTAACATTATACAGGAAATCTTATTGACAGGCTAACGCTAGGAGTAGAACTCTCATTAAAAATGTGACTTTTAAAGTGAGTTATAATAAGTATAAATATATAAATAGCATACAGGTATACTATATATATATATATATATATATATATATATATATATAAATATATATAGAGAGAGAGAGAGAGAGAGAGAGAGAGAGAGAAAGAGAGTCATGTAGTGCACTTGTAGTTCTGTAATTACAGCCTGTAGACCATCAGTTCTACAAATAGTGTTTTTTATTTTTTTTTATAGTCAGGACCTTTATAGGACCACCACAGAGCAAGTATTATTTAGGTGGTGACACTGATATGATGGTGGTGTGTTAGTGTATTTTGTGCTGGTTCGAGTGGATCAGACACAGCAGTCTACTCTATTAAACACACCTACCTTGCTGGTCCACCTTGCAGATGTAGGCCTGAGGTCCTTCAACAGAGGTCGCAGGACACTGTTGTCTGGATGTTGCTGGTTGGTGGACTATTGTCAGTCCAGCAGTGACACTGAGGTCTGATCCACTCACACCAGCACAGCACACACTAACACACCACCACCATGTCAGTGTCACTGCAGTGCTGAGAATGACCCACCATCCAAATGAGACCTGCTCTGATGAAAAAAAAAATTGTAAATCAATAACAAATAGAAATGTTTTTTTTCGAACAGCAGCAATATATATAGCATGATATATATATATATATATATATATATATATATATTTTTTTTTTTTTTTTTTTTTTTTTTAATTAATTTATTTTTTAATATATACATATAATATATACATTTTTAATAGTGTAGCAAGCAAAGACAATAATTTCTGACTTCACAGACGTAGATCACTCAGGCCTGCTGGAGTCGCATGTCGAGTAGCCAATCTATTACGACTTACGGGCCAAGAATGGTGCTGGATGTCCATTTTCTGGATGGTTGAGCTCAACAGGCAAAGCAAATAGGAGCTGAATATTCAGCCTAGCCTGTGATAGACACGGATCACTGGACGCCGAGCTTTCTGACAGCTTTAGGAGAAAGAGAGAGAACGAGAGAGTGAGATTTTAACTAAAAACCGTTCAGTGCCATCTGTCTCATCACGTTCGCGTCTCTTCTCGTCCGTCCTTCAAACGTGCTTACTGACACTCAAAGAATCTCCTGAGTAATTTTACTCCACCACCTCATAATCGTAATGATAGGTAACAATGTGTGTGAATCAGTGAAACCCGTTACAAGTAGCTCATGTCTCTGAAGCAGAGACTTTATTTCAGTTCGTATTGTCAGAGGACTGATGTTTGTCTATTTCATGTTCTGTCTTTTTCATCGTTTTCGTAAATGAGTCATTGTGTTCACCCGTCCCTCCCCACAACCCAAGCGCTAATTCCTTTGCATCTTCTTACTTCATCCTTTCTTGCAGAGCAAGCAGAGTTCCTCGTACTCGGACCGGGACACCACAGAGGATGACTCTGAGTCTCTGGAGGACATGGACTTCCTCAGCAGGCAGAAGAAGCTCCAGGCAGAGGCTAAGCTGGCGCTGGCCATGGCCAAACCTATGGCCAAGATGCAGGTGGAGGTGGAGAAACAGAACCGCAAGAAGTCTCCCGTGGCAGACCTGGTGAGTGGTTCAATGCAGCACTGCGTGCTTTCATACTTTTTCAAAACAGAGCTAACTTACAAGGTCCAGACCAGCAAACCTTTCCAGACTTTATAAGGTACTTTATACAAGCACTGCAAACTTGATTTCTTGGTTGTCACTAAGGTTACGGTGGAGTTAGAGAAAAAAATTATTATTATTATCTTATTATTATCTCATTAATAATACTATTACTTACCAGTATGTACTGTTGGAACAAAAAGTAGTTGTTATGCTGTCGAAACAAAATCTTCATGTTTTGAACAGAATTTGGAAAGACCGCTTGTCCTTTACTGTCTGAAAATGTTAATCATGATTGCACCAGGTAGAAGTACTAATATATATATATATATATATATATATATATATATATATATATATATATATATATATATATATATATATATATAATAACACATATTGAATAAATCCATAAAATTATATATATATATATATATATATATATATATATATATATATATATATATATATATATATATATATATATATATATATATATATAGTCACTGTCCAATGGAAATCATCTATCTCCATTTTTTACAGTTTTCATCATCTTTCTACATCAACGACAGCTGTTATTTACATTATGTAAAAATTCCATGGTGAAAGGACCAATAGAAATGCTTCAAAATCACTTGGAAAAAAATCTTACGTTAAAAGTTTTTGGCCTTTACTTTTTTGGAGTGACGATATATATATATATATATATATATATATATATATATATATATATATATATATATATATATATATATATATATATATATATATATAGTACATATTATAGTGTAATGGTCAGTAGGGGTGGGCGATATGGCCCTACAATAATATCACAATATTTCATGGTATTTTTTATGGTATTTTTGTGATAAGGATACGACAAAACATTGAATTAAAAAAAAATATTTTAAGAATACACTACTGCAACAAAATGAAAATTTAATTTTTTTATTGCATACGATATGATATGGCATACCCCTAAGTAAGATACAAGAATTTATTAAATTGTAACAGAAGTCAATGATCCAGAATGTCACGATACTAAATAATGCACTCCAAATATCTCCATCCAGGACTGAAGTAAAAAAAAATGATACTGGACAGAATAAAGCTGTCTCTAGTGGATATATAATGGGAAATGAGAATTGTGAATTTTTCTTTTGCTAAAAACAATAAAAAGTAGTGTATGATACAATATGGCACACCCCTAATGGTCAGTACAAAATCTTATCTCAGAAGAACTTATTCTTTTATTAATTTTCTTGTCTAAACTAAGATTAGGGTTAGGTTTAGAGTTAGTAAAATATTTATGTAGTAAATTATAGTTATTATAATTATAGCTGTCCAAAGGTAAACATAAACATGTCCAAAGATTTTTGTTGTTATTTTTATTTTTCTGTATCTTTTCAACACGACAGCTGTTCTGTATGTCCTCGGAAAGTTTCATGATGAATGGACCAATAGAAATACTCCAAGATCACTGGGAAGATTTTCTGGTTCCAAAGTACAGCACGTTTTTGTTCTTTCCTGTGACGGTACTGTTTCCGAGATGCTTGTTTTTCTTTGGACAGCAGCGATATGAGACTTATTTATATTATATGTAGGTATATATAGTATAAACAGCATATCTCCAGAATGAAGGAAGAAGCTGACCTTAGTTGTAAGTCAATGTAACCAGACTCTTTTCAGTCATTCTGGCTTATTCTGGATTCTGAACACTGTATTAGGAACACCTGTATTCATTGTGCCATTATCTGACCACCCACTCAAAGCAAGAGGTGTTTAGGTTTCGTTTACATATGGCATAGTTTTACGCTGGCTTCATCCTGCTCAGTGGACCTCACCCAAAACCTCAAGCCACACCAGCGTGCTGGATTAAAACCCGCTTAATAGAATAAACGTAGTGAGAAAAGCTGAAGGTACTGAGTTGGATGACCTGCAAATCCATGAAGATAACATTAGAACCAAACTCAGGCTGACAGACGCTTTGCAGTCCAGTGTTTGCAGTGTTTCCGCTTGTACACAAACTCACAGGTAGCGTCATCTGGATTCTCCCTGTTGCCCTGAATCCTGGGCCTCCTCTGTGCCAGGCCTGCAGTTTCTGTTGGGTCTTTCTGTGTGGCGTGAGAGGCGAGCACCCCACAGAGGTGTAGTGAGACGCCAGTGAGGGAAAAGACCTAAACTGATCTCATCTTTTCAGGATTTGTGGCACCGTCGGTCTTGCACTTCTGCTTTCAACTGTGCCACTTCCTCGCCGGCATCAGCAAACGCATGGAGCGCTGCATTTTTATGTTATGGTGAACGTGCCGGCACCTAGTCGTTTTTAGTGGACGTCCTTGGGAGTTTCTGTTGAAACCGGTCCTGAGTGTGCAGGTCAGAGGTGGGAAAAATACAGTCTGCGTCATCAGTTACCGAGGACTGAGATTCAGACGCTTTCTACGGAAGAGGAAACGCTTGTTTTACTTTCAAAATCAATGACATTAGAGTAGACGGATTTCCACGAACCATGTGTTTGGCATGACGCCTGGTTCTCAGCATTATTTGGATGTTTTAGTACATGGGCACTGTGTATCACATAAGAATGTTTGCAAATGTCTTCTATAACACGTATAAGAGTTTTATGTGTGAATTTCCACCTAGGAAAGCTCGTATTGGGGTTTTTTTCCCTGGCAAAGCCTGCCTGAGAGCTAGTGACTAGGGCTGGGTATCGCCACTGATTTCCCGGATCGATTCGATCCCGATTCACAAGGTCCCAATTCAATATCATCGATTCAATTCAATATCGATTCATTTAGGGATATTTCAGTTACAATAATATGTTTTGTTTGAATATGAAAAGAGATTTTCAGAGAACTAATGTGGTAAATGTACAAGGAATACTCAACCTACCATTACTAAAAACATATTTATATAATATTTGGCCACACCCACTTTCAAGCATGTGTTTCTTCCACCTTTGTGTTAGAACTTCCGCTCAGCTAACCAAAATGAATACAGTTACACGGGAGGAGACCAAAGAGACAGTAAGAAGTTCGAATGGCACAACACTGTCTCATCCGAGGTTAATAACAAGTGGGTGGATTATATGAGAAGGTGGTCTGAGGTTACCTACGGCAACGTTTTTAATTACTCTGTACTCTCAGAAGGTGTAGACGGTTCAGCAATGAAAAACTATAAAAGTACTGCACCGTATCAGTACCTGCACAGTGGGAAGGTGGGCGTGTACTCCTACATAAAGACGGTGAGTTTATATTTCTGAAAGCCGGTTAAACCCAAGTCCAGCCAGCTGCCCGAGCCACTCTGCGTGGGTGTTAGTTACAGCCCAGATAGCCTAGCGCGGTGGACACTGATCAGAAAACAGTTACTTAACTCACCAGCACCCGACGTGTCTGCTTCCTCAGAGCTTCATAATCGAGCCATTTCTCTGGATAAGGATGCTCTGGTGCTGGTTCTCCGCCACAGAATGGTAAGAGCAGACATACGGAGGTTTGGGGTGGATGTTTTAAATTTAGAGCTTCAGTCATAGACGCAGGTCCTCTTCTTTGGAAGGCGGCTTCACAACACTCTGATCTTTATGTGCTGTGTTCGTAACTCTGTTGTTCAAGCCAAGTTTTCCTCTCCGTCCAATTACTGACTCCCTCTAACTGAACATGTTATGCTATTCATTTTATATGTTTATTGTCGTTTTGCTTATAATCAGTATCAACGTATTCACGGGTGCACCGGAAGTTCTAACACAAAGTAAACAAAGATGGCCCCCCCAGTGTTGTCATGGAAAATAGCGTGAATATCGTCATGGTTTCTGAATCCACACCCCTACTAGTGACCTCCTTTCTGAAACAGAAACTAAAATAGATATGTTTTCTTCACAGACAGATCAGAATGCGTCATATACTGGAACCCTCATGACTTTTTTAGCAGGTCACGTCTGGACGCCACATCAGCTTCTGCTCCCCAGACCCCTCTTTCATAACCCAGCATGCCTTGCCACCCGCCACCTAGGTGGAACGCTTTACTTATTCAGCACTAAGAAAATCAAGGGCAGGAGGAATGCATTATTTATGACCCGCGGCCCACCGAGAGACGTGTTTGGGGACGGAATCTTGTCCACCTCTCGGAAGCAGTAAGGCTTAAGTCGGAATCTCTGGCACAGATAGACCCTCTGTGGCGCCCCACGTGGCATTGCGCTTTAAAGTCAGTATTCAGTCTGATAGCAATGCTCAATTCAGTTATATATATATATTTATATATATTTTTTTTATTTTATTTTATTTATTTTTTTATTTATTTATTTATTTATTTATTTATTTTTTAGACCTCAGCAGCAAGTGTTATTGATGGTTAAAATGCTGTAACGTGGCATCTGTTTTCAAAGAAACTTCCAGCATCAAGAAAAACAGCCAATCAGCTTGCTGTTTACACCACAAGCGGGAATGAGCCAGACCCCCTGTTGTAAATATTTCTTACACATCAAGCTCAACTAGAGAGTGAGGCTGAGACAGATGGCCATCACACCAAATGCTAGGTTATGACAACCCCCCAGCCTCACCCCCAAACCCAGGAGATAACAACTTGGCCAGGCGTGTCCCAGTCATGGGCCTGATGAGACGTGGAGGCAGGCCTATAAGACTAAGTCAGACCCTCATGAAGATCCGTAGTCAGAACATCATTAAGGCAAACGTGACAAACCATTTATGAAGTTTTTTTTATTTTACCAGTGATTTTGAGTATTTGTTTGAAGTAGTAATTTGACCCTCGGTTTCAAGATTTTTTGGTTCCATTCAAATACATAGAAATCTGGTCTGGGTGGGAATAGCCCAGTGTACTACAGGGACTTGCTATCGAGCTTTGCTGCTTTTTTAACTTTCCATTCCTGTCGTGTTATTGGAATACCACCACTATGTAAATGCAGCAGTATTCCTTTTGTGGATATCAGTAGTATCTCAGAGACTCCCCAGCATGGCATATCCGTGCTAGGAACATAAGTGCCTACAGTGTTTATCACATACCTTTGTCAGCCTTCCTCTTGGTAATTTCTATGTGTACATAATTGATCAGTCAGTTTGATTGGGATAACAAGCTTAGTAAGCCAATGTTTAATATTTTTTTAGAAAATAATATATTAATATTAGTATTAATTTACTACTATGACTGTAACACTGGAAGACAAATATATAACAAATAATACAAATAATGTATTGTACTTTAAACTGTTTGTGTCACGTGATTACAATGATTCCAACCCTGAAATAAAAAAACATACATTTATGCACAGTATTGACCTTCAGAGTGGTGGTCTGTGTGCTTCCCACTACACCATGATGCAAGCAAACATATGTTTATTCTAGAAGTTTACTGTTTACATAATTCTAGCTGTTGGATAGCTGTTGGATTGTTGAGGTTAAATATAATTTCCGTGATCACTTTCAAAAGTGGTTTTAAATCTTCATGAATTCATATTTGTATAAATTAAAGATGGACCGGATCAGCGTTTTTGTGTCTGATTCCGTTCGCCGATCACCTTACAGTGTGATTGGCCGATAGCCGATACTGATAGAGGGCGGGGTATACGCCACGGCAGGGCTACATGTAGTTATTAGCGCAAGCAAGTCATAAAACATGATCTAAACTGGTTTATTACCATTTTAACGAGTTCATATGAAACAGCATAATATTTAACACATAATTAACAGTAAATAAACAAAGTAAATCAAACAAATATCCCCAAAACTGCATCATTCAATTTAGACCCTTAATTTAAAACGAAAAAAACAAATTAAATAAATACAGTAAAAACTACAGTCATTAAACACAGACTCTGTTATTTTAAACAAAAAATCTGTAATCATTAAATGTAGATCTTGAATTGTTGCTGTTGTTCTGTTAGTACCGGTCAGATCTGGTCTGTTTGGTGTTCTGGGTTGTTTGTTTTGTGTTAGCTCTGCTGTTTACTGATACTCACTGTATTCAGCTGCGTGCAGTGTCGTATCAGATTAGTAGAGTTTAATGTCTTTGGTTCCCACGAGACACAGATTTTACACATTTTAAAAACGTCCTGGATGAGTCTGCGTCACATACGATAAGCAACTGCCAGACGTACGACATGATTTCTATCAGCGCATGCTTTTCTCGCAATACCACCTAGTGGTTCAGATAGGAATTGCAGGGAGCTGGTCGGAGGGGGTTCCTGGATGAAAATACACAAATTAGGCTCATTTGTTTAACGCCATCGATCGGCTCTCGGGATCGGCTAAATTGGAGAAATATCGGCCAATCACATATTTTGATTAAAAATCGTCCAATACCGATACATAGCCGATCGATCCTTCCATCTCTAGTATAAATACGTGTAGTATCCATGCACAGAACGATGCGTTTTTTTAAAAGATGCTTAGCGACCTGTTTTGTTTTTGAGACAGAATTGCACATGAACTTCGAGTTAAGAAAAATTTATTATTTATTTAAGTTACAAGTGGGTCGGATTACATTTACATTTGCGAACGACTTTACGTACCACGTTAGTTACGAAGGCTTTCGGGAAACATTTATCATTTTAAGAATTTAAGTATGAAATTATGAAGTACTTAGAGTTACAAACATTTTGGGAAACGCACCCCAGATCACGTTTTATGACCAGTTAATGCAGAAAACCAGGTCATTTTAAAGGGTGCACATACTTTTTCTTATGATGTAAGTCTATGGGTGTCCGTGATGCATGTATGAGTGACACAACCGCTACCCAATAACAGGAAAGTCCAATCTTGAGTCATCAAGTACTTCAAGGATAGTATCGCCCAAGCGGCGGTCTGCTTTCGTTTTCGTCACCTCCGGCGGACTTCTTTCTCTCCGTCTAAAGTGAAAGGAATGTGACGCGCTGACCAGGAAGCAGCTGACGCCTGTGTCAACAGAGCCGGCCATGTGACCATCAAAGTGAAACGAAGCACAGGGGGTTCGAGCTCGCACTTAACACCTACAGTCTGCCTTAAGAGAACGAGGAAGGAAGAGAGAGGGCGACTATGCCAGACAGCCAAAAGACCTGGGGTGCGAGACATTGCATTAGAAGGAAGGAAGGTGGAGCGAGAAGGCTAGGTTGCACGGGGAGAAAGGTAGGCACCCGCAGCGGCGTGGGAGGAGAGAGTTCGGTAAACTGAGGGGGGGAATTCTCTTTCCCCTGACAACATGAGAAATCCCAGCATGCATGAGTAACCGTGATTACTACTCACGGTAGTGGTTGTAGCGCTATCAACAACAGGGGAGCGAATGAAACCAAGAGAGGAAGCCACAGTGAGAGATGCTGAAGTCACCTTCTGCTTCCCTCACCGATGAGGAGCCCCTGTAATCATGACTTATAGGAGAGGTGGGCAGCGTGACGATGCTCATCGCAATCACTTACGTCACATTCCATTATGGATTATTGTCAGTACAGTGATAAACGGCTTGCTTATTTGAAGAAGCTTAGTAAGACATACCTTACAGTAATCGTTCTTATAGTAGCTTTAGCTTCTTTAGCTGTAAATACTGTGATGCATATTGAGTATCGTGATATTGGCTTGAAGTGTGATGTTATTGTGCTAGCCCTTATTAATATGCTATACAAGATATAATGGAGAGAGTAGTGGTTATCTACAAACATGCTATACAGCAAGGGTATTTAATTAATTCATTATTAATTCATTATTCAATAAGGTCCAGTTAGAGGAAAGTTCCCCAGGCTAGGGTCCGGACCATCAAAATTTCAACCATTTCGGTGCCATATCCTGTATACTGAAGTAGCCTAGTAGTTCCATCAGCATTTAATATCATTAACTGAAAGTCAAAGCCCATATACCAAAAAAAAACTGCGCCATTTAAAATGAACACAGTCAAAATTAAGTCCTTCTCAATAGTTTATCGGTTTGGGTCCGCATTGGACAACGTCTGGATCCGGATCCGGACCGCTATCCACCTATTAGTGACCCCTGCTATACAGTTTCACCAGTGCTTGTGTGCTTTGGATAATTATCCTGCTGCATAACTCAACCGTGCTTAGGCTTTAGGCCTCAAACCGATAGACGGACATGGTGGTTCAGTATTTTCAGATACAAAGCAGAATTCATGGTCACTTATGAGTAGTCAAAGCAGCCCCAGACCACCACACTACCACCACCATGTTTCACTGTTGGTTTAATGTGCTTATGGTATGGGAAAGACAAAACAAATTACAAATGCTGTTCAATATATTGAATGTGCTTATGGTATGGGTTTAAGTGCTGAACTGAATGAATTATTTATAAAACTTCTAATCAATGTTTTTTTCCTAACATACTACGTTAAAAAAACAGAACACTTTTGGAAAAAAGGTGCATCATAAAGTGCTTATTTATTTACTTATTCTTCTTGTTAACTCAATTTCACATCATAACAGTTTATTTCGCTTTTGTATTCCTCTTTCACACTTTCTCTTGTTTTATAAGAGGAGTGAGTCCTTGCTTGTCTTCAAATCTGGGCTGAAATGGGTCCGCATTGGACAATGTCTGAATCCGGACCCAGACCGCCATCCACCTATTAGTGACCTCTGCTATACAGGTTCACCAGTGCTTGTGTGCTTTGGATAATTATCCTGCTGCATAACTCAACCGTGCTTAGGCTTTAGGCCTCAAACCCATAGACGGACATGGTGGTTCAGGATTGTCAGATAGAGAACAGAATTCATGGTCAATTATGAGTAGTCAAAGCAGCCCCAGACCACCACACTACCACCACCACGTTTCACTGTTGGTTTAATGTGCTTATGGTTTAATGTGGCGTCCTCCAAAAAGTACCACAGCGTACAATCCCAAAAGTCTTGGAGGTCATCTAGATGCGTGGTGAGTGTTTGTGTTTTGGCCAGTAGTGGTTTGCACCTTAACTCTCCAATGGATGCCATATTTGCCCAACTTCTTTCTTATTGTGAAATCATGAAAGGTGTCAAAAGTATTTACATTCATTACTCAAGTAGAAGTATAGATACTAGGGTTTAAAAATACTTTTGTAGAAGTACTCAAGTACTGCTTTCAAAACTACTTAAAATATAAAGTAAAAGTAATGTAAGGAAAAAATGCCATTAAGGACAAAAGCTTAGGCTGCACCACAGGGGTCTATAGCGCACAAGCTGAAATGAAATAGGAGTAACGAGACTATGTTTAAAATGTAAGGAGTAGAAAGTACTGATAATGGCGTGTAAATGTAAGGAGTAGAAGTAAATAATATAATAATAATAAAATAATTACTCTAGTAAAGTATAAATAACCAAAATTTCTACTTAAGTAAGGCAACAAAGTATTTGTACTTAA
Organism: Megaleporinus macrocephalus; assembly: GCA_021613375.1. NCBI lineage: Eukaryota > Metazoa > Chordata > Actinopteri > Characiformes > Anostomidae > Megaleporinus > Megaleporinus macrocephalus. The sequence goes on along the minus strand of CM038723.1, from coordinate 10,653,979 downwards.
CACCTCTGGAAATCATGCACCTCAATGAAGGCAAGCGAGGCCTGTAGTGCTTTAGAGTTCATATGCTTCTTATGCCAGTGACATTAAAAAGAAAAAAGAAAAAGGAGACGATAAGAAAAAGCCACAAGTCTGACACTTGTTCACCCAGTTTCATTTTGTTGTTTTCTTCTAGAAAGGTGGTTATATTTAGCCGGATAAAGGTCAGCCCCTCGAAAACCAGAAGTCTGTTGGACACAGTGAGCAATGCTGTTGAGATACCTTAGAATTCATTGCTGGATGATGGGAAAGCCTCAGGTTTTTAATAAAATGAATAATATCAGGCACTGACTCAGTCCCCACTAATAATGAGAAGTTTGCAGACTGGACAGAAGTTGTACAGTAGAGAGAAAAAGTACATGGCAAGAGTGATATCGTGAGATAAGATACTTCGTGTTCAGAGAAGGGCAGATCATTTACTGGAAAAAGACCCTTTCCAGGGTTATTCAAGTTAAACCTACACATATGACATCACTCTTTGTCCTGGAATTATGTCACCTCTGTGAGCAGTGTGTCTTAGTAGTTTCATGATGTTCCTGAAACGGCATTATCGTTCCTGCACAGTTATTGTGTAATGTATTGTATGTAAAATGAGGCCTGTGCAAAGGTTATGACATATTGTGTGTGCCCCCCACCCCAGTAGTAATTGTCAGTCTTGAATTTATTGGTATGTACAATAAGTTTCTTAAGAAATTGTTTTTTGTGTTTTTGCAGCTTCCCCATATGCCTCACATCAGTGAGTGTCTGATGAAGAGGAGCTTAAAGCCAACAGATCTGCGAGACATGACCCTCGGTCAGCTACAGGTCATCGTCAACGACCTCCACTCACAGATCGAGAGTAAGTGCATCCACAGTGTCTATTATAGAATAAAAATAATTATATAAGTTTTTCTTTGCAGCCAATTAGTTCAAATTGGTAGTGTTACAGAGGTATATGATCAAGTAGGGTGCTGGATGCTGCTACTGCTTTCAACCACTCTTGCAGTGACCAATTAAAATAAAGTGGGCGAGCTGGCCAATCAGAGCAGAGGAGGCGGAGCTTAATGACACAGGAGCTTTAACACGGCATTTCAGATAGAGAGCTATGAGCATTGAAATTAAGTATAATTTGTTTATAATAAGCCAGGAGAGAATCCCAGAAAAGAAATTGTATTAATTTAACCTTATTTTGATATTATTTTTATATATTTTGGGTTTTTTTGAGAATTAAAACAGTTCTACCAGTTTAATTCCAAGCCCTCAGTAAATGGCATTGAAAGTATTTCTATACAGTGTCCAAGGGAACTCCACTAATTTTCCCAAAAAATGTAAATAATTGAATGTAACTGCAGAATAGGTGCTAAATGCTCCGTTCTAATGAATCGGGTCAGGATAGTTCACAGTGGCGGAGATGGGAACCAGCTTTTCACTTCAAAAACCTCCTTCAGAGAAAGTTATATCAAGAAAATGCCAAGAGTGTGCAAAGCAGTAATCAAAGCAATAGGTGGCTACTTTGAAAAACCTAGAATATAAGACATATTTTCAGTTGTTTCACACTTTTTTGTTAAGTATATAATTCCACATGTGTAAATTTATAGTTTTGATGCCTTCAGTGTGAATCTACAATTCTCATATTCATGAAAATAAAGAAAACTCTTTGAATGAGAAGGTGTGTCCAAACTTTTGATCTGTACTGTATAAGTTTTAGAAATCTCTCCAAAAGTGTACATGACTATTTAGCATTTTAGAAATACCTATTGTTAAAAACTCATACTCTATAAAACTCATGTGGTTGCAAATAAATTTGTAAAATGACTGTAATATGTGATTTAATAACAGGATTATTAGGACGCTAGTATAAGTTATTGTTGCATATAAAGTAAAGTACATTTATATGTACAGTTTGTTAATAGGGCAGATGATTGTTTTATGGTACTACCGTATAGGTGACAAGTTTATTTTTGTTTATTTATTTACTATGTAGGTGACAAGTTTATTTATTTACTGTATAGATGACAAGTTTATTATTGTTTATTTATTTACTGTATAGGTGACAAGTTTATTATTGTTTATTTATTTACTATATAGATGTCAAGTTTATTTATTTACTTATATAGGTGACAAGTTTATTTTTGTTTATTTATTTACTATATAGGTGACAAGTTTATTTTTGTTCATTTATTTACTGTATAGGTGACTAGTTTATTATTGTTTATTTACTGTATAGGTGACAAGTTTATTATTGTTTATTTATTTACTGTATAGGTGAAAAGTTTATTATTGTTTATTTACTTACAGTATAGGTGACAAGTTTATTATTGTTTATTTATTTACTATATAGGTGACAAGTTTATTATTGTTTATTTATTTACTGTATAGGTGACAAGTTTATTATTGTTTATTTATTTACTGTATAGGTGAAAAGTTTATTATTGTTTATTTACTTACAGTATAGGTGACAAGTTTATTATTGTTTATTTATTTACTATATAGGTGACAAGTTTATTATTGTTTATTTATTTACTATATAGGTGACAAGTTTATTTTTGTTCATTTATTTACTGTATAGGTGACAAGTTTATTATTGTTTATTTATTTACTGTATAGGTGACAAGTTTATTATTGTTTATTTATTTACAGTATAGGTGACACATTTATTATTGTTTATTTATTTACAGTATAGGTGACAAGTTTATTTTTGTTTATTTATTTACTATATAGATGTCAAGTTTATTTTTGTTTATTTATTTACAGTATAGGTGACCAGTTTTTATTGTTTATTTATTTACTGTATAGGTCACCAGCTTATTATTGTTTATTTATTTACAGTATAGGTGACTAGTTTATTTATTTACTATATAGGTGTCAAGTGTATTTTTGTTTATTTATTTACAGTATAGGTGACCAGTTTATTATTGTTTATTTATTTACTGTATAGATGTCAAGTTTATTATTGTTCATTTATTTACTGTATAGGTGACAAGTTTATTATTCTTTATTTATTTACTGTATAGGTGACAAGTTTATTGTTGTTTATTTATTTACTATGAAGGTGACAAGTTTATTATTGTTTATTTATTTACTATATAGATGACAAGTTTATTATTGTTTATGTATTTACTGTTTAGGTGTCAAGTTTATTTTTGTTTATTTATTTACTGTATAGATGACAAGTTTATTATTCTTTATTTATTTACTGTATAGGTGACAAGTTTATTATTCTTTATTTATTTACTGTATAGGTGACAAGTTTATTGTTGTTTATTTATTTACTATGAAGGTGACAAGTTTATTATTGTTTATTTATTTACTATATAGATGACAAGTTTATTATTGTTTATGTATTTACTGTTTAGGTGTCAAGTTTATTTTTGTTTATTTATTTACTGTATAGATGACAAGTTTATTATTGTTTATTTATTTACTGTATAGATGACAAGTTTATTATTGTTTATTTATTTACTATATAGATGACAAGTTTATTATTGTTTATTTATTTACTGTATAAGTGACAAGTTTATTATAGTTTATTTATTTACTGTATAGATGACAAGTTTATTATAGTTGATGTACTTACTGTATAGATGACAAGTTTATTATTGTTTATTTATTTACTGTATAAGTGACAAGTTTATATTTGTTTATTTATTTACTGTATAGATGACAAGTTTATTATTGTTTATTTATTTACTGTATAGGTGACAAGTTTATTATAGTTAATTCATTTACTGTATAGGTGACACGTTTATTATTGTTAATTTATTTACTGTATAGGTGACAAGTTTATTATTGTTTATTTATTTACTGTATAGGTGACAAGTTTATTATAGTTAATTCATTTACTGTATAGGTGACACGTTTATTATTGTTTATTCATTTACTGTATAGGTGACAAGTTTATTATTGTTTATTTATTTACTATATAGGTGACCAGTTTATTATTGTTTATTTATTTACTGTATAGGTGACCAATTTATTATTGTTTATTTACTGACAGTATAGGTGACAAGTTTATTATTGTTTATTTATTTACTGTATAGGTGTCAAGTTTATTTTTGTTCATTTATTTACTGTATAGGTGACCAGTTTATTATTGTTTATTTATTTACTGTATAGATGTCAAGTTTATTTTTGTTCATTTATTTACTGTATAGGTGACAAATTTATTATTCTTTATTTATTTACTGTATAGGTGACAAGTTTATTGTTGTTTATTTATTTACTATGAAGGTGACAAGTTTATTATAGTTAATTTATTTACTATATAGATGACAAGTTTATTATTGTTTATGTATTTACTGTTTAGGTGTCAAGTTTATTTTTGTTTATTTACTGTATAGATGACAAGTTTATTATAGTTTATTTATTTACTTTATAAATGACAAGTTTATTATTTTTTATTTATTTACTGTATAGGTGTCAAGTTTATTATTGTTTATTTATTTACTATATAGATGACAAGTTTATTATTGTTTATTTATTTACTGTATAAGTGACAAGTTTATTATTGTTTATGTATTTACTGTTTAGGTGTCAAGTTTATTTTTGTTTATTTACTGTATAGATGACAAGTTTATTATTGTTTATTTATTTACTGTATAGGTGACAAGTTTATTATAGTTTATTTATTTACTGTATAGATGACAAGTTTATTATTGTTTATTTATTTACTATATAGATGACAAATTTATTATTGTTTATTTATTTACTGTATAAGTGACAAGTTTATTATTGTTTATGTATTTACTGTTTAGGTGTCAAGTTTATTTGTGTTTATTTACTGTATAGATGACAAGTTTATTATTGTTTATTTATTTACTGTATAGGTGACAAGTTTATTATAGTTTATTTATTTACTATATAGATGACAAGTTTATTATAGTTCATGTATTTACTGTATAGATGACAAGTTTATTATAGTTAATTTATTTACTGTATAAGTGACAAGTTTATATTTGTTTATTTATTTACTGTATAGATGATAAGTTTATTATTGTTTATTTATTTACTGTATAGGTGGCAAGTTTATTATTGTTTATTTATTTACTGTATAGATGACAAGTTTATTATTGTTTATTTATTTACTGTATAGGTGACAAGTTTATTATTGTTTATTTATTTACTGTTTAGGTGTCAAGTTTATTTTTGTTTATTTACTGTATAGATGACAAGTTTATTATTGTTTATTTATTTACTGTATAGGTGACAAGTTTATTATAGTTTATTTATTTACTGTATAGATGACAAGTTTATTATTGTTTATTTATTTACTATATAGATGACAAATTTATTATTGTTTATTTATTTACTGTATAAGTGACAAGTTTATTATTGTTTATGTATTTACTGTTTAGGTGTCAAGTTTATTTGTGTTTATTTACTGTATAGATGACAAGTTTATTATTGTTTATTTATTTACTGTATAGGTGACAAGTTTATTATAGTTTATTTATTTACTATATAGATGACAAGTTTATTATAGTTCATGTATTTACTGTATAGATGACAAGTTTATTATAGTTAATTTATTTACTGTATAAGTGACAAGTTTATATTTGTTTATTTATTTACTGTATAGATGATAAGTTTATTATTGTTTATTTATTTACTGTATAGGTGGCAAGTTTATTATTGTTTATTTATTTACTGTATAGATGACAAGTTTATTATTGTTTATTTATTTACTGTATAGGTGACAAGTTTATTATTGTTTATTTATTTACTATATAGATGTCAAGTTTATATTTGTTTATTTATTTACAGTATAGGTGTCAAGTTTATTTTTGTTCATTTATTTACTGTATAGGTGACCAGTTTATTGTTGTTTATTTATTTACTGTATAGATGTCAAGTTTATTTTTGTTCATTTATTTACTGTATAGGTGACAAGTTTATTATTCTTTATTTATTTACTATGAAGGTGACAAGTTTATTGTTGTTTATTTATTTACTATGAAGGTGACAAGTTTATTATAGTTAATTTATTTACTGTATAGATGACAAGTTTATTATAGTTTATTTATTTACTGTATAGATGACAAGTTTATTATTGTTTATTTATTTACTGTATAGATGACAAGTTTATTATAGTTTATGTATTTACTGTATAGATGACAAGTTTATTATAGTTAATTTATTTACTGTATAAGTGACAAGTTTATATTTGTTTATTTATTTACTGTATAGATGATAAGTTTATTATTGTTTATTTATTTACTGTATAGGTGACAAGTTTATTATTGTTTATTTATTTACTGTATAGGTGACAAGTTTATTATTGTTAATTTATTTACTGTATAGGTGACAAGTTTATTATTGTTTATTTATTTACTATATAGGTGACAAGTTTATTATTGTTTGTTTATTTACTATATAGGTGACCAGTTTATTATTGTTTATTTATTTACTATATAGGTGACCAGTTTATTATTGTTTATTTATTTGCTGTATAGGTGACCAGTTTATTATTGTTTATTTATTTGCTGTATAGGTGACCAGTTTATTATTGTTTATTTATTTACTGTATAGGTGACACATTTATTTTTGTTTATTTATTTACTATATAGATGACAAGTTTATTTATTTGTGTGCTTGTTTATAACATTCCAGTGTTCTGTGCACAGGTTTGAACGAGGAGCTTGTGCAGCTGCTGCTGATCAGAGATGAGCTTCACATGGAGCAGGACGCCATGTTAGTGGACATTGAGGATCTGACCAGGTGATTATGCTTGGGTTTAACATTCTCTTTGCCTGACCTGTTTCCTCCAGGTTACACGCGATGATCACAGTGGCTGTAGGTTGTAAACAGCCATTTAGGTCGTAAGCGGGCGCATAGCATGGTTTTCATAGCTGAGGTAAGAGCAGAGCAGAGCATCATGTGGTTTGAAGCCGAGCAACATAGTAAAGAGTCATCGTTCAACAGGAAGAGGGTGGGGGAAGCCGTCACTACTGAACCATCTGATCAGAGGCCACTGACAGATGGGGCACTCCCAAACGTACGTAGGATTGCAGCGTCTGTTCCAGTATTGCATATGTATTCACCGTTCAATTTGTTGGAAACACCTACACTGTGTTATTAGGTGTCCTGCACAATCTGCAGAGTTTATCAGCCCCCCCTACAGCTGTGCAGATATATATTTTTTTTTCATCAGCAGTGACAGACATGGTAGTGAAACTGAGAAGCTGCCGCATGCTTTCTTGTATATTGGCCAGTTTTTTTTATTTTCATAATTACTAATGAATTTGATTTATTAGACATCATCATTAATAATAACAGTGAAGACACATCCCAGCATAGGAAGCCACTGATAACCTTCAAATGTAGGCTTATTTATTTACAGGTGCCCTAGAACACATTTACTAAGTATTTAAAATGTTCTGCCTAGAAGGTATGTGTCTTTGGTCGGGGTGAACTTACGCTTTTATGATTTGGTCGTAGAATGAAAGCTTTTTTCATTTATGGTGAGTTCATGAATAATTTGTAAAGCTCTACAGTGGTTTACAGTGAGAACCTGATGGTCACACATGTCCAGTTAGACACAGAGGGGCCCTCTGTGTAAATAAGCTCAGTTCTCATACTAGTGAGCTATGTTAGTTACTTGGAGCTGCTAGTATCTAAAGTTACCTGTACCAGCTACTCGCTTTCCAGCTCCACATCAAAAATCAAGTAAATGAAAGTTGATCTACTGATCTAACAACAGTGTATTCTCACAGCATGGCTGCTACTTACAGGTCACTGTTGGGCTTGTAATGCTAATAAAAGTGGAACTGCTAGTCACTTCAGTCTCTTCTGTCTCTTCAGTAAGCCTGGGCCTACAAACCGTCGCTCGCGTGCATCTAAAGTTGTGGGAGTGTTTCACACAGAAACACAACAGTGTGGTGCTCTGTCAGCTCTGCTCAGTGGAGATGATCACAACAGTACAACTGCTATACACGAGACCTTGAAGCTCAAACATCCCGTAGAGCTTCTTCAACACAGCAGCAGGACAGCGCCTGTTTACCTGTTTATCTTATCTTAGCAGATTATTTTAAGATTATTAACACGTGTAGCATGTTTCTTTCAGTAGAGTCGCTTAAAAAGTATCATTGCTAACCGTTTCTTAATCTTCCAGTGTAGAACCTAAGACTGTTCTAGATACTGCGGGAGCTTTAAAACACACGTAGCTGCTTCTCAAACGACTCTCTACCAAAATATATAGTCCACAAACTGTTTGAGTTCTTGTGTGTAAGGCGTGTAGGCTACGTGTCATTTGTGCCTCTAAGGTACCCTTTAATACATTAAGTCTAGAGTATACACACACACATACATATATATACAAAATAATAAAAAATATTATTTCTAACACACATTAGAGTAATCTATAAAATTGTCGTTATATTAATTGACTAATCGAAACAAGAATCGCTCGATTAATCGATTAAGAAATCGTGCAGCCCTACTCTTTAGTCTATTCAGTGTTAAGCGATGAGCTGGTCTGGCATCTATACAAGCTGTAGCATTTAAGGTGGAACACAAGCCAACTTCAGTCTTGTTTAAAGATGAACATCAAGTCATGCCCGCTGACGGTTCTGTTTCTTGAGAAGGGTGTGAGAAGTCCTGATATCCCCTCACCACCCTGGCACCACATAGGCTGTGACAGTATAAACCCAGTCCAGAGCATTTGTTTGGAAACACTTTTATATCAGTTGAGTCAGTTTTAGACAGAATTTCAAAGCTCCAGTCAAAACTTGATCATGTGGTTCAGGAACTGGAAGTTCTCTGTTCTGGGCCTAACTACAGCTGTGGGTGGAGCTACAAGAGTGAAGGGTTTCTAATAAAGTGGCCTGTGAGTGTATAACAGGTTCTGTGTGTACCTGATGTCTTACTGTGAGTGTTTGTGTGTATGTGTGTGTACCCGCAGGCATGCCGAGAGCCAGCAAAAACACATGGCTGAGAAGACCCTCTCCAAATGAGCCCCACTCGCAGTCCGAATCCCGACCCCGCCCCCCATCATGGCGTCGATACAGAGGAGAGCCACTTTTCTTTTGCTTCTGTGGTTGTACAAATACAAAATGATGGAGCACTTCCTGACAGGCGAAAAACAAAGCGTGAGTCTTGGATACTGCTCCTGGCTTTCTGTGCAGTGATTGGCCTCGCTTCTTAATAGTTCTTCAGTTTAACTTTTTACATTTGCCAGTAAATTATAACTGTCAAAATACAAAAAAAAAAAGTTGCAGAGAAAAAAAAAACATAGTGAGAAATTAGTAGGACGTCAGATATAAACGCTAAAAAAAACTCATTGTATAAAGAAAATAAGGATTAACTGCTGAAAAAAAAAATATTAAGTTGGACAGTATTTTAAAAAGTTGGCCTGTTTTTATTCTGCACAAATGGTAGTTTTCAACCGAAACTTTCATTTGAAGGTGCTAAAAGTCTAAAGGAAACATGCCTGCCTTGTAGTCAAAGTCGTAGCTTTTGGTAATATGTTCACTCTAATCGGTATTCAACATTTTGTGAATGTTGATTCTCTGACACAAGTCATTTTAAATAAGTGTGTTAATATCATTTTCATCCTATTGTATTCAGATTCTTTATTTCAGGAGAGAAATGTTTATGTACAAATATGTAAAATAAAAAAATAAAAACTTTGTTTCATATACGGTGGTCTGGTGTGCGGTTATGTCATGAGAAACGTGTTTGAGGTGTTGATCAGTCTTTTAAGATTTTCAGGCCTGGATATTTTGGGAAAACTACATAGACTCCTTATGTTGGAATCATGAGCTAATGGGATTTCCTAATTTCCTAATTTGACCCTGTGTTTGTTTGAGTGCAGGCTGGAGTAGATCATATAGAACCTTCAACTACTTCAGCAGACTACAGTGGACGGTGTTCACAGGGAACTATGGATAAATTAACTAGCTGCATAGTAACAAAAGCACCAGCTTGTTGGAGCTCCAGTTCCACCAATATATATATATATATGTATGTTAAAGTCAGTAAGGGTGTATATATATAACCTTATTGACTGTATAATACATATGATGTATGCTATATATAATATACATAATATGCACTCTTGGCTGCATATATGATATATAAACTAATTATCTGTATGTATGTACATGATGTATACTCTCTCTCTCTCTCTCTCTCTCTCTCTCTCTATATATATATATATATATATATATATATATATATATATATATATATATATATATATATATATATATATATATATATGATAACCTCAAAGAGTACAGGTATATTATATATATATATACATATATACTCTCTTTAGCTGTATGTATAATATATGACAAATTTAGTGACTGTATATACTATATGATAAATACCCTCAGTGAGTGTGTATATGAGATATGATATGATCTATGATATACATGATATATTCTTAATTACTGTGTATATGACATACAGTATATTTCAGTTATTTCACATTAAATAAACAAAAAACATCAGAAGTCACAACAGAACGTAGATCCAATGTAAATGGGATTTGTTGCGTAGCTGACTGGCATTAGAAGCTATGAGACAGCAAAATGAAATTTCCAAGGCTGCTGAGGTTCCGATGGGATTGTCCTGCTCCCGAAACGCTGCTGAATCCACAGCTCACGAATGTAAACATGGTTTTGTTTCTTCTTCTTGGGCTGCTTGCCAAGCAGGTTTTCAGTTTCTGTTTGGGCTTCAGGGACTTTAGTGTGTTTTGAACTGGAGGCCGACTTGGCCAGTCCAGAACTTTCCACTTTTCCCCACCGAGCAGCTACTTGGGTTGTTTTGTCCGTACGTCCCTACCTGGTGGCTTTGCGGAACAGTGAAGCACCCAGCGAGGCCTGATGACTTTGTTGTGCATGGTTAGGTGTTTCAGTAGTATATGCAATGTTTCCATCAGCATTACAGCAGTTCCAGCTAGTCTCAGACGTGAGTTCGTAACGAGAACGGCTTCGTCTGGAGACAACTATGAGTAACTTTGTGCTAGATGTAATTGGGCTGTACAATTTCTAAACCAATCCCAACACATCATGAAGGAAGTGCTCAAAGAGGGCGGCACCGGTGTGTGCGACAGCTAGACTGTTATTAACCCAAGTAAGTAAGTTAGCTCAACCCGAGAAAACTCTAGTTAAGCATGTAGAGTCACGTGTACAGGGAGCACAAGTTGGATGGTTGACTGGGGATGTTTCGGCCACCCATTGGCGGAATGCTAACAGCCAGCTTTGTAAAGAGGGAAGGGCCCATGGTTTTTCCAAACTGCTTAAGGGCTCAACACCATCTTTCCAGTTCCCCTATTTTGAAGCCCAAAAGAATTAGTAGAATTAGTCAGAAAACATCCTCCCCAAAACATGCTACGCTACCCCTTACCAACAAACGTTCACAGCCCTGAGGACCACAAAGCTTTTCCAATGAACTGAGACGTCCCTCCCTTCTGCAGAGCGCTGGTGAGAAGCCTAAAGCAGAACACATGACTGCTGCGGTGGGAGGTGGGTTCTAACCTGTATACCTGTCCCAGCAATGCAGGAACAGCTCGCACTTTCCTCTCCTGGGTACGCTGGACAGGAGAGACTGAAGCTGGACGCATGACTGCTGAGACTGGCCTATCTTCAACCAAGCGCAAGTCTGTGGTGGCTCCTCAGACAACATGAATGTCCTTCCCAAACACACACTACAGTACACAGTACAGTACATTTCAAGTTCAGTTCTTCATGCAAGGGTTTGCCATGACCCAACTTCGTCCACTGAGCCAGACATTGCGGGCGGCAAAAGCCGAGTGATAACGATAGCACTGTGCTAGCTAGCTCGTATGTTGATTGCACTCCAGATGTTAAATGAAAAAAATTAGGGGTGGGGTTTAGAGAAGGGTGTGCCATTGGTAGAGGTGGAGTTCATCCCAATCCACTCCCAAAAGTCGTTCCCAGACTAACCACCACTATGGCACTTGGTGAGATCTCCACACGTTCTTCAGCCTTCCACATTCAGGACTTTGGTTGTACTGCTCTGGAGCGTAAAGAGAGGATTGCTTTAGCTTTAATTGAGCTCACAATAAACTGTCCCCCACACTTTGGAAGTTGTTTACACTTTCAGAGGAAGTTATTTTAGGTTTTTTCCTTCAAAGCACTGGTAATTTTTCTGTCCTCAGCAGTTTTGCTCAGCTGACCTCGTCGATACCATTCCAGTGACCTCGTCTTCAGCTGCTGATTTTGCTACAAGTCCTAACAAATTCTTGTTGGAACATGTCTGGTGAAGGTCAGCAGACTACAGTGGACAGTGTTCACAGGGGAGCTATGGATAAATCAACTAGCTGGATACTAACAAAAGCAGTAGCTTGGTGGAGCACCAGCTCCCCTGGACTGCCTCTATATATATATATATATATATATATATATATATATATATATATATATATATATATATATATATATATATATATATATATATGCTCTTATTGTATGATATATATATATATATATATATATGCTCTTATTGTATGATATATATATATATATATATGCTCTTGGCTGCATATATGATATACAACCTCAATGAGTACATGTATGTTATATTTGATATATAACCTTATTAACTGTATGTATGATATATAAGATATACGTACTCACTGTATATATAATGTGCATGATATGTACTCTCATTGGTTGCATATATATATATATATATATATATATATATATATATATATATATATATATATATATATATATATATATATATATATATATATATGATAAATACCCTCAGAGTGTGTATATGAGATATGATATGATGTATGGTATACATGATATATTACTATTTACTTATTTACTGTGTATATGACATACATTATATTGTATGCTCTAGGCTGTTGCTCTATATCACCTCCACCTCCAAGAGGAGGTGTACTTTATTGGGCCCACAAGGGAATTTTCTCATGGTGTTACCTAAGTATGTGAGCAGCACAGCCTTCCCCAACGACACTACCAAATACGTTCAGTCAGTCATGGGGTTTGAACTTAGGACCTTCTGGTTTCTAGTTACCAGCTAACCCCCAAGAACGGTTCTGGTGAAAATCCCAAAGGTTTCTGACTCTGACTCTGTGACCCCAACTGTGCTCCTCATGGGGGTACTGAGTTGCTCTCCTCTGATCCTTTAAGCCCATTTTCCAACTCTCTCGGCACGCGACCACATAACCACTGCAGGCTCGAGTGGAAGCCAAAACCAAACAGCTAAACTAGAGTTTATATTGGCGCTTGTTTCCACCACTGGGGACGCTCGTCATGACGAAAGACATTACGTTTGATGCTGAACTTTCATTGTTTCTTCTAGGCTGGTAAGTAAATGGCTGGCGAGAAGGTGGTACTTTTCCTTTTTTCTTAAGAACTTTCTGGTGATGCAGCTAAATACTGCTGACAGTTTCACACTTAGATAAAATATCCCACCACTTACCGAATATTCTCCCTGAAAACAGTCCATCCTTATAGGTCATTATAGATTGTCTAAATAACTCTAGCTTAGTAAGTTCCTACTTCTGTCCAACCTTCTGAAATAAACATAAAAGTACATTGCTAATTGGTCTTTTGCTTTCATTGGTCATTGGCTCCAGGGTTAGATTGATGAAGGCCTCTAGCTGGAGCTATGGTTTAGTTATTGGTGACATATAAGAAGCAGTCAAAGTGAAGGTGAAGGAACTTCTGGAAGTTCTCAGGGACAATATCATTTAATAACACCTTATTTGAAAGCTCTTAAACATCCGTCTTAGTACAGATGGTTTAATGATATGCAGGAGGAACGCTCACAAAACCTAATGATGGGGAAGGTAGGAGAGATGCAAGCAAAGAGTTGCAGGAAGAAGAGGAAGCAAACAGCCTGAGCTGCTTAAAAAGAGTTTAAACAGTGAGCTCCAGACAGGACGTTTTAACAATAATCATTTGGAAAAAAAGAAGAAGACCTGCTGTGAAGTATGAAGATTGGAGCACTTCCAAATTGCTTGAGGGCTCAACCCCAACTTCCCAGCTCCCCCATGTTGAAGCCCAAAACCGGTAGAGTTGGTCAGAAAACATGAACGTGAACAAAAGTTCACTCCCCCGACGACCAGAAAGCTTATGAAATGGGCTGAAGCGGCCCTCCCTCCTGCAGGGCACTGACGAGAAGACTGAAGCGGTGGGCCTTTCTTACCTTTTCAGCAATGCAGGGACAGCTCGCAGTGGGCCGGAGAGACTGGAGCTAGACTCAAGGCTGCTGAGACTGGCCTTTCATCACCCAGACACAAGCCTGTGACAGCTAGCAGTCCTGCTCTTCCCCAGCAGAGCTAATCCTCAGACAGCATGAATGTCCTTCCACGCTACAGTACGTTTCAATTTCAGTTCTCGGTCAAGGCTTGTCAGGATTTCATGTTGTTATGATATGACGCAACTTCGTCCACTGAGCCGGACGCTGCTGGAGGCGAAAGCAGAGTGAGAACGATAGCACTTTGCTAGCTAGCTTGTATTTTGATTGCACTCCAGGCATTAAAGTGCTAGTTTGGGGCTGGAGGCATTACACGTCACTGAAAAGGAAAACAAGACAACAGGAAATATTAGGAGATATCAGGAGATATTAGGAGATATCAGGAGATATTAGGAGATATCAGGAGATATTAGGAGATATCAGGAGATATGAGAAAACAGTTGCACTGGTCATGAAACTGAATCTGTGGAGAAGATGGACGCTTGATGAACTACACAACAAACACGCAATGAAAGTAAATCGAGGCTGGTTTGTAATAAATAAGACCTAGCTGATCTCCTGACTCTGAATATTTAAGGAGAGTTTGAAATTCTATCAGTGAGTGGGACCCTCATAACTTCATTGAAAGTTTAGCCAGTTAGCCAGAACACAATTCCTGCCACAACTGAACCACAAAGACGCTTGTCACTTCCTATGCAGATGAATTTGCCAACAGTGGCTTTGCGACAAAGTACTGCTGTTACAAGTTTGCACACTTTCTTTTATATTCACACATCAAAAGACGTGTTATGTTTATGAGTCTGAAGTGTGTAAATGGCGTGTTAAGTGTCTGGATACTTCGGTCCCCTGGCTCTACAGACCCTGCTGGTTTTGACATTGACCGCTGCATCAGACTCTGAATAAAACATATACTGGGAAAGCAGTTTGGCGGTGCTATCGGTGGTGTAGTGGTTAGTATGGTGGTGTAGTGGTTAGTATGGTGGTGGAGTGGTTAGTACGATGGTGTAGTGGTTAGTATAGTGGTGTAGTGGTTAGTACGATGGTGTAGTGATTAGTATGGTGGTGTAGTGGTTAGTACGGTGGTGTAGTGGTTAGTACGGTGGTGTAGTGGTCAGTACGGTGGTGTAGTGCTTAGTACGGTGGTGTAGTGGTTAGTACGGTGGTGTAGTGGTTAGTATGGTGGTGTAGTGGTTAGTATGGTGGTGTAGTGGTAAGTATGGTGGTGTAGTGGTTAGTATGGTGGTGTAGTGGTTAGTATGGTGGTGTAGTGGTTAGTATGGTGGTGTAGTGGTTAGTACGGTGGTGTAGTGGTTAGTATGGTGGTGTAGTGGTTAGTACGGTGGTGTAGTGGTTAGTATGGTGGTGTAGTGGTTAGTACGGTGGTGTAGTGCTTAGTACGGTGGTGTAGTGGTTAGTACGGTGGTGTAGTGCTTAGTACGGTGGTGTAGTGGTTAGTACGGTGGTGTAGGGGTTAGTATGGTGGTGGAGTGGTTAGTAAGGTGGTGGAGTGGTTAGTACGGTGGTGTAGTGGTTAGTACGGTGGTGTAGTGGTCAGTACGGTGGTGTAGTGGTTAGTACGGTGGTGTAGTGGTCAGTACGGTGGTGTAGTGGTTAGTATGGTGGTGTAGTGGTTAGTATGGTGGTGTAGTGGTCAGTACGGTGGTGTAGTGGTTAGTACGGTGGTGTAGTGCTTAGTACGGTGGTGTAGTGGTTAGTACGGTGGTGTAGTGGTTAGTATGGTGGTGTAGTGGTCAGTACGGTGGTGTAGTGCTTAGTACGGTGGTGTAGTGGTTAGTATGGTGGTGTAGTGGTTAGTATGGTGGTGTAGTGGTTAGTACGGTGGTGTAGTGGTTAGTACGGTGGTGTAGTGGTTAGTACGGTGGTGTAGTGGTTAGTACGGTGGTGTAGTGTTGGGCCCGTGCTTGAGTGGGTTTCCTCCGGGTACTCCGGTTTCCTCCCACAGTCCAAACACATGTATGTTAGGTTGATCGGTCACTCTAAATTGCCTGTAGGTGTGAGTGTGTGAGTTAGTGTTGGCCATGCTGTGGACTGGCGTACTGTCCATGGTGTACCCCGCCTTCACCCGATGATGCTAGGATTAGCTCCCCCGTAACCCAGACTAGTGGGATTAAGCGGCAGATAATGGATGGATGGATTTATAATAAAAGTAAAGCCTGTTTGTCACTTCTCCTATTAAGTTCTCGTTGTAGAGACACATGGTTTAGTTCCAACAGCAGTGATATGTGATATTATTGTCTGTATGTACAGCACTGTACAAGAGTTAGAGGCAATTGAGGACGTTATTTTAATTAAAAAGCTGTTTTGTTCCAACAGGAAAACACTTTATTTTTTTAAATATTTAAATAATATTAATACAGCAAGCTGTGCTTTTACATATCACTGCTGTCCAAAGAAGATCAGGTAGCATTTTTGTGGATTTTTATGTTTCTACATCGTTTGTGCACGACAGTTGCTGTTAACATTGTGAGAAAGATGAATGGTTCCATGATAAATGGACCAATAGAAACGCTCCAAAGTAGATTGGAACACAGTCTGGTTCCATTGACTTACATTAAAAGTAAAGTAAGTTTTTGGCCTCCTAATAAAGTGAGTGATGGTCAACATTTTTATTATTGTTTAGTTGAAATAATGATGAAAATGGCTCTAGATAAAAAAGACTTATAAGATCTAGGGTTAGAGGGAATTAACTTAAGCCTGACTTAAAGGTGCGTATTGTTTTCATCTTCATTTCTATTTCCAGTTTATTTATTTTTTTCCAATTTGGAAATTCCACTTGACCTTTACAGCGTGTTACAGTTTCGTGATGAACAGACCAACAAAAAATATTAAACATCTTTTTTTAAAATAATTTTTGCAGTGTTCAGTTATAAAAGATTTTTTTTATATTTATGTAAAGTTACAAATTTTGTCTTGTCTGTTTTTCTTCCTGTCTTTCTCCACCTTTGTTTTATGTTTTAGATCCATAAGCAGGACTTTATTCACACAATACAGGGAAGTGCATCACACAGACACAGCCACATTTAATATCCAGCCCTGTTTGCTGTGCCAGGGGCCCTTATGAGGGCTGGCTAATGAGCCACAGGTGAGAGGCCAAGGTGCAGGTGATGGTGTGCTGGGATGAGTGTAGGGGAGTGAGACCTCTGGAGGCACTGTGCGGCACTTACCCACATACTTCTGGCTTCTGGTTGTTGTAGTTCTTAGCTACTCCTTGTCTCCACCCTTTGGTCACACCTCTCACCTGTTCCTAGTTTGTGGTTCCTCCCCGTCCCAGGTGTTTTTCATCTGCCCTTGTGTATTTAAACCCCTTGAGTCTTTGTCTAGTGTTTGTGGATCTGTGTTCTATTGACTTATATTGAAAGTGAAGCATGTTTTGGGCCTCTCCGGTGAAGTTGACATTTCAGGGATACTTGTTTTTCATTGGACAGTGACGATATGTAAACAGCTGCTCTGTTTGTGTTCTCTTGGCTGTTGGGTTTCGTTTCTCATTTGTTTCTCACTTTGTTTGTTTTTTTAGTCTCAGCGTTCTTTGTTTTATCATGGGCTCACATGCTGTCACTACTCGTGCCAATGTTAACTGCATTTGTGGTGCTTCTGACTGATTAAACAACTACTTCATTATTAATAAATATTAATAATAAATAATATATAAATTATTAATCATTATTAATAATAAATAAGCATTACTATTTATTTATTATTAAGCAAAAATTTTTAAAAAGTATTCTATACTAAAGTATTAGTATTCAGTTATTAAGGTAAATGCTTTGTTTTTACTAGAGATGGATTGATCAGTGTTTTTGAGGCCGATTCCGATCACAGATCACCTTTCAGCGCGCTCGACCGATAATCGATACTGATCGTGGGTGGGGCTATATGCCATTGCAGGGCTACATGTAGTTATTAGCCAAGCAAGTCATGAATCATGGTTAAAACATGGTTATCTAGCGCTATAGACTCAATCACTCTGGCTGTGGTTCCTTTAGCTCTCTGGCTGTAGCTGCTGCTGTTCTGTTCATACCAGTCAGATCTGGTCTGCATGGTGTTCTGGGTTGTTTGTTTTGTGCTAGCTGCGCGTGCTAGCTCTGATACTCACTGTATTCAGTTGCGTGGTGTACTCTTAAGTGTCGTTTCAGATTAGTAGTGTTAAATGTCTTTGTTTTGGTTCCCCCATGAAACACATTGGTTTTATAGATGTTATAAAACGCCCTGGATGAGACACATACGGTTAAACACTGCCAGACGGACAACATGTTTTCTATCAGCGCATGCAGTTAACACCATAAACTGCTCTCAGCAAAGCCGCTGCTTTAGTCAATCTGACGAAAATGAAACAGTACTTTTTTCCACCTAGTGGTTTAGATAGGAATTGCAGGGACCTGGCTGGAGGGGGGTTCACGGAGGGCTCCTCTTCCAGAATGAAACGCTAGCTGGAAATACAAATTAGGCTCATTGGTTTAACGCCATCAGGATCAGCTAAATTGGAGAAATATCAGCTGATCACAGATCGTATATATATATATCGATACATGGCCGATTGATCCTTCCATCTCTAGTATTTACAGCAGTAAGTGATTCACTGACCACTATGAAAGTATTGATTGACATGTACATACATACATACATTATTTTGGTGTGAAATGGTTGATTGTAACTCAAATGGTTGATTGATTGACTCTTTGACAATTTACAGTGCTGGTGATGGGAACCAGGGGTCTACGACACAATTATAGCCATTTTATTGTAATATCCAAAGCCATCAGTGAACCTAGCAACCTTCTGATGGAAAAATAGTGATATTTATATATAATAGTGAAGGCTTTCATTTGGGACTACTTTGCCTCACAATGCCCTGCGCGTACACCTTCACCATGAATGGAATGCTATCGCCACCACGGTGAGCAATTCTGACTCAGTAAGTTTCTTTACAAGCAGGCGCCTCACACCAAACCAATCTGAATGACTCAGTTTACATTTACACCACTTAAAATTATTCAGAAATTTGGAAAAATCAGTGGGATTCCCCTTAAAGAAAGAGCTTGTAAGCTTATATAGCACCTTTCATACACTGTGGTCATTCCGAGTGCTTTACACATGAAATACAAGATAAAAGATAATTCAATATATTTAAGAAGTTCTGCTCAGCTCGCATCCCAGCAGCATATAAGATTAGCATATTAGCATCCTACACCAAGATTTTTAAAGACCAGTAAAAGTACTTTTAAGTCTATTCTGTAACATACTGGTATCCAGTGGAAGAATTTAAGAATGATGTGTCCAGTTAGGAGAACATTACAGTGATCAATCCTGCTTTCTGGTCTGGTTTGGTCAAAAAATCTCGTTGATGTTAAGGTGTGCCAATTTGGTAATGCCTCAAAGACTCTCTCTAAGACTCTAAGATCTCTAAAACTGAGATCAGATTCCATTAGTACACATTTCATTTTTTGTTTTAACTCATGTGTTTGAAGCACATACAGAGTAATCAAGGAGACCATAGTTGATTGGGCAGAGGGCCAAGTAGATCTGAGTGTCATCGGCATAGCTGTGGTAGGATATCCCATAATCGTGTAGGATTTCACCAAAAGGAAGCATGTATAGCTGAAATAAGAGTGGCCCAAGGATCGAATCCTGAGGGACACCACAGGTCACGAGCACGGTTTCAGAAGCATTATTCTCTATTTCAACTCAGCAGTTCCTTCTTTGCAAATATGACCCATGTTAGCACTGTTCCTGAGAGTCTAACCCAGTTCTCTAGAGTTTTATGATGAGTTTCTTCGACTCTGAAATGGGTTTTGTGTGGGCGGGGCCAAAGACATCAGCCTCATGATTAGTTAGGAAATGCTTATGGAATTGTTGCCCAAGATTAGGACTGCCTGGTTTACATGGAGAGGAGAGGAATATGGTGAAATACAGCAGATAGTTATTAGACATTGGGAAGATATTCATAATTACTACATGGGGTCTGCTGAAGAATTAATCTCATTTCAATACATACGAGCTTTTTTGAGAAACAAGTACAAAGACCACCCGACTTGACGAATATCAAGTTATCTAGTTATTAAAAATCTACTTATTGAAAGAAAATTGTGTTGCTGAGGTTGATGATGAATCTAACTATTATAATCAAGTTTTGTTCTTGCAGCTTATGCTCGAAGCCCAGAGTGAGATTGAGTGTGGGGGGCTGTCATTGTTCTCCTGTACACTAAATTCCCCTTTTCTTCATTCTCTGTATTATCTACTATCATCAACCACAGACAGAGCCATGAAGCGCTGTGTGAGAGAGCGCTGCAGTGCAGTGCAACTCCATCGATTAGTCACATTCATAAAGGCTGCCTCAGATTGTTGACAACCCCTGAGTAAATTTAGATGCGGTTCAGATAAGTGAGTCACTGTTGAAATTGAGGAAGTTGGCCGATCGCAGCCACACGCACCTTGAAACTAAGGCTAAATGAAACAGACCTTTGAAGAAAGTGTCATTACTAATTGAGCGAGCAGCGCGTATGAGCAGCTAGTGGGGAAAACGTGGTGAAAGTTTTTTTGCGCCCAGAGAAAGTGAGTTTGTCCTTCTTGCTTTTTAACTCTGGCCTTGAGTCCCCTTGTTGTCCTCACTTTAGGGACAGAGATGTGGACATCCCCTGAGAAACCAACCCGGTCAATTATTATGTAAACTATACATCCTAATGTGTCCAGACTGTTTGTACAGTATCCATAGAAAAGCATTGGCCTATAAGAATGGGACACTCTGGAGCAGAAGCAGTCTAAGAGGTTTGTCTAATGCTTTGGGGTCGGTGGGGGTATAAAGCGCCCCAAACATTGGGCTGTGGAGCAGTGGAACTGGTTTTCAGGAATGGGGTGAGCTGGAGTAATCATTAAACATCAGGATCTGACTTCACTAATGCTCTTGTGGCTGAATGCAATCAAATGCTCACAGCAACATTCCAAGCGTTATACCATTATCTTCCACTTTACCCCCTAGTCGGCGTCTCGGGGGGGGGCTGGAGCCAATCTTAGTGTCATCGGGTGAAGGTGGGGTACACCATGGACAGGTCGTGAGTCCATCACATGGCCACACTGACACCTACGGGCGACTTAGAGCGACTGATCAACCTATCATGCATGTGTTTGGACTGTGGGAGGAAACCAGAGTACCCGGAGGAAACCCACTCAAGCACGGGGAGAGCATACACACTCCACACAGAATGACCCGGACCGGGAATCCAACCCAGGTGGTCTTGCTGTGAGAAAGCATTTAAAGCATCTATGGAAAGTTTAAAATTAATTTATTAATGCTTTATAGATAGGTCATGAACACTTAATAAACTATTAATAAGCAGTTATAACATGTTCATAAAATGGTAAAAGGGAGCTTTTCTATTGAAATAAAATGTATATTTGCTGTATATACGTATATAAGCTGTATATAAGCTGCCATGTTCACTATCAATCAAAAAACAAGCCACTGTTAATCTTTTCATTACAGACTTGTAACTGCTTATGAATGATTTTAAGGTGTTTATAACATATTAATAACCACTAGTGAACTTATTTTTATCCATTTCTGAACTCTAAGTCTTACTAACAGGTAGTCTTATTGTAGAGTGGTTCTGTACTCTCTATTGCGAGGTCTAGATCCCAAATCTCAAATCTGAACCTTTTGGGAAAATAATGCTTATGTTTTAAAATCTAATTTAGATTTGTTCATTTTGTAATAAAAACTATTCATCTGAATTTTAGGCTAAATATGCTGCCCCATGTTTTTTTATTTTACTTCACTGGATTGCATCCCTGTCTCTCATTGCCACACAACAAGCCGTTAGATCTCGGGGCTTTGAAGTAAATGTATCCCAAACTCTGAAACTCAGTGTAGAACATTAAGAATAGTCACTACTGAAGCACTTAAATTAGGTACATTTTAACAAAGATTTTGTGTGTTTGCTGGTCATGTACTCGTTGATGTCGAGTTCTTCAAAAAATTATCTTAGAAAATTATCACTACCGAAATAGTCACAACTTCAAGTTTCAGTAGTGGTATGATGGTTTTGATAGCACTTAAAGACAGGATGATTTTGAATCATTGCATCATTTTGAATATATATATATATATATATATATATATATATATATATATATATATATATATATATATATGCTCCACAATAAAAATCTGGTTCCATTTACTTCCATTCAAAGTGAAGACAATTTTTGTTAGCAAATACACTATATTGCCAAGAGTGTTCACTCATCCATCCAAATCATTGATTTCAGGTGTTCCAATCACTTCCATGGCCACAGGTAAATTAAACAAAGCTCCTACACATGCAGACTGCTTCTACACACATTAGTGAAACTAATCTCTCAGGAGCTCAGTGGTACTCCAACGTGGTACCATAATAGGACGCCACCTGTGCAACAAGTCCAGCCATGAAATTACTAAAATTGTGTTATAACACAGTGGAAGTGATTAGAAACGAACAGAGCAGGTCAGCGGATGCTGAGGAGCATAGTGCATAGTGAGGTCACTAACTTTCTGCAGAGTCAATCACTACAGACCTCCAAACCGCATGTGGTCTTCAGATCAGCTCAAGAACAGAGTGTAGAGAGCTTCGTGGAATAGGTTTCCATGGCCGAGCAGCTGCATCCAAGCCTTACATCACCAAGCGCAATGCAAAAGTGTCAGATACAGTGGTGTAAAGCACGCCACCACTGGACTCTAGAGCAGTGGAGACGTGTTCTCTGGAGTGACCAATCACGCTTCTCCGTCTGGCAACCTGATAGATGAGTCTTGGTTTGGTGGTTGCCAGGAGAACGGTACTTGTCTGACTTCATTGTGCTGAGTGTAAAGTTTGGTGGAGGGGGGATTATGATCTGGGGTTGTTTTTCAGGAGATGTGCTCGGACCCTTAGTTCCAGTGAAAGGAACTCTCACTGCTTCAGCAGACCAAGAGATTTTCATGCTCCCAACTTAGTAGGGACAGTTTGGGGATGGCCCCTTCCTGTTCCAACATGACTGTGCACCAGTGCATAAGGCAAGCTCCATAAAGACATGGAGGAGCGAGTTTGGTGTGGAAGAACTTGACTGGCCTGCACCTCAACCTGATAGAACACCTTTGGGATGAACTAGAGTGGAGACTGCGATCCAGACCTTCTCGTCCAACATAGTATCTGACCTCACCGATGTGCTTCTGAAGAACGGTCAAACATTCCCAAAAACAAACTCCTAAACTGCGTGGAGAACCTTCCCAGAAGAGCTGAAGCTGTTATGGCTGCAAAGGTTGGGCCAAAATCATATTATACCCTATAGATTAAGAATGAGACGTCACTCCAGTTTATATCCGTGTGAAGGCAGACGGGCAAATACTTTTGGCAATAAGTGTACTTGTTTTTCTTTGGACAGTAACAATATATTGTGTATTTGATCTAGATTTGTATGACTGTCTGCAGTAGTTCACTTTGTTTATTTATGAATTTTTATTTGCTTCAATAATAACAACAAGGAAAAGTATTTTAGTCCAAAGTCTGAGTCAGTTAAAAGTCCCAACTCTGACTCACATATTTAAATTTTAGAGAACCTGCAGACACGCAGAAGTTACTTTAACATTTTCTGCTTCTCAGCATCCAAATAACCCCAAACATGTTCAGTGATGTTAAGGTTCTGGACTCTGGGGTGGTCAGTTCATTGTTCGGAGGACATCTTGATGTGTCTGTATATCCTTTTCTCAGTGAGGAGCTTCTTCAACAGCTACACATCCTTTCAGACCCACAGCCTTGATTTGTCTTCTCACGGTGGAGGGATGCACAGAAACACCTGTGGATGGATCTGAAGCAAGTGGAGTGGGGTGGAGCTTGATGTTCTCCCCTGTCCTAAAGATGTTTTGGATGCTGTTTATCTGATAGAATCAGTTCAGGTCTTCCAGGTGGTAACTAGGAGTCTTATTATTCCAGTTCTGGAAATATTTTTATATTTTATTTTATTTTGACTTTCTTTAAGCAGGTTGTTTACTGTATCTCCTCAGAAATATCTCCTGAAATATTAATAACATGTGCCCATGGCAGGATCAATGACTGGGCCAGTGGGGCCCCGGGGGGGGGGCAGGCCCAAAACATTTTGCGATGCCTATCAACATTTATGATACAATATATTTTTATTTCTTATTGACCCCAGGGCCTTTTGGGGGCCTTAGCCATGCTTTTGGGGCCCCTAGCCATGCTTTTAGGCCCTAGCCATGCTTTTGGGACCCTTATGAAAATAGACAAGGTGTTGTGGCACTGCTGTGACTTCGACTTCTGGCTATTAGGGGTATAGGAAAGAGGGGGCCTTAATTTTAGAAGGCCCTGGTTATGAGAGCCCCTACCAGTGGGCCCTAGAGAAGAGCAGGGCATACCATTAGAGGGCCCTTGATCTTGAGGGGTATGGGTTGGGGTGGGAAGGGGGGGGGTGGGGGGGGGGGGGGGGGGGGGGGGTGGGGGTTAGACTATCCTTAATTCTTCCTTGCATGTGCCCAGCAGCGGTGTTGACTGGAAATGAAATAAACGTGGGGTCTCTGATTTTGGTACAGGACTTTACTTGCCTATCAGTTTCAGAATTACAGAGCAGACTGTCTGGCCTCCACCTGCATTAAATCATAGTAATGAAACACCAATGATATAAAATTAACATTTCTGAAAAAAATCCCTATGTTGCATAAGCTGCTTGAAAGTAAACTGTTGTCCAAGTACAGAAAACTTCCCATGTACATCTGTGAGAACGCGTGAAGGTCAGTGTTGTGTACATAGTAGGAGGTTTTTGCTGTACTTTAGATTATTGCATTCGTTCAAAAGGGATTTCAGGCCTTTTACTCTTAACTGCATTCGGCACATGACAGACGTCATAGAAATTCCATCTAATCCTAATTCCTTCATATCATCACGGAGGAAAGAAAGGGTGATTTTTTTATTATCAAAATTCAGTGAAAAAAAGATGAAAACAAATGTTTGTATGCTTTATTGGCAAAACTATTTTTAATATAAGGAACAAAAAAAAAAAAAGCTTAGTGTTTTGGATGTACATTTTTTTCATTGATAGAGAACGTTTGCATTATGTGAATTTTTTTTTTTATTTTAATTTAAAAAATACACTCATACGTTTAATTTCCAAAAAAAAAAAAAAAAAAAAAAATATATATATATATATATATATATATATTTTTTTTTTTTTTTTTTTTTTTTTTTTTTTTTTTTTTTAATTAAAAGATCCCAAAGAACATGTTTTGGTTTAAATTCCCTGAATTATAACACATTTTAATAACATCACCTGTAAACCTATAAACCTATAAACAAGTATTTTAACATAACATACTTTAACAAAACTCTTTACCCTGTATTATTATTTACTCAACTTCACAGTTAGCTGCGGTATCTTCAGTTCCCTGTGCATTAGAGAGAGAGAGAGAGAGAGAGAGAGAGAGAGAGAGGAGCGTGGGAAGAGATTACATACAGAAACCACAGCATTCAAGCGAATGTAGTGAAACAGTCCCAGACGAGTGATAAGACAATGGAAATGAGAAAATATTGGAATATATTACATAACTGCATTCTTTCCACCAGAGACTATCAGAGATACATTTAGAGCCTTATCTCACTATAGAACAATTTACAGTACTGAATTATTCATAGTAGTTACTGAATCATTTATAGTAGTCACTGAATAATTCACAGTAGATAGTAAATCATTTTGAATATGTACTGAATAATTTACAGCAGATACTGAATAAATTACAGTAGCTAGTGAATAATTTAGAGTGGATATTGGATCATTTGTGTAATAGTTGCTAAATGATATATAGTAGATATTGAATCATTTATAATAGTTACTAATTAACTTGCAGTAGTTACTGAATACTTCATATTAGATACTGAATCATTTTGAATAGGTACTGAATAATTTATAGTAGCTCCTTAATAAATCACAGCCAATACTGAATCATTTTGAATAGGTACTGAGTAATTTTCATTGGATAATGAATAAACAACAGTAGTTACTGAATAATTTAGAGTAGGTACTGAACAATTTACAGTGCATAATTAATCATTTAAAGTAGTCACTGAATAATTCACAGTAAGTAGTGAATAATTTCTAGTAGTTACTGAATAATTTACAATAACTGCCAAATATTTTATATATATATTACTAAAATATGTTCTATTAGTTATTGACGTGAAATACTGCATAATGTGCAGTACTTACTATATGATTCACAGAGGATACTAAATTATTGAGAACAGGTGCTAAATAATATTTAGTACCCTGTAACAAAGAGGGAGTTTTAAATTAGAAAAAACTATAAAAGCTGCCTTAGTACTTGGTACTGATTAACTTAAGTATTTTTCTTTTTGAACATTAAATAAAACATACATTCTTGCTCTGAAAATTTACTATTTTAATTTTTTAAGGTGGTATGGACACTAACTTTTTAGAAGTAAAAACATCTTTCTATAATTAGAAAAGATTAAGTACTCTCTTAGAGATTCAACTAAAAATTTTTATATAATTTGGAATCCAGTGCTAACCCACTTTGAAAATACCACCTTAAGCTAAGTGTGATGAGCTCCAGTATTATCCTAATAACGCATGTGGAGTGACTAACCAATAATGTCCACAGAGTTTTCCATCCATTTGTCGTTTTTTTTCCTCTCTTCCTCTTATTATTATTACTATTATTATTGTTGTTATTTTTATTTATTTTTGTATTTTTATTTTTACTTACTTATTTTATTTTATTTTATTTTATTTTATTTTCTGCTCATTTTCTGTATGTTTGTGTATTGGTGAGGGGAGGGCTACTGGAAAAAATCTCAAATTTGATATTCAATGCTTATGTCTAATACCTGTTCATCTCAATAAAAATATATGTAAAAAAAAACATCTTTCTATTTTTATAATGTAGTTATAGTAGACATTAAATAATTTATTGTAGTTACTGAACAATTGACACTAGATACTAGATTTATAACCATTTGTAATAAATACTGAATAATTTGGAATATATATATATATATATATATATAATATATATATATATATATATATATATATATATATATATATATATATATATATATATATATATATATAAATAATAATATATATAATTGATGCAGTTATGTTAACCAAACTGTCTACAGTCACTTTATTACTGACTCACCACTAAAATCTCGACACTTCATTAAATGAATCAAACAAAACTTTCAAAATGAACTTTAGAAACGGTATATCAGCCCCACATGGGCGGAAGATGGGGCTAGATATGTCCAAACCAGATAAGGGCATTAGGAACACAGTCCAGTAGAGCATGACCTCGTGAGACCTCTTAGGGGCCCTCCTGAGCCACTAGTGAGACTGAAAACTGGATGAGAGAATGAAAGAAATGCACAGGACCGAGGAGCTCCGTCCCACTGTGGAGCAGGGTGGTGGCGGCTCTGGGTTACGGGGAATTTTCGACTTTGTTTGAT
This sequence comes from Megaleporinus macrocephalus, assembly GCA_021613375.1. NCBI lineage: Eukaryota > Metazoa > Chordata > Actinopteri > Characiformes > Anostomidae > Megaleporinus > Megaleporinus macrocephalus. The sequence goes on along the minus strand of CM038723.1, from coordinate 10,626,251 downwards.
TATTCTTACATACTCTTCATTGTATAAGAGTTAACCCTCCTGAGCAGCCTTTAATGAGACCCCCAACCACACAAATCTTCAGCAATATTTGACTCGCCTGCTTTCCTAAGAATGTTTTAAATAAGGTCGAAAATTCCCCGTAACCCAGAGCCACCACCACAGTGCTCCACAGTGGGACGGAGCTCCTCGACCCTGTGCATTTCTTTCATTCTCTTATCCAGTTTTCAGTCTCACTAGCCACTCTGGAGGGCCCCTAAGAGGTCTCACGAGGTCATGCTCTACTGGCCCTTAAAGTGAGACTAAATGGGACAAAATGATGCGACTAAAAAGCAATACCTGTGTATTTCTGAACACTTCATATCAGCGACTGTAAGATGACATAAGGTCTGTTATATAAAGTTAATCAGCTGAGATATTGACATAAGGGTCTTTAAAGTAAAGTGATTAACATTGTTTATAATAATACTGTTTACGAAGCATCAAATAGAACATATAACACAATATATAACAGTTCTGTATGATCCTATGTGATCCTACTGTTTAGGCCTCACAGGCCTCCTTAATATAATCTTGGGTTAGCGTTGTTGAGGGTTAGGGTTAGGGTTAGATAATAAACAACCTGGGTAAAATGTGACCCAACCAAGATTTTATTCTCTATATCTTTACAATAAATAAATTTCATCATATAAGCTTCCATGAATTCCTCAATGTACAGGTTTCTGATAATCACAAATACATATTTCATCCATCTATCCATTATCTGACATTTAATCCCACTCAAGCCAATCCCAGCGTCATCAGGCGAAGGTGGGGTTGAGGTGTGAGTGTCACTCACACACTCACACCTACGGGCACCTAGGTGACCAATCAACCTAACATGCATGTGTTTGGACTGTGGGAGGCAACCGGAGTACCCTCCACACAGAACGGCCCGGACCGGGAATCCAACCAGGATTGTCTTCCTGTGAGGCTATAGTGCTTATATTATACATATACATATTTCAGTTTTATTTATTTATTTATTTTAATATATATCATTTTTGTATCACTGCCCTTCTAACATACAGCATGGGTCAGAATTAACCCTTATGTGTTCACTGTGGAATTTAATAGGAATGTATACATTGGCAGCAAGGGCGTAGATTTGGTCTTGATATTTGTGGGGACCTATGAAAATAACTAATAAGTAAATACATAAGAATTATGGTTTTTGATTTAAGGTCAAAACCAACATTTTAAATGAGCACTTGGGACATTAAATAATAAAATAAACCGATTTCAATAGAAATAGATTTTCAACAGATACGATACTCAGCAATACCCATCAATTTTAAGATATGTTGTGCATTAGAAGGGGTTAAGGCATCAAAATCTTCCATTGAACTGATACAACTGAGGCAAATAATTTCAATGATATATATGTCAGTAAAAACAGTACAATGGCAACATGTCCAAAAAAATGGCCTAAATTTGAATTTGAGGCCCACAACCCATTTCAAAAAGATTGGGTCAGGTTTATATTTACTTCTGTGTCCATCAGTTTCAGCGGATCAGCGGTTCAGCAAGAAGGGTCTGGGTTCAACTAACCACCAGGGCGACCAGGGCGAGTTCTTTCTGATTATTATTCATGATTATTGAGACGCTCTAGTTGGAGTGAGACTGTGTCACGGCTTGTTCCTGTGCACTGCAGGTGACCTCAGCTGCAGCGTTTTAGCACCATGGATTCTCTTCAATTTTATTACAGGCTTGATGGTTTTTACAAGGAATTTGTCTTGGTGAGGCACACGTGTATGGCATGTAACAAGAACTACATTAGAGTAAGAGAGAGGCACATCAAGATACAATAAATAAAATAAAGAGATAAAAAAAATATATGAACGATAAGAGTAATAAAGAGCCGGGAAAGGTGTTAATGATGCTTTGCTGAACAGATATATTAAAATCTGTGCTTATATATGAACACATATTATACACGTAATTGAGAAGATGTATATTATAGGAGCTATTATGTACAAAATCTGTGCAAATAAGCGTTATGTTACAGAGGAGCTCCTGTAATACAGTGGGATTCAGCTCATGTGTGAGTTTGAAGTGCAGGGTGACCACTGCGAGTAATGAGCATAGCAGCTCTGGGGAAAAAGCTGTTAGCATGTCTGGCTGTGCTGAGTCTTCTGCCATAGGGAAGTGTCTGGAAGATATGATGTCCTGAAGCACTGGCAGATTGAATCCAATGATCTGCTCCACTGTCCTGATTATGTGCTGGAGTGTTGCTGGAGTGTGGCTCTTTCTTGTGAGGGGGAGGAACCAAACCAGACCATGGATGATGAAAGGAAGGACTTGATGATCACTGTGTAGAACTGGATCATAATCAGAGTGTGCAGCAGGTTGAATTTCTTGAAAAGCCTTCATTTTAGCATTAAGTGTAGCGTCACCAGTAAGAACACCAGATAAAATTAGAACAGATGTAAATAATCATACATACAATACAAAGTAACATAAATATATTATTTTGAATAAAGGAGATCATAAGTTTGAACAAAGTTTACATACTGACATATGTAAGACCACTACTTACTGTGTATATATATATATATATATATATATATATATATATATATATATATATATATATATATATATATATATATATATATATATATATGTATATAATGATTATGATGCAAGCCAAGAAAGTAGAATGCTCACCATCAGGAACAAGCTCTGTGTGGTGAGGAGCTAATATGAATGCCAAGGTTTCATGTGATGTAGGTTTCTTCATGTTTATTTAATTATTTTGTATTAATTAATTAATCAATTAATTAATTTGACAAGTTTTTTTCAGGTTATTTCCATTCAACTCGTATTCGGCACCCGCTGTGCGTCCGCGTCCTTGTAGCCCTGCGCCATCTAGTGGCCACAGTCGTCACTGCGCCGAAACCAGTTTTCAGTTTCGAGCGACTTCTAAAGATGAGATTATGGGAAATTCCAAATAGAATGCTTATAAAAAGAGCTACGATTATCTGTCCTCTAATCTGCTGCAAAGCACGACGTGGGACACGACGAGAAGATCGAGAAGATAACACTCACACACCATGTACAGTGAGTACTAATATGTGTTTCTCTGTCACTCCGCTGAAAGTGCTGAATGGCTGGTTTAGGATCCGGATAGATGTGTTAATAATAATAATAATAATAATAATAATAATAATAATAATAATAATACTCAAGACGGTGTTTGGCTTTGTGTGCGCGCAGGCACCTCCTTGTGTTTGATTATTGCCGCGCTTCTTTGCGGAGGAGCTTTGGGAACTCCGTTACGCACCAGTGTGCCACAGGGCACGGACGCACAGCTCTGCACCGGGCATGCCAAATCTCTCCTGTTCCAGCTGAAGAACGTCATGGATGCAGTAAGTACTCGGGATGGTGCGGCAGTGATGAAACAGCGAGTGCTTTGTTAACAGTTCAAACTTGTTGCGCTGGATGTTAATGGGATTTTACGCAACCAGGCGCTGGAGGAACAGAGTGGAAGCGACGCTTTGTTTCACGGCTTTAACTGCACGGACCTGCGCGCTGAAGTGAGCCCGGACAGCCAGACAGTCGCTGTGTGCCAGCCCAACCAGGTACGACAAGTTCATTTTAATGCTTATGATTTAACGAGGACTGGATATCTTTAGTAACTACTACGAAAGACATGCTGTACAGCATGTAGGTATAAGACGAATTGAAGTGTTTGCCCACCTTAGGGGTGTTGTACATGCGTAACAACCTTATTCAAGTCTGATAATATAGTATCATTATAGGACAACTGACTGATTAAATAATAGTTTCAAATAATAACAACCTTAAAGGACTAAAACCTGATAATATAACAGTTTCAGATAATAACAGTCTTATAGGACCAAAATCTGATAAAATAACAATTTCAGATAATAACAGCCTTATAGGACCACCACCTGATAAAACAAACTTTTCAAATAATAACAACCTTAAAGGACTAAAACCTGATAACATAACAGTTTCAGATAATAACAGATAATAGTTTCAGATAGTAACAGATAATAACAGTCTTATAGGACCAAAATCTGATAACATAACAGTTTCAGATAATAACAGCCTTATAGGACCAAAATCTGATAAAATAACAGTTTCAGATAATAACAGCCTTATAGGACCAAAATCTGATAAAATAACAGTTTCAGATAATAACAGCCTTATAGGACCAAAATTTGATAAGGTAACAGTACCAGATAGTAACAGCCTTATAGGACCACAATCTGATAACATAACAGTGTCAGGTAATAACAGTTTTATAGGACCACAAGCTGATAACATAACAGTTTCAGATAATAACAGTCTTATAGGACCAAAATCTGATAACATAACAGTTTCAGATAATAACAGATAATAGTTTCAGATAATAACAGATAATAACGGTCTTATAGGACCAAAATCTGATAACATAACAGTTTCACATAATAATAGCCTTATAGGACCACAATCTGATAACATAACAGTTTCAGATAATAACAGCCTTATAGGACCAAAATCTGATAAAATAACAGTTTCAGATAATAACAGCCTTATGGAACAACAACCCAATAACAGTTTCAGATAATAACAGCCTTGTAGGACCACAGCTTGATAATTGAAATTGATGATCTGAAAATAACAGTCTGATAGAATTGCACCTTATACAGTATCTCACAAAAGTGAGTAGGCCCCTCACATTTGTGTAAATATTGTATTATTTCTTTTCATGGGACAACACTGAAGATATGACACTTTGATACAATGTAAAGTAGTCAGTGTACAGCTTGTATAACAGCATAAAGTTGCTGTGCCCTAAAAATAATTCAACACACAGCCATTAATGTCTAAACCGCTGGCAACCACAAGTGAGTACAAGCGGAAATGGCCAGACTGTGCCCAAAGTGTCAATATTTTGTGTGGCCACAATTATTTTCCTGCACTGTCTTAACTCTCTTGACTATGGAGTTCACTAGAGCTTTACAGTTTGCCACTAGAGTCCTCTTCCACGCTTCCATGACGACATCACAGAGCTGGTGTATGTTAGAGACCTTGCTCTCCTCCACCTTCCATTTGAGGATGCCCCACAGATTCTAAATAGGGGTTGGGTCTGGAGACATGCTTGGCCAATCCAGCACCTTTACCTTCAGTTTCTTTAGTGAGGCAGTGGTGGCCTTGGAGGTGTGTTTGGGGTCATTACCATGTTGAAATATTGCCCTGCGGCCCAGTTTCTGAAGGGAGACAGTACATGTTGGCATTCATGGTTTCCTCAATGAACTGTAGCTCCCCACAGCCAGCAGCACTCATGCAGCCCCAAACAAGGACACTCTCACCAGCATGCTTGACTGTAGGCAAGACACACTTGTCTGTGCACTCCTCACCTGGTTGCCAAACCAAATGAGTTTATCTTGGTCTCATCAGACCACAGAACATGGTTCCAGTAATCCATGTCTTACAGGACAACAGCTTCAAGTAATAGCAGACTTACAGGACAACAGTCTGATAAAACAACAGCTTCAAGTAATAACAGCCTTACAGGACAACTGTCTGATAAAACAACAGCTTCACGTAATAACAGCCTTACAGGACAACAGTCTGATAAAACAACAGCTTCAAGTAATAGCAGCCTTACAGGACAACTGTCTGATAAAACAACAGCTTCAAGTAATAACAGCCTTACAGGACAACAGTCTGACAAAAAACAGCTTCAAGTAATAACAGCCTTACAGGACAACAGTCTGATTAAAACAATTTCAAGTAATAGCAGCCTTACAGGACAACAGTCTGATAAAAACAGTCTCAAGTAATAACAGCCTAACAGGACAACAGTCTGATAAACAACAGCTTCAAGTAATAACAGCCTAACAGGACAACAGTCTGATCAAAACAATTTCAAGTAATAGCAGCCTTACAGGACAACTGTCTGATAAAAACAGTCTCAAGTAATAGCAGCCTTACAGGACAACAGTCTGATAAAACAACAGCTTCAAGTAATAACAGCCTTACAGGACAACAGTCTGATAAAACAACAGCTTCAAGTAATAACAGCCTTACAGGACAACAGTCTGACAAAAACAATTTCAACTAATAACAGCCTTACAGGACAACAGTCTGACAAAAACAATTTCAAGTAATAGCAGCCTTACAGGACAACTGTCTGATAAAACAACAGCTTCAAATAATAACAGCCTTACAGGACAACTGTCTGATAAAACAACAGCTTCACGTAATAACAGCCTTACAGGACAACAGTCTGATAAAACAACAGCTTCAAGTAATAACAGCCTTACAGGACAACAGTCTGACAAAAAACAGCTTCAAGTAATAACAGCCTTACAGGACAACAGTCTGATTAAAACAATTTCAAGTAATAGCAGCCTTACAGGACAACAGTCTGATAAAAACAGTCTCAAGTAATAACAGCCTTACAGGACAACAGTCTGATAAACAACAGCTTCAAGTAATAACAGCCTAACAGGACAACAGTCTGATAAAAAACAGTCTCAAGTAATAACAGCCTTACAGGACAACAGTCTGATAAAAACAGTCTCAAGTAATAGCAGCCTTACAGGACAACAGTCTGACAAAAACTATTTCAAGTAATAACAGCCTAACAGGACAACAGTCTGATAAAAAAAAAGCTTCAAGTAATAACAGCCTTACAGGACAACAGTCTGATAAACAACAGCTTCAAGTAATAACAGCCTTACAGGACAACAGTCTAATAAAACAACAGCGTTGGATAACAACATCATCAAAGCTTAAGAGTCTGATAAAACAACAGCCATACAGAACAACAGTCTTTTAGATGATGTTGTATTGGACAAAGGCCTGAGAGTGTATCCGTCTTATATAGGAGCTTTAAACATCATCTTAGAACCATATTATTATAGATTAGATTATTATCAACTACTTTAAATTAGGGCTTTCATTTCAACATGCATTTTCATAATTAATGTGCCATAATGCCTCTAAGTGGATCATATATATTATATATACATCTGTATATGCTTTATATTCTTAATACCTTTTTCCTTGTGATATAATTATGATCTGATTTCATCATCACACTGTGTTTCATGTTCCTACAGCATGTGACATGTTCTGCCCAAAGCAGCTCCTCATTCAGCGAGGTGAGAACACTCTTCTTCTACGGACAGCTGAGACACAAATAATAATCCAAGCATTTCATTCAGTTATGAATCTTAAGGCATAGTATTTAGTAACTACTTTGAATCCATTGGAGATATGAAGTGTGTATTTATTGGGTTAATAATTGTCAGTCATGTCACATCAAAATCTGTTTGATTGACTGACTCTCATCTCCTGGCAGCCGGAATGTCTGAAGAACATCAGAGGAGACCTGCAGTATTACGAGCTGATGCTGAGAGACTACATTAAGTCTTTGGATCCGAAGAAGAAATCCCGATCCATCTCTGAGCTCACCTCCATTACAAGCTCTATAGAAACCCTTCAGAAGGTATGAGACTGCACTCTCATTCTAAAGGCATTAGCCTAAAGGGGTTTCCACCCAATGATTTCTGAAATAGTTAGATGGTAGATGGTATTGATGATAGAGAGTCTTTACAGCAACCATGGGTCACCACGTCTATGACACATGTCTAGAACATACTCCCTGTGCGTACCTCTCAACTGTGAGGGCATTTAAAGACTAAGCTTTAGGCCAAAACCTTAATAACCACAGAGTGTAATCATTTTAGAGGCTGACGTCTGGTTCCCATCAGTCACAGTAAGTTTCTGTAGAACGTAGCATTAAAGGAACACTCAGAGGAAAACGCTCAAGCTTAAGCTCAGTCAGCCGCAGCTGTAGCGCACGGTCGATCACCACAATTCATTTCCCTGAACAGAAAACCTGCGACACGCTCAGCACTGAAGTCAGTAGGCTACCGCTCTGAGTCAACAGGCTTCCTGTTGTTTTTTTTTTTTTTACTAAACATAAGAAATGCTTCGATGTTACTGTTCGTGGTTACCGAAAGTACAGTACGGACACAGCAGAACGAAAGCACTCTGAAGTAGTTACTTAACTATGGGGTCTTCTACGTCCACAGTGTCATTCTCTAGTCACATGACTGAGCTAAACTACTAAACTGAGCTCACTGAAGATTAAAGTGATGGTACATTTGGCGAATCATGTGGCCTAATATGCCAAAAATGATGATATAGATTGCAGCTTTTATCACAGCATATTTTTATTAGCTTGCCGTCTCTGTTCAGGTTGTTCTCATGAAGCCAACAAATACTGGCACCCAACAAACGGAAAAAATGGAGGAGACAATCTGAATGATGTGATTGCTTTTATTAAATTGATTAGATTTTTTTGTAACTACAGCTAAATTCTTATCACCACAGAAGATAATTGAAGATAATTCACAGGCCTTCAATCTAGATCACCATATGAACACGTCTTCTGAGAAAGATCTAATTATCTGTGCACTCTTTTTCTGACAGGAATGTTCACTACTGCCAAAAACAGAGGAGCGCCAGACAACAGTAAGTTTTTTTCAGTGTTTACACTCAAAATATTTATGAAATATTATAAAGCGGTGACTTCTTGGGAAATAGTACAAATTATTCTTCATTTTTAATGTCAATTAGGGGAAAAAATTGTCTAGGTTTATTCATATATAGCGTCAGTCAATATATATATATATATGTATTTGCCCGGTTCCTGACTTATTACTGCACAACAGCCATCCAGCCATTTGATTTATGAAAGTATTGATTAGAAAGGCTGCACACATACAATGACTTGTTCCTTTAAGGGGTTCTTTTATGTTTCTGTATAGAACCATAAACTGCTAATTGCAACTTTACAGGAGAGACCAAAAACATACTTTACTTTCAATGGAAGTCAATGGAACCAGAATTTTTTACAAGCTATTCTGGAGCACTTCTGTTGGTCCATTTACCATGAAATTTTCATACAGTGTAAATGACTATTTGTTCAAATGAGAAAACTCAAAATCCACTTGACTTGAGACGACAAAACTGTTTTTCATTGGACAGCAACAAAATGCTTCTTTGCACAGTAAAATGGCTCTTCAGATTGATGGAAAATGTTGTATATAGCACCAAACAAAGCACTTGTATCCAACTATTGAGAATAATTAATTAATCAATTCTGAATAACCATTTCATCATTGAAATAACCCTTTAAGCTGGCAAATGTTCTTAATTATATATAATATATACATATATATATATATATATATATATATATATATATATATATATATATATATATATATATATATATATATATATATATATATATTTACTGATAGTGTACTAAATCATTTGACTGGTATTTACATTTTGACATTTTGACCAGTAGTGTGTGTATATATATATATATATATATATATATATATATATATAAATAAATCTCTTCACTGTCCAATGGAAAACAAGAATCCCCAAAATAGGAACTTTACAGGAGAGGCCAAAAACAATCTTTACTTTCAATGTAAGTCAATGGAACCAGTCAATGTCAATGGCGGCTGTTGTATTCAAATTATGTAGAAAAATGAAAATCAACAAAAATGAAGATAGATGTTTTTCATTGGACAGCGACGATATGTTTGTATATGTGTGGACTCATATAACTGTTTTCCCCCCCTATCAGCGCTGGGTACCCAAAAACCCGTTCGATGACCGCATGGATTTGTGTAAACAGCTGAAGGGTTTCCACATCCGCGCCATCACCATCAACAGAGCGCTCGGCTTCATCACCGCTGGAGAGTATGAGAAATAAGCCTGCATGTTCACTACTACTATCATCATCCTCATCATCATCATCATCATCCTAAATCTCAGCCTATAAAATTATTTATTTTGACCCTAACCATGACTATGTGAAAGATCAAACTCCGCACTACTGCTTTCTCCATACATCGTTAATCAAGCTCAGTCCTTAATGCTATAAGAACCACTAGTATGCAAAAAAACCTTTTGCATGAAACAATGTATAAGCTAGTTACATCTCCATGGAGATGGAGACCATGCGGTGCCTTGATATTTTTGTCTTTTTTCATAGTGGATATTTAAATGATTTCTATTTATTGTGATGGGAAATTATTTATTGTTATACATGCTATATTTATTTATTTATAATAAACATCTTTTGCACTAATTCAAACGTGTCATTGTTTATGTGTGAGAGGACATTCGAGCTTCGTTAACTGTTATCAAGTCTGCAGGTGGTAATTATTATGTGGTGCTTACTATCACAGTATTAAGAGTGAATTCAGCTTTTTCCAGAGTGAGCATGCCCTTATAAACCTTTATCAAGCTAATAACAGTTATTTAACTAGCTTATTAATACCACTTCACTAAGCAGCAACCAAAATGAATGTAGAATATTTTTTACAAAGCTCTCTTTTAATTTATGCATGTTTTTTTTATTGTTTAACCCCATGAATTAACCGTGTCTGCCTTGTTTGTTTTGTTGCTGTGAAAAAGGGAATATTACACAAGTGCTATTCCTTTTAGTTACATTGTAATAACACATTAATAAGTAATCAGTTAGTTACTAAGTGGCTTAATAAGATATGCCTTAATAAGAGATGTAGTAATAAGCAGCCAATTGATGTTATTATGTAATTTAGCTAGTGGCTATTGTCAAGGCTTAACCCCTTATACTCCATGTTAAGGCTTATTATTCAGTAACTATATTGATTTAAGGTAAGTACACGTTACTAGATACTATGATACTTTGGACAGACAGAACTCTGCTGTCTGCTATGTTGTACTGGGCTGAAGAGATTACAGAAGTACTATTAAAGGGCCTGTATTCAATATTTTGCTGATTTAACAGAAGTTTAACACTTTTTATCTCTAAGAACGACACAGTCTGTGCCTGTAAAACTGATATAAATGTACTGTACTGTACTGTAAATTGAATGTAAAGGAAATTACCCATAATTTATGTGTAATACAGCACAATATTAATGATTGACAGTTCTAGATTTAATATAATTACACTTACACAAGATACTATGTGGTCAGTGAATTACAATGGGTTAACTTTGGACACACAGATCTAATTTAGCTAGTTGCTATTGTCAAGGCCTAACCTGTTACACTCCAGGTTTATTACATACCAAGGCTTATTATTCAGTAACTATATGGATGTAAGATAATAGATACTATGAGGTCAGTGAATTTAACATGGGTCAACTTTGGACAGACAGAACTCTGCTATCTGCCATGTTGTACTGAGCTGAAGAGATTACACGAGTACTATTAAAGGGCCTGTATTCAATATTTTGCTGATTTAACTAAAGTTTAACACTCTTTATTACTAAGAACGATACAGTCTGTGCCTGTAAAACTGATATATGTAAATGTACATAAACAGTGTTTCAATACAACATCAAACCCTAAAAGACAAACATGTTTTGCTTTTTACACATGGGCCCTTTAAAAGTATAAATTTAATCTACTTTTTACTGCTAACAATAAACTGAATATAAAGGAAATGACCCATAACTGATGTGTAATTTAGCACAATATTAATAATTGACATTTCTAGATTGAATATAATTACACTTACACAAGATACTATGTGGTCAGTGAATTACAATGGGTCAACTTTGGACACACAGATCTAATTTAGCTAGTTGCTATTGTCAAGGCCTAACCCCTTACACTCCAGGTTTATTACATACTGTAGGCAAGACAGGATTATTCAGTAACTATATGGATGTAAGATAATAGATACTATGAGGTCAGTGAATTTAACATGGGTCAACTTTGGACAGACAGAACTCTGCTATCTGCTATGTTGTACTGAGCTGAAGAGATTACACGAGTACTATTAAAGGGCCTGTATTCAATATTTTGCTGATTTAACTAAAGTTTAACACTCTTTATTACTAAGAACGACACAGTCTGTGCCTGTAAAACTGATATATGTAAATGTACATAAACAGTGTTTCAATACAACATCAAACCCTAAAAGACCAACATGTTTTGTTTTTTACACATGGGCCCTTTAAAAGTATAAATTTAGTCTACTTTTTATTGCTAACAATAAACTGAATATAAAGGAAATTACCCATAACTGATGTGTAATGCAGAACAATATTAATAATTGACATTTCTAGATTTAATATAATTACACTTACACAAGATACTATGTGGTCAGTGAATTACAATAAGTCAACTTTGGACACACATAACTAATTTAGCTGGTGGCTATTGTCAAAGCTTAACCCCTTACACTTCAGACTTATTACATACTAAGGCTTATTATTTAGTAACTACGTGGATTACATCGTTATTTTTATGTTATAGAAGTGTGCAGTAAATCTTTCCAGACCATTTCAAAGGTTAATTAAGACAAAACAGTGGAAAAATAAAACGATTAGGGTGTATAATATACCATAGTCTTAGGTTATTACTTGACAATACAGCAATAAGCAGCTTTATAGCACCTTTTGCTAAAAGAGAAGATAAAAGAAAGACAGAAAGGATCAGTTTCACTTCAAAACACAATGAACACATTAGCAGCAGAACTACTCACAAAGTTTTTATTTTTAGAAATAAACGTTCAGTCACAGTCGTGTCGTCACAGATAATTAACCTGAAAAAAATTCCACCTGAGCTTCCCTTAAAAAGCTCTAAGAAACAGAGACATGATTTTGTACTGAGCTGAACAGATTACAGAAGTACTCTTAAAGGGCCCATATCCATATACAACATTACAACCTAAACAACAAACTTGTTTTGTTTTTCCTACATGGGCCCTTTAAAAGTAAAACAGTCTACTCTACTTCTTACTGCTAACAATAAACTGAATATAAAGGAAATGACTCATAATTGATAATACAGTGCAACCATATTATTAAGTATTGAAACTTTGGATATGATTTTAACAATCCGACGTTTTTAATGTAATTTTTTCTTTTTTAGAGAAAAAAACCTGATAGGTGGTGCTAATGGAACTACGACCAAACTACGTCAGACCTTAAAATACTTGTCCGAAGCCGACAGGGCCTGTGCACTCGCGTTAGGGTTCTTCAAAAGTTTCTTTACAATAGGGAAATGATTTATTTAGAACTATCAGTTCTATAAAAAAAACAGAATCAGAAGAACCCGTTCTGAGTTTCTCCATCAATCCTTAGAACCATTTCACCATGCAGAGAACCACTTAAGCATGAAATGGTTCTATTTAGAATGGTTCTTTCTATTTAGAAGAATGAACAGGACTTCATTGGTATTATTGGGCAGCTAAGTCAATTATTATATCAGGATTATTTAATGTATAATTTTTTTTCCATTAGACTGTGTTCTATACACTGCAATATATATATATATATATATATATATATATATATATATATATATATATATATATATATATATATATATATATATATATATATATATGCACAATGCAGCAGCTGTCATTTACATTGTGGGAAATTTTCATGGTGAATGGACCAACAGAAACCCTCCAAAATAGGTTGGAAAATATTCTGGTTCCATTGACTTCCATTGAAAGAGATGACAGTTTTTGGCCTCTCCTGTAAAGTTGGCATTTTAGAGATACCTGTTTTTCATTGTGAATTTTTATATGAAAAATATAGATTTAATATAATTACACTATGTGGTCAGTGAATTTCACACGGGTCACTTTTGGACAGATTCTGCTAGCTGCTATTTTGTACTGAGCTGAAGACATTACAGAAGTACTATTAAAGGGCCCATATTAAACATTCTGCTTATATGAAAATGTACGTAAATCAGTATTTTTATACAACATCAAACCCTAAAAGACAAACACGTTTTGTTTTTCCCACATGGGCCCTTTAAAAGTTTCAGTCTAGTATCCACATGGGCCCTTTAAAAGTAACAGTCTATTCTACTTTTTACTGCTAACAATAAACTGAATATAAAGGAAATGACCCATAATTGAAGTGTAATATTAATAATTGACATTTCTAGATTTAATATAATTATAGTTACACAAGATACACGGGTCAACTTCTTAAAACCTTATGTGGTTCGTGTCTGGTTGGGTTCATGTCAGGAGGTCCACTGTGCTTTGGTTTAGATGCAAGTTCTCAGGCTGTATTCGGGTTCGGATCAAAATTTCAGGCTTGTTTAAAGCTCTACATCAGACTGCATAGCAGTGACACTCCAGCTCCATCAATTCCGTCCCTTTCACCGCTGGGAAATCAAACTCTATCAACAGATCCCCACTGCTGTACGTTTTTAAAAAAGAAGGAAAGAAAATGTACAAGAAAAACAGAAACATATACATTAGCTTTTAAAGGCATCTCCACTCTCAAAACAGAGGTGCTAAACAACAACACGTAGTGCATAGCGCCCAGTTACCGACAGGATCGTTGGGGCAATAACATCCTACTGTAATTTCTTATAACTCCTCACACAGAGCTCATAGACTCATGATGGGAATTTGTATGGAAGAGGCTTTACATGCATGACATGATGCCATAATTTAAATATTAATTTACAGAATGATGTAAGTAAGTGTGTACAGTAAGTGTGCAAGCGCCCGTATCACTGAAGCCTCAAACAGAAAATCAGATTCAGTATTTAGTGCATACGTATCCACTCTTCAGTTCAGTCTTAGAAGCTGGTTTGGCTTTTTCTGTTTGTTAAGTAATTCAGTTTTGGGGTGTGGTATGCTTTTCTATCTTCTTTCCTGGCTTCTTGAACAGCTACACATCCTTTCAGACCCATAGCCCTAAGGCGTCATCTCACTGTGGATGGGCAAGGATGGACAAAAACAACCTAAGGATGTTCTCAGATCTGAAATTCCTGCTCTTTTATGCCTGACTTTCTCTTTTCTTATGTAAGTGGATCATCTAAAACCTATTCTCTGCAGAAACATCAGAAAAACAAATGGAGAAGCTGGAATCTCCAACATTTGCACAGCACTGTATGTGATAATTGTTTAAGGAGTGGCTGCATAATTCCAATCTGTTTTAATTATCTACCGCATTCTTCTGGCTTTATAACATGTGCTGAACATAAAAAGGTATGTTGTTAATTAACACCTTGTTTTTGAGAGTGATTTACATGATTTACAAAAATAAAATATGCATATATATACATACACAGATTTTACATGCTACCAGTGCTCTTTCACCGCCACTGTTGGGTGTTGGTCCTTGAGAAGAAGTCTTTGAGCTAATTTTCCTGGGCACATTTAGGAAATCTAGCCCCGATGTGATTTAGTAAACATGTCACCACAACAACGTTCGTAAACACAGAGTTTCACTTGTCCATTTGAGAAAAAACAAAACAAAAACAAAAACAAGAACATACGAAAAGAAAACAGAGAACAACTTGATGGAAGATTCGTATCCACAGGAAAGTAACAGAATAAAACAAAGCATATACGGAAAGTACAATACACTACAGAAACTGTACAATCAAGTAGCTACTGAGCCGAGCTCTCCTGAGCCGAGCTCTCCTGAGCCGAGCTCTCCTGAGCTGAGCTCTTGCAGCACCATGCAGGTAATTACAGCTGCGCGATATCCCTCACACAGGGATGAATTCAACTGGCCTGCCTTTTGGATCTGTTATCTCTCCTAATGCCAAATATACTGGTATCAGAAAAATAAAGCACTGATGCTTACTGGCTAATCAACATAAAGATTCAAGCTTATATGTCCATAATTACAGAACAGGCTCCGGGGTCCGTAAAAATTAAGACTTTTAACTTTTTTTTTAACGTTACCATTTTTAGATGAACAACGA
Organism: Megaleporinus macrocephalus; assembly: GCA_021613375.1. Lineage (NCBI taxonomy): Eukaryota > Metazoa > Chordata > Actinopteri > Characiformes > Anostomidae > Megaleporinus > Megaleporinus macrocephalus. Next base: position 10,610,468 of record CM038723.1, on the reverse strand, counting down.
TTCCACTTCCGACCAGCTATCAGTCATAAATGATATAAATATTGTAGCACAGGGGGTGGAGCTAGCCAGAATTCCCTGTCCTTTTTTTATTATATATATATATTTTTTTTTTATTCTCATGCCGAGATCAGATTCAGGCACATTCTTATTTTTTAAATGCATTATTATGTTTTTTTTATTATTATTATTATTATTATTATTATTATTATTATTATTTTTTTTTTTTTTTTTGTGTTTAGGTTCACTTAATTTTATCAGTGGTGACCCATCGATGTAGCACTTACTTTTAAATCTGAAAACCAAACACCTGGTTAAAATAACGTTTCCAGTTATAATTTTCACATAAGCATGATTCCATGTTTTATCACTATTTTCTAGGAATTGTGAACTGATAAAAAAATCATAGCTAATAAACAGAAACCAGACCTGCAAAATATTTTGGGAGGCTACACTGTACGAATAAGACATGTGCGTTTCTACCGTTTACAAAATGCTTAACAAATGAAATAATTATACCGGCTGATATTACAGGTTATCAGACCTCGGTTGATACCTGAAATCGGTCATATCGATCGGCCCCTAACCCGAAGGAATGATTCAAGTGACCGTTCCACAAATAGTGGTCAAAATGAAATGCATGAGAGTTGGTCAGGGCGAATATGAAGGGACCTTTGAAACAGGGAGGTGTACCAGTGACCCGTGTGGGAGATGCAAACAAGCTTCAAGTTTAAGGCTCAGGGACGCTGGACGGAAGGGACGAGACCTCAGTTCATCTCTGTTCTATCCACTTTTTGCATCCACAGGACTCATCAAGTAGAATTAAGTATTCTGAAGCATATCTGGGGGAGAGGAGAGAGAAGCACATAGAGGTATAACTTAAAAACTGTGCATATACAGTATTAGAAGCTCTAATCTTCTTTAAAGACATTTTACCTCAACATTAAACCCATTCGGGCAGTGAAATACACACATACACACTTGGTGGTGGGCAGCCATATCCACAGTACCAAGCTGGGGTGGTCTAGGGTGGTGGCAACTTGCTCAGGACACTTTGGTCATGTCCTGTTGGCTTGTTGAGGGGATTGAACCAGTGACCTTCCAGTCATAAAGCTTCTAAGACCCTGGTCACTGGCTGAAATCAAACCTGGGCTGTTGAGTTGTGCAGCTACAGTTCTACCTACTGTACCACCTACTGTTTCTCCAATAGGACTCAAATACAATCCCAGAGGGGAAGAAATTATATTGTAGTAAAATAGAACCTAATTGAGCATCTCTGGGACCACCTGAACCATCATGTTCGCCCTACGTATCCTCCAGCAGTTGTGCTCCAGATACCAGGACCTAACTGAGTCTCCCAGTCCATCTAGCTGCTGTCTGTGCTGCACACTGCGGTTACTCTGCTGGTGGTCATAATAATGTGACCCGACTGTGTAAAATCTGGGTCATGTTTTCAGTGGAGATAGTTTTAGTATTAGCTTAGCTACAGTGATGAGGCAGACAGGGAGTGTTAGTTGTACATCACATGCATCACCAGTATCTGCCCAGACAGTATCGGCCCGATCAGAGTCCCTTTGTACGCTCACAGTTCTGAAACCACACACTGACACTCACTCTGAAGTAAATTGATGACCTCGTTAGGCACGTCGTCATGCTTGAGTCTTTCATGGAGGTGTGTGACTCCAGCTTCTCCTTTGGGCTGTCTTCTCCTCCAAAGGTCCAGCACTTGGAACTTCACCATGGTCAGGTCCTGCTCTTTGGCCTCACTCTCGTCCAGGTCGTGCTTGGTCAGGTCCAGGTAGCAGATGGCCACCGTCTTCCACTCCTTCCCCATGCACTTAGCCACCAACATCAGCTGCTGGTCCGTCATGTCTTTGGTTGCTTTGGGACCATCTGGGGAGAATGAGGTGATGTGGAGTTTAAACAAATGAAAGAAAAGAAAGGAAAACAAAAGATAAATCATAAATGTGGAGTATATGTTGCTGTCCAGAGAAAGTAGTATCCCCAAAATAGTAGCTTTACAGGAGCTACTATTAATGGAAGTTAATGTAAAGAGGTTTTATTTCAAGGGATGCTGGAGCATTTCGATTGGTACATTCATCATGAACCCTTTCCAGGGGAGCCGTTGGCTTGAAATGATAGAGAGGAATGAAAATCGACAAAAATAGAGATTGTGTTTGTGTTTGGGCAGCAACAAGTTAAAAGAAGTAATATGCAATATGTCTACCAGCATGTAGCAAATGCCATAGAGAGTGTAAGAGTGAGATTTAGTGTTTTAATAGACCAGTAAATACAGCTTTGCTTGTATTTACATGTAAGCATGTCACTTTGTTGTTAGCTGAGCTTTATTATCTGTGTAGGTCACCCTTCTAAGTGGGGAGTTCAGCTACACCTACTGCTGACACAGCCATTCAGCTGAACATACAAGCTTGCATAACAGAACTGATCAATAGAAAGGAAAGCTCTGCAGCAGCTTTACCCTGTTCTTTATTGATCAGGACACCACAGGACCACCAAAGAGCAGATATCATTTGGGTGGTGGCTTATTCTCAGCACTGAGAATGATCCACCTTCCTAATAATACGTGGTCTGGGGTCCTGACCATTAAAGAACAGGGTAAAGGGGGATTAACAATGTATGCAGCGAATCAGATGAACTACAGTCCGTAATAGTCAAACTACAGTGCTCCTATAGTGTGTGGTTTTAATGTTATGGCTGATCGGTATATATATATATATATATATTATTCAAGAGTTTTATTTTCATATGCACAGCAGAACAGACAGCTATACTGTACAATGAAATTCTTACTTTGCTGTTCCTCCATTCACCAATGGATAAAGATAACAAAAAAAGAAATAATAATAAAAATATATACAAAATATAAAAAGTATAATAATATAAGTTGAAGTAAATAAAAGTAATTTTATATAATTAAAAAGTACAAAATAAAAGTATGTATGTGTATATATATATATATATATATAGAGAGAGAGAGAGAGAGAGAGAGAGTCAGAAAGCACTCCTTTCAGAAATAGATCTTTTTAAAGCACCCCTTTGAAGAAATGTGTCGTTATGATTTATGATTTTTAATTGCTTTTTAAGAGTGATGTGAGTCTACATTCCAGCATGAAGCAACTACGACCGCTGAGGATAATAAACAAGATTATAATAAGCTTAATTATAACTTTAAGGACAAAATTTGCATTCTCAAATCTCCTCCGACATCCTCATGTAATTCTTCAGGGCTTAAAATTAATATTAAATTGTTACTATTTAATTAATATGCAAAATTACTTGTGATAGTCTGTCTTAGAACAGGTTTATAAAAATAAATTAAAAATAAATGTGCAAAAAAAGACAACGATATCATTTTTAAAGACTGGTGAATTTTGGTGTAATTAAAAAAACAGCATTAAACAGGTCACCTGACTCATCTCCCCATCTAGCTTTCTTATTGGTCAGCTCCTCCTCTGATGTGCTGCTGCTTCGTTTCCGACCTATCATGAAGAAGCCAGGAATGCGTCAGTTGCACCAAAGCAATTTACACAGTTTACACAGATTCAGTCGTTATATAGAGAGCATGAGCAGAGATTTAGAGTTTCAATGCCTTCAGCACAGTCTGCACTTACTCTCTGTTCGCTTCCGAGGCTTTTCTACAAGACTGTCCGCACAGTCTCCTGTAAAGTAAACAGAATATGAAGTCGCAAATCAAGAACAGGAGGAACAGCATACATAAAGTCCAGGTTCAATGATTATTACTAGCTGGTCAAGGGGCATCTTTAACTCACGCAAGAGTAATATAAAACTAGAAAAGTGCAGGAAACGCAGGATGGTTAATGACAAATAGAGGAGTGTGGGTCGGTATTAGAGGTTGGCGGATCTGCCCTGAGTGAGCACAGGCAGTTTGAAACCACAATGTTTGGGTTCCGACGAAAATGAATGGGACCCTATGGAAGGAACGAGGGATGAATAAATGAAAAATATATAATATATAGTGCTTCAGCAGCAATCTTGATTTAGCTTAATAAAGTACTGAGAACTAGGGGTGTGCCATATCATATCGTACACAATAGTATCGCCAATATTTTTAAATATCATGAACGATATTATACCCTGAAATATCGTGCCCATATCACCCGTCCCTAATTATCACATCAGGTACTACTTTTTATCGTTTTTAGCAAAAGAAAAATGTACACTTTTCTCATTTCCCATTATTTATCTACTAGAGACAGATTTTATCTGTCCAGTATCATTCATTTTGCTTCAGTCCTGGATATATGGAGATATTTGGAGTGCATTATTTAGTATCGTGACATTCTATATCATTGATTTCTGTTACAATCTGAAAAAAAATTATTGTATTTTTTAATATCTCAGTTAGGGGTGTGCCGTATCATATCATATAAAATTTCATTTTCATTTTGTTGCAGTAGTGTATTCTTGATTTTTTTTTTAATTCAGTGTTTTGTCATATCGCCAAGAGTATCGTTATCGCATAAAATACCATGAAATATCGTAATATTATTGTAGGGCCACATCGCCCACCCCTACTGAGAACTGTAAATAATACCGGGTTGTTTCCACAAGGAGAAGCTTGGAAAGAGTTAAATAAACACATTGATGTATGGAAAAGCTCTACTCATTGTATTGATACTGTTTGAATATTTAATATAAAGAATGTTTTACACAGCAAATAGCAATGTATACGTGCACAGAGGGTGAAAACTGAACAAGCAGTTTTTGTTATTGTGCATATTGTTATTATATGTAAATGAGCTCTGTCCTGATAGTCTTGTAATGTGACTCATTTAAAAAGCAGTCCAGGCTATAACTATACCTGCAGTGTGAATGAATCAATGAATTCAAACTGGGCTGTTCTGGCATCTTCCGCAACAGTTACGCTCAATATTAAACTCCTAAGCTGTAAAAAAAGTGAGGTTCAACTGGAATCTTCATCACAGCTTGACTCTTACCTTCTCGAATGGTAGCTGACCACACGGTTTGATCAGAGTCAGCCTCCATCAGGGAGAGCTTGAACGGAGGAGGATGCACAAAGAACGCCTCGAAGTAGCCCTTCATCTTCACCACTGCTAGCGTGAACTGGATGTCCTGCATAAACACACAGCAAGTTAATGATGGACCTTGTGTGTTTATGGCCAGAATTAAACTCCTGGGCAATTTCCTGCGGTACAATTAGTAGAGGGGAATCATCAGGGCCTTCTAGGCCTTCTGAGAAGACCTAATTATTTCTTTAAATTAAAAAAAAATACATTTTAGAGCTTAAAAGTAAGTTTTTCATGTATTTTTCTTTTTTATCTTCGATCATTTTTAATACTTGTTGGATTTAAAGTTTGTAAACATTTGTATTATTTTCTCTGTGGTATTTATGTAAATACAAGTCGGCTCTCCAACTGGTTAGGACTTCAGGAGCTGAACTGAAGGCCCATCTGATTAGATTGAATGCCAACAGCATTAGACACTGGCAGGACATAGAACCTAATTGGTTGTGGGTGGGTCAATTCAACCAGTTCATCCATTTGGATAGCCCATTAGTTGGAGAGCCGACTTGTATTTACGACAAATAGTGGAGTGCGGGTCAGTATGTCTGTGCTTGGGGGTCTGTCCTGAGCAGTTGACTGTTTTAATTCATGAAGTGCATTTCCAGAAGGAAACACAGGATGGTTGCACATAAAAAGCAAATAGACGAGTACGGGTTGGTATGTCTGTGGATTAGAGCTTGGGGATCTGACTGAGTACAGGCAGTTTGGAGGCTGTACACCACCGCTCAAAAGTTTAGGATCTTTTTAGAATTTCATTTCATGCAATTTTCATGCAGTTCACAAACTATACTGTTCATTTCACAATTAATGTAAGTGTATCAGATGACTTTTAAAGAATTAAAATGTTTGTATTAAAGCCTATTTTTGTAAAGAGGCTTATTTTACATATAGTCCTATTATCAGCAATTCTCAGTCCTCTGTCTAAATCTCCTGGTACGGCCGCCAATCCAAGTTAAGGATGTTATTGGACTAATTGGTTGTTAGGACACTCTGGCTCAATTGTGATGCACAGCTGAAAAACATTCTACTAATAAGTGAGTATAAAAGGGAACAACATTCTAGGTTAGTTTAGTATCTGAAGATCAGCAGTTGATGGCTTGCTGACCGACTCAAAATGACCAGAAAGAAACAACTTTCTTTAGAGACCCGTCAGTCTATTGTTGTGTTAAGGAAGAAGATACTCCATTGAAAACAAGAACATTTCACTGTGATCCCAAACTTTTGAGCGGTAGTGTAGGTTCAGTGAAACCATGAGGTTTGGGTGTGACTGAAAATGAATAGGACTCTATGGGGAAAAAAGAGGGATGAAAAAACAAACAAACAGATGAGTGTGGGTAAAACCAACACGACAGTCGTGGTCGGGGGTCTGCCCTGGTTCAGTCTGTTTGTTGTTTTTTTCCATCCAACATTTTTTCCCCATAGAGTCATTTTCAAGCTTAACCAAACCTCGTGGTCTCATTTAACCTACAGCCCCCAAACTGCTCAGGACAGACCCCCCCCCAAGCACAGACATACTGACCCGCACTCCACTATTTGTTGTTTATTCATCCCTCGTTCCTCACATAGGATCCCATTAATTTTCAGCCAAACTGCCTGTACTCACTCAGGGCAGATCCTCAACCTCTAATCCACAGACATACCCACCTGCACTCCTCTACTTGTCGTTTATTTGCAACCATCCTACGTTTCCTTGACGATATGCACTTTTCCAGTTAAACCTGTAGCGGAGAAGCTGTAGCTCCTCTTGGTATTCAGAATAAGCTGTGACTACATATATGTTGTCTAATATTCACCAAAACAGGGAGAAATAGTTTCATTTTTTTCAATTTAGCCCAAATAGCCCAATGTTTTTCCGGTAGCTGCATTTCGGGCATCGTTCATGTGCCAGGCTGAGGTGGGTAGTGTAGATACCTCTGGGGTGATGTCGCCCTCGGAGTCGCAGATAAGACGGTACTTCCTGTTCTCTTCCAGCAGCTTCTGGCACGTAGGCGGCTTCTCTATCTTCATGTACCTCTTCTTTGAGCTCCTCACCTCCTTTTGAATGTCCTGGGACACACAGAGAAGCACATGCCATCACTGCTGATGCACTTGAGGTCATCATGCGCAATCTCAAGCGTGGGCTAGAGGGGTACAAAGCCCCTCCGAACACTGAGCTGTTCTCTGGAGCTATAGGGCTCCATCCAGTACCATAATAATGACTATGTAGCAAACCAGTTCATTTAAGAGGGCCTATTTTTATTTATATTTAGTTCCTTATTGTTTTCTTAACATTATCAGCATAAAGCTTAGCTTGTGTGTTTTTGTTATGTTTGGCTTTAAATAACCTATAAAGTCATATTTGTAAATAATATTGAAAAGAAATTAGAATTTAAAGGGCATATATTTTACATTTTACATAATTTCCCCACCAGTAAGGTCAAGTGTTGTTTTATGTATCAAAAACAATCATAACTCATCTTCACATGAATTTGATGTTAGTTACTGGGCCTTTATGACTATTTAATATATTTAAATGAGCTTGATTTGCTCCTATTAAAAAAAACAGTGAAGGCTAAAACACTCCTTACACATCACATCCCATCAGCCCAGTTTTATCAGCACTGAACTGGCTTCCTGTTAAATTCTGTATCAACTATAAAATTATTTTATTGATGTATAAAGCCCTGCACGGTCTCGCACCAGAGTACCTGCAGGATCCCATTTCCTATTATGAACCACCACGTTTACTTAGATCACAGGATGCTGGTCTTCAATGGGGGGAAGAGCTTTTTCCTACAAAGCCTCCAAACTGTGGAATAATCTCCCAGTTAATGTTCGGGACTCTGACACAGTCTCAACCTTTAAGTCTAGACTGAAAACATATTTGTTTAGTTTAGCTTTTGGTGATTAATCGTCCCCTTCAATAGGTAGGAGATCCAGGGGTTCATGGACACAGAGGTTTATGGTAAACTGAGATGTTGGTGCTGATGTCCCACCAAGACTACACAGGTTTGTTGACGGTGGTGTTTCATGGTGTCTATGTTGCTTTCTGGTTCTCCCCTTGTAGCCGATGCTGCTATAATTAGATCTGCTGGAGTCGCCAGCCACACTCTGAAATGCTTCACATCCTCTATAGTAATCCAAAGCAGAACTAGCTTTGTTTCTTTACTCTTCCTGTGGTAAGGGCCGCCCTTCTGTCCTGCCGAATGCTGGTGGAAGACTGAGCATCAGGGCCTCCTCCTCAACTAACACCAACCAGTTCTCCTCTTCATTCGTGCTGCTCTTCATCTGCTACCCCATCAGCTGCATCAGTGTCATCCAGATGTACCAGCATTAAGATGAGACTGTTTCAGCTCATCCCACTTTCCACAAAGACAGAGTCAGAGACTGCCTCAGCCAGCTTTAACCATCCAGACCTCAAACAGAGATTCTCTTAGTTCTAGTTTTTAATTAAGCCTAATAAACTGTAAACACTGTTTGACCAGAGGAGGACGGCTCTCCCCTTTGTGAGTCTTGGTTCCTCCCAAGGTTTCTGGCTTGCTCACCAGGGGTTAAATGTTGAGACTTTATGTTTTCATGTTTTCAAACCTCTGTAAAGCTGCTTTGTGAAAACATCTTGGTAAAATCAAATCCAATCAAATCAATTTTATTTGTATAGCGCTTTTAGGGCCTACAACATAATCAGGGACAGTACACACCCCCAGCACACACTCTTCACACGTTTACCTTCAGGCAGACGTTACAGGAGTGTGAAGTCCAGGACCACAAGACTGACAAACAGTTTGTGAACACCTCACGCACTACCTCTCCAACCTCTCCTATCTGAGCTGGTTTTGACTGGTCTGATTTAAACTGCACCTTACACTCACTGTACTGTCAGCATACTGTTTACATTCACTACTCGCACAAACATTATTGTTTACATTTGTTACTGTAACTTGCACTTTATGGCTGCTGCTCTTCATACTTGCACATAAAAGCACACATAACTTTTATTTTTTATTCTTTAACTATAAAAATACTTTTATCTACTTCAACTTATATTGTTATACTTTGTATATTTTGTATATATATATTTTATTTCTTTTATTTGTTATCTTTATCTATTGGTGAATGGAGGAGCAGCAAAGTAAGAATTTCATTGTACAGTGTAACTGTCTGTTCTGCTGTACACATGACAATAAAACTCTTGAATCTCGAATCTTAATAATTGATGTTATCACAAAGCATGCATAAGCCTAAGAAGAAAATAACACAGAAGGAAATCATAGAAATCATAGAACAAACATAGAAACCCCCCCAGTGAGTAAGCCATAGGCGACAGTGGCAAAGACAACTCCCTCAGAACTGGAGGAAGAAACCTTAGGATGAACCAAGACTCACAAGGGGGGACCCATCCACCTCTGATCAAACTACACAAACAATAATGATATAATGACTGTAGCAACTTGTACTTCTGTTTAGTTGAGAACAGTGAGAGTGATGAAGACAGGTAATGAAGGTAGAAGGTTAGTGGAAACTAGTTAGAGTCCATGTAGATTTCAGTAGAGTCTGTAGTGAAGGTTAGGCAGCTAGTCTGAGACTAGGTAGCTGGTATGGCATGGGTAACATCAGGGCCCGACGATCAGTCTGGTGGGGGACTTGGGTGGCAGGTAAGGCTGTGTATTGGCAAGAACCTGGCGATACAATACGTATTGTGATACAACGTTGTGATATTACGATTTTTCAAATCCTACTATTAAACTACACCACTATTTGAACAGGTTTGCCAATGTTTACAATAGCATTGCGCCCTTGTGCTGCTTGTTAATGTTGGAGTGGAGCTGAAAATGGATTACAACACTGCCATCTAGTGGTCAAAGGTTTAAACACTGAACACTAAATGCTGTAAATGTAAACACAACACACAATGATTCACTGTCTGCCAGGAATCTGTGTATCGATACTGTGTTTTTGAGAATCGATACAGTATCACTAAACATAATATCCCGATATTCAATATTTCTATATTTTCTTACACCCCTAGTGGCAGGGGACCCTGGCGGCCAGTCTTCCATCAGTGTCAGTCATACTCGGAAAAGTACAAATGTACAACATTATCAGAGTGTGGCTAACGACTCCGGCAGATCTGACTATAACAACATAACTAAAAGGAGAGAACCAGAAGGTAACACAACAACGGGGGGCACCCTGAAACACTGGCATCCCACCGCTCCATCGTCCACAAACCTGAGTGACCGCATGCAAGTGGTGGGACGACAACACCGGCATCTCAGTTTACCACAATTCCCTGTGTCCATGAACCCCTGGAACTACAACCTTTATCAGCGGGAAACATTTATTACCAAAAGCTAAACTAAACAAGAACGTTTTCAGCCTAGACTTGAAGATTGAGACTGTGTCTGAGTCTCGGACATTATCTGGAAGACTATTCCAGAGTTGGTAAAAAGCACTTCAGAGTGGGCGGAGCTGTACTGAACTGCTGTAGGCTAAATTGGTGGATAAACGCCATGACATCACAAAAACATATATTTATTATTATCATTATTAGTCGTATCATTGTATATCATTGTTGTCCAATGAAAAGCCATATCTTAATTTTCGACGATTTTTATTTTTCCACATTTTTTAAATGCCCCAACTGCCGTTTCCATTGCGTGAAAATTTCATGGTTAATGGAAAAACGCAAATGCTCTGAAACAGCTTGGAGAAACTTCTGGTTCCATTGACTTACATTGTAAGTGGAGCTCGTTCTTGGCTTCTCCTGTAAAGTTACCAATTTGGAGAAATTTGTTTTTCAATTCATTGACAATTTATGCATTTGCATGATATGCATTTGATGTCGGCCCTTTAATTAAGGACTGAACTTCTGTTTTAAATGGGCTTCCTCCAGCAGTGCTTTGTTGTAACACTGTGTGTTTGTGTTTACTGACCAGACAACCAACTAAACAAGACCCGAGACATTGTAAATCCCGCTCTGCTATTGAGGAAATGCCAGGAAATTCACTTTCCCTTTTCAAAGAAACAGCTAGACTTTAACCTTACAGCAAACCAGCACAGAGAGCGGTAACAGTGACCGCACAAAAAACACACTCGGCAGCGTGACACTGTCCAGCCTCTTGCATCACCGCCCCACTGAAACTTCTCTACAGGGTTTTGTAGGTGTGAAAACCACAGAGAGCACACAAATCACTCATCGTCAGGCACGTCTGCTTAAGAAGCTTATTCATCAGAAGGTGCGCTCTCATGCTGAAATTACTGTAAACAATGCAGCATATTCATCAATGAAGTGTGGTGCATCATACTGTGATGATGAATGAAGAGTAATGGCCTTTAGCAGGTGATTTACAGGGTAGACGATATTAGAGCTGGAAAGCACTGATCTGACATTCTCTGTATGAACACTTTACAGTAAAGGTATATGTGGCCTTAACTCTGAACTCTGAGATCTACAGTTGGGGTGTATGTATACAATCACGGATATTCTCCAAAGAAAAAAACATCTCTCTCATTTTTCTATATTATTTAAACACAACAACTGCCGTTTACATTCTGTCAGAATCGCATCATGAACGGACCAATGAAAAGGCTCATAGTGTGGAATTTTTTTTCCGGTTCCATTGACTTACATTGTAAGTGGAGCTCGTTCTTGGCTTCTCCTGTAAAGTTACCATTTTGGAGAAATTTTTTTTTTTTTGGACAGTAACAATATGCATTTCGTCATTTATGCATTTGCATGATAAGCATTTGATGCAGGTCCTTAAATTAAGGACTGAACTTCTGTTTTAAATGGGCTTCCTCCAGCAGTGCTTTGTTGTAATGCCGTGTTTGTGTTTACTGACCATTTTTCGGTTCTATTGACTATTGACTAAGGTTTTTGGTCCTGTATAGTCATATATGTTTTTCTTCAGACAGCGACCAAATATATCAGCATGCCTTTGGCTGAAATGGACGAACCCACGATTCCAGAGTGCTGGCATGCTACAAGAAAGTATTATTATTATCCCTTATTAATAGATTCATTCACCCTTCGAAGCACAACCTGGGTTAAAAGTGATTTCATCATTCAAGCTTTCATTAATTCCTCACTGTACTTGTTTTTGATTGTCACAATTTCTGATTTTAGTTCATTTTAATTTTGTTAATAAGAATCATTTGTGTATAACGGGCCAAAATGAACCCTAGTGTGTTCACTATGGAATTTGATAGCAACTGTAGACATCTGTAAACATTTGCAGTCGGAATCATATTTACAAACACTGTTTTTGTTCATGAAGTAAATAAATAAGAATTTAAAAAATTCAATTAAGGCAAGATATTTGATGAACACTTGAAACATTAAATAATGAATTAAACTGATTTTAAAAGATAAACCAAAGCAGTACATGAACTCAACCGTATATGAATATGGGTCAAGTTGGACCCCTGTTGTGAATTAGAAGGGATTTGCTTAGCTTGTGCATTAAACCTCTATTGCTAGTTACATGCATACACTTCCTCTAATATAAAGCAACTTCTGAACAGCTAATTAGTTTGAAGCTTCTAATAAGTATTACGAAAGGATAAATGTGTCCAGAATAAATGAACAGCAAACATATAATAAAAGCATAAAAGTTATTCTAGCAATAAAAGTAACATTCAAAAAATCTCTGTAAAAAAATTACTGTAAATCTGTAAGTAGATGATGAATTTAAAGTTTTTAAACAGAACAGAACAGCTGTGTCTGATCCACTCACACTAGTGCAACACAAAAACACTGCGGTACTAAAAATGCTCTGTGGTGGTCCTATGGGGGTCCTTGACCATTAAAGAACAGACTAAAACAGGACTCACATAGTGAAGCTGATACAGTGGACTATGAATGTAGATACAAAATCATAGCGAGTCAGTGAATATATTTTATATACAAGTATATTTCCACCAGTAAGACCACCAGATATGATTAGAACAGATGTAAATATTTATAACATGAATATCTTATTGTGAAAGTAGTAGATCATATCTTGAGCTCCAGTTTGAAGAACAAAGTGTAGTTCCAGATTTCTCCTGGACGCCCCAGACTGGGGTGTTTCCACAAGGAGAAGCTTGGAAAGAGTTAAATAATCAAATAATGTAAAAGTACTACTTACTGTATTAATACTGTTTGAATATTATAATAATAAAAGCTTCCGGTCTGGAAAAAAAAGCTTTTTAAATATAATAAGTGCCCCCAAACCTTTAATATGTATTTAGTATTGATTGCTAAAACTCGTATCACCATGACTATAGAAATGTGATTACTCATGCAGCTCTATTTTCAAACATGAATGACATAAACATCCATACACCAAGGAAATACCACAGCAACACTTCTCCCGCACGCCAGAGAAGCATCTAAAACTGCTACCGTATCACCACAGCAGATGCTAAAAACAGCATTAGGTTCCTCCCTCACACCGCAGCGGCTGTTCTAACAATCTTGTCAGGTCTGCTCTACCAGATCGAGTCCGATCCTGAAAGTCCAGGAGAACTAGTTGGTAGACTTTTAGAAGCTAGACTGGAGCTGGACGTTTTGGAGTAGTGAGTTTTACTGTTGTGTTGCCAATTTACTATAGCCAAAAGTATTCACTCACTCATCCAAATCATTGAATTCAGGTGTTTCAATTTCTTCTATGGCTACAGGTGTATAAAACCAACATCTAGTCATGCAGACTGCTTCTACACACATTAGTGAAAGGATGGATCTCTCTCAGGAGCTCAGTGAACTCCAGCGTGGTCCCATGATAGGACGCCACCTGTGCAACAAGTCCAGTCGTGAAACTTTCTACGGAGTCAATCACTACAGACCTCCAAACTTCATGAGGCCTTTAGATCAGCTCAAGAGCAGTGAGTAGAGAGCTTCATGGAATGGTGTTTAATGAGGAGCAGCTGCCTTGCATCACCAAGTGCAATGCAAAGTGTCAGATGCAGTGGTGTAAAGCACGCCGCTACTGGACTCTAGAGCAGTGGACACGTATACTCTAGAGTGACATCCACCTATTTGGCAATCTGATGGACGAGTCAGAGTTTGGCGGTTGCCAGGAGCATGGTACTTGTCTGACTGCAGTGTGCTGAGTGTAAAGTTTGGTAGAGGGGGGATTATGGTGTGGGATTGGTTTTCAGGAGTTGGGCTCAGACCCTCCTACTGCTTCAGCAGACCAAGACATTTTGAATGATTTCACGTTCCTAACTTTGTGGGAACAGTTTGGGGACGCACCCTTCCTGTTCCAACACGACTGCCCACCAGTGCACAAAGCAGCTCCATAAAGACCTGGAGGAGTGAGTTTGGTGTGGAAGAACTTGTCTGGCCTGCACAGAGTCCTGAACACAACCTGATAGAACACCTTTGGGATAAATTAGAGCAGAGACTGCGATCCAGACCTTCTCGTCCAACGTCAGTATCTGACCTCACAGATGGTCTTCTGGAAGAACGGTCAAGCATTCCCATAAACACACTCCTAAACTCCTGGGAAGAGCCTTCCCAGAAGAGTTGAAGCTGTTATAGCTGCAAAGGGTGGGCCAACATCATATTAAACCCCATGGATTAAGAATAGGATGTCACTTCAGTTAGCAAGAAAGCACAAAAATGTGGGGGTCCTCCATGACCAGGGTCTGGTATAACCATAAGTCATACTCTGTTCTACTGAGTAGGATAAAGCATGCCGCCTCACCTTGATGTCGGAGTGGTTGTTAGTAGCTAAGTAGACCCTGAAGGAGTACGAGCCCGGCTGGCCCACCTCCTTATAGACCAGGACGACCCCGTGGTGTTCTGCCGGCTTGGTGGTCTGAACGATGGGCCCCACAGGAGACAGAGAGGACACGCTCCACTTTATGTGACTGCGAGAGTGGTCCACCGAAGGCTCGATGAGACCCCGGTTGTTCTTTATGTGGAGGACACTGAATTTCACCTCGTTACTCCGGTCTAGCGAGCACAGGAGAAGACAGGAAGGTTAAAGGAGATTAAAAACTCGCTCCGAAAAAAATCCCCCAATTCTAATAATAACTTTAAACCTTACACAATTAATAAAGTCACTTATGTTGAATGACATTTAGAGAACATCCATTCACTATTATCACTTTCTAACAAAAATCCTTCCACAATAAAGACATTAATAGATATACATTCATCATATACTGTACATATGGCTTTCCTAAATGATTTAATAATCTAATCTTTTGATTCTTTCCAGGGTTTTTTTATATCGTCGCTGTCCAAAGAAAATCAAGTATTTCCAAAATGGTAACTTTTTAGGAGAGGCCAAAAACTTACTTCATTTTCAATGTAAGTCAATGGAACCAGAATTTTTTCCAAGCTGTTGTGGAGCATTTCCGTTCATCCATCAACCATGAAATTCACAGTCAATGTAAACGGCGAACGCTCTGTTCAAATGATGCAGGAAAAAAAATTTGACAAAAATGAAGACGCATGATTTTCTTTGAACAGTAACAACACTGATTGTATTCTGATTAATTTTCAATAATATCAGTCTTTTTTTAGAATTAAAATACATGCTCACTAGCCAAATGAAATAGCTTTTCTTACTGTTAACTATTTCTCAGGTGTTAACAACCTTTTTAAAGGAGCAGTGTATAATATTCATGGAGATATATTAGCAGAAATGGAATATAATATACAAAATTATGTTTTCATTGCCTGTGTTTTGGCTTCAAATGAGCTTTTTAATATCCACATGTAAGTGGGTCGTATTCCAACGGAGGCTGAAATGTGGAGCCGCAATGTTTTGACAGCAGCCCGGAAGAGAAAAACCACACACTTACTGTGGAGAGTGACCTTTAGGGTTTTACGCTGAAGCAGCAGCTGCAGCTTGAATTTAGAGCTGCTATAAATAGAAGGCATAAGTCAGCTTCTTATTAGCCAGCTGCTTGTACAAATCTTCCAGTTCCACCTTAAATGGTGCTGCAGTTGTTATAATTTAAGGTGGAACGGAAAAATTCTGTCAAGAAATTGTCCTTACTTGAAAATGTGACCAGCATTAAAAGACTAATAAAGATTTCTGAGCCTAAATTAGCTGATTGTGGGGAAGTAGCTGTTAGTAGTTAGTGACCACCCTGTACTAATGACATGGGCATCCCATGTAGGACTGCTCGATAGTGATAGCTGGAGAAATGAGCATCAAGATTTTGACAAATAGTGGAGGGTCCAGCAGGTTGCAGTACTCAAGCTCACCCCTAGAGGTTACACACTGCTCCTTTAAACTGTGTGCAAAGACTCTGTTTCTACAGAGGACAATAACAGTGCTGTATTATTGACTGTTGTTGGAAACCCGTACCTGCCAAGCAGAGTGAGTGAGGGAACTGGATGGACTTGAGGATGGAAGGGTCGCAGTCCACGTCAAAGATGGGCCCAGCAAACTTCCACGAGTCATTCAGGTAGGTACCGAACTTGCTCCAGGAAAGAATGCAGTAGCGGATCTGCACCTTCTGAGAGACCTCAAAAACCAGGCCCGTCTCTAAGCACTCGTACACGCCCTCGTCCTCCAGCATCAGCCTGTCAGGGAGCACAAACACACTCGGGGTGAAGGACGAATATGCAGACCCAGCCGAAGCTAAAGCATAGATTTCTCCGGAGCGCAAGCTGCAGCTACAAACAATCGCTCACGTGCATCTAAACAGTGTGGTGCTCTGTCAGCTCTGCACAGTGGAGATGATCACAACAGTACAACTGCTACACACGAGACCTTGAAGATCAAACATCCCGTAGAGCTTCATCAACACAGCAGCAGGACAGCACCTGTTTACCTGTTTATCTTATCTTATAGATTATTTTAAGATTATTAACACGTGTAACATGTTTCTTTCAGTAGTGTCTCTTGAAAAGTCGCATTGTTAACCGTTTCTTAATCGTCCACTGTAGGACCTAAGACTGTTCTAGATACCGCGGGAGCTTTAAAACACACGGATCTGCTTCTCAAACGACTCTCTCACAAAATATATAGTCCACAAACTGCCCGACTTCTTGTGTGTGAGGCGTGTAGGCTACGTGTCATTTGTGCCACTAAAAGTCGAGTCAGAGCGTAGACTCTTAATCTTTAACCATTTATAGATCACGTGCATTTAAGGTACTCTTTAATACATTAAGCATAGCCATGCGGTTTTCTCATGCTTCTGAACCCCCCCACACCACCCCATATATATATATATATATATATATATATATATATATATATATATATATATATATATATATATATATATTAGAGATGGACCGATCAGCGTTTTTGAGGCCGATTCCCATCGCCGATCACCTTTCAGCACGATCGGACGATAGCCGAGAGGTCAAGGGTGGGGCTACATGTCACGGCAAGTAGTTATTAATGCAAGCAAGTCATGAAACCTGGTCTAAACTGGTTTATTACCATTTTTAATGAGCTCATATGAGACAGCATAATATTTAAAACTAAATTATCAGTAAATAAACAAAGTAAATCAAACAAATATCCCCAATACTGCATCATTACATTTAGACCCTTAATTTGAAACAAAAAAGCTCATTAAATAAATGCAGTAAAAACTGCAGTCAATAAACACAGACTGTTATTTTAAACAAAAAACTGCAATCCAAGATCTTGAATTGTTGCTGCTGTTCTGTTCGTACCAGTCAGATCTGGTCTGTATGGTGTTCTGGGTTGTTTGTTTAGTGTTAGCTGTGCGTACTAGCTCTGCTGTTTACTGATACTCACTGTATTCAGCCGCGTGCAGTGTAGTATCAGATTAGTAGTGTTAAATGTCTGTGTCTTGGTTCCCCAACGAGACTTTTTTACTAATTTTAAAAACGCCCTGGATGAGTCTGCATCACATACATTAACAAACTGTTAACAAATGTTATCTATCAGTACATGCCGTGAATGCAAACTGTTCTCGCGAGGCGCGCCGCTTTAGTCAGTCTGTCGAAAATGAAAGGGTATATATTTTCGCCTAGTGGTTTAAATAGGAATTACAAGGACCTGGCAGGAGGGGGTTTCAACGAAACACTAGCTGGAAATACAGAAATTAGGCTCATTAGTTTAACGCCATCGATCGGCTCTTGGGATCGGCTAAACTGGAGAAATATCGACTGATCATTTGATTAAACATCAGCCAATACCGATACATAGCTGATCGATCTTTCCATCTCTAATATATATATATATATATATATACACACCACACATACACACAAAATCATCCATTCATTACAAATCCATAACAAAATAATACAATTCAAAAACTAATTGTTAGATTAATCGATTAAGAAATTAATTGTTAGGTGCAGCCCTACATATGGATAAAAAGGAGCAGCAAGTCACAGACAATGAGGGAGACGCAGAGCGCAGTACTTACTGTAAGCGACCTCTGGAGATTTTTCGGGGCTTGACAATTTCATATTGAGGTCTCTGCGAATGAAGTAAACATTGCTTTGAAAGCCATAACAACATCAGTTATCAGTTTGTTATGTATGCTGAATAAATAAATAAATATAATAAATTCCTATGGGAATTTCCGCTGCTCCAAAGTGACCTGGTATCTCTTCCCAATAACCGACACTGAACATAAAGAACATTCTTTCCTTCTCCTGTAAAGCTACTATAGTAGAGATAGTGGTTTGTCTTCAGACAGCAACCATATTTAAAAAAACATATTTTACATACATTGATATGGGAATTGTACATCTGAGTTCAGCACATGTTCAGTCATAAAGCGGTTTATGAGTAAATCTGAAGAACCTAAAACAGAGAAACTCCTTCACTGACAAGGGCTGACTGAAATTTGTTAATTTTTTTTTTTTTTTGCCTGGTTTGCCAGGTTGGACAGGATCCCCCAGAATAGCATTTTATGCTGCTTTTCTTTTACAATAACAGATAAAAATGAATGGAAAATATTTTAATTATAAAAACATTTTCTCCAATAAAATCATTTTACTGGAGAAACATACATCTTCAGCTTTCCTTATAATATATTAGAATATTTGGTAAAAAAAAAAAAAAAAAAATATATATATATATATATATATATATATATATATATATAAACAGGTTTAAATGTAGAAACTAATCTAAATCCACCTGGACTCCACCTGAAACACTGACACTCGTCCTTCAAATCCAACTTCTACATTTACTTAATTTTACTGTCAGTGTCCTTTTTGAAAAAAGCCTGATATCGTAACAGTAAAAACCCTTTTCGGCTCTGTGTAAAAACAAATAAAACACATTCTCCACCAAAACAAAGAGTCCAATCACTCACACACGCTAACAGTTCTCTATAGAACTCAAGCTTCTTCACAGACCCAATCACTGTATTAAGGAACATGTGAGGAACCTTCTTCTCAGTGAAGAGTATAGAGGATATGTTATTTTTTCACATAGAACATCGACAAAATAGCTTATTTGATCAGGGGTGTTGAAAAGTGTGCGCATGGCTGTGATCTGATTAGGTTTTTGTTGATGACAAGCCTTTTTGAAAACATCAAAACTCTTCCACACACTCACCTGAAGAGCTTCACACTTCTCACAGCAGTGTCTCAGGGAGTCGTCTAAGGACATGCAGGAGATAAGATACAAAACACTCAGAAATCACAACATGCTTTAAAGTATTAAAGTATTTATATCCCTGACATCATCACACTGTGTCACAATGTGACCCCCCCCCTCCCCCAATCCCCACACCCACAGGAACCAGGTGAGGACTGTGTTTATTGTGTTTATAATGTCTACAGTGTCTGTATCTGAGGGGTTTTGGATGGTTGCTGATGTGTCCAGCGCCTTAACATCATCACACTGTGTCACAATATGACCCCACCTAGCCCCGCCCCCCAACTCCCAACCACCCCCTTATCATTTAGTCAATGCTGTAAGATAAGAGGAGCAGCCGTTTGTCAGTCGAGCCAGAACACATCCTCTACAGTTCTATATTTTCAGTTAAAAACAGATAAAGTGAAAAGTCAAGGCTTGACCCCGACGTGATTTGAACACGCAACCTTCTGATCTGGAGTCAGACGCGCTACCGTTGCGCCACGAGGTCTCACAGCTGAAGCCTGCCCGAGAATTCCCAAGAGGTGTATTTTTCACCTGAACCCACAATTTCGATCGTAATGTTTCATAATTTGTATATAAGCCAATATATAATAATGTTTATTAGTATTTAGATCAATTATAAGCTCATCAAAGCACAGCACAGAAAAAATGATAACGTCGGATTAAAGAATTTACCATTGCCTGTCACTCTGGGCTCCTCGTCTGATTCTGATAAGTAAAAGAAAACACACACACACACACACACACACACACACACACACACACACACACACGAGTCAATGACAAATTCCAGTAGACTCAGTAACACATGACTATAAGACCTCATGTTCTCTCCACTGCAGCCGTAATGATTAAAACAATTATCTTATTCTTACCGCGACTGTATTCCTTTTCACACGACTCGCCATTTTCTGTAGGAGGAAAAAACACATAGTTAAAATCTATTTATTATTAAATAAATAATAAAAAATAAATTAAAAAAAAAACAAAAAAAAACTTGAGTGTCTACAACAGCGCTACTTAAGACTAATTAAGAATCCTGGAACTTAATTATATCGACGCTGTCCAATGAAAAACATGTCTCTCCATTTTTCTTGATTTTAGGTTTTCTACATCATTTGAACACACCATTGGTCATTCACATTGTGTGAAATTTTCATGATTAATGGACCAATAAAGGCGTGCCAAAATAGCTTGGCAAAAATTCTGGTTCCTTGACTTACATTAAAAGTAAAGTATGTTTTTGGTCTCTCCTGTAAAGTTGCAATTTCGGAGATACTTGTTTATCACTGGACAGTGACGATATATATTTTTAATTATATATATATATATAGTGTCCAAGTGCAGAAATGTCAAAACCTCCAAATACAAACCAACATTTAAAAAGTTGGGACCGTATAAAAAACGGAAATAAATGTAAATAAAAACGGGATGAAGTGATTTGCACATCCTGTATTCAGCTAGAATAGTATGAAGCTCAGGCACTGAATGTTTCAACAACTTTACTTTCCAAGCTTCTCCTTCTATAAACAACCCAGTATTATTTACAGTTCTCATCTAATACCTGCTTTTACTGCTCAGTACTTCAATAAGATAAATCAAGATTGCTGCTGAAGGAACTGAATACATTCATACAATGTCTGGGGCGTCCAGGAGAAATCTGGAACTACACTTTGTTCTTCAAACTGGAGCTCAAGATATGATCTACTACTTTCACAATAAGATATTCATGTTACTTTGTATTGTATTTACATCTGTTCTAATCAGATCTGCTGTTCTTACTAGTGGAAATATATATTGCTAAGATAAAGGCTTTTAAACCATCAGCTTAGGTGCCTCTGACTTTTATACAGTAATACATTTATTTCCATTGCTTGGAAGTAATTCTGGTTCCATAGACTTCCATTAAAAGTAAAGCCTGTTTTTTGCTTCTTCTGTTAAGTTGCTATTTAAAAAATATGTGTTTTTATTTGGACAGCAATGATATGCACATATTACAACAGCATGGTTCTGCAGTAAAAGAGTCCGGCTGCTAAACTGGCCTGCCTGCAGTTTAGATCGGTCACGTTATTAAAGGAAAAATGTGACAAAGGAGACCCCGAACTGCTGAGTGGACTGAAGTCTGGCAGCTACGTGTTCAGTGATAGGAGCTGAACTCCTCAGCACAAATCCACTTACTACAGCAAGCTTACACACTGCAGGAGCGAATGTGCCAACAGAAACATTAGACCTTAATGCACTTATGAGAAAAAAAACAATAAAACTATTAAACATGGTACATTAACAGTGTATTACAAAAGCATAGCACAGCAGTGACCACACATACTAAAGTGTTGTTTGTATGTAAAACAACCAATGATACACCACGTATATCGCCTATAAATATAAATATTACTGCTTTTAATGGCATATTTGCACTGCCGACTGCTTAACTGTATATTTGCACTACTAAAGTTACCTTACAATGTTTGTTGAATAGCTACTATCTATCTATCTTTCTATTAGGGGTGTGTTTAAAAAAAAAATTTCGTTCCAAATCGATCTTCATTTGAATAATCCGATATCCATTCGTATAAACCCGAGATCGATCTTTAAAATTAGCATTCCAGTCATATAATCCACCCACTGTGTTATTACCTTGGATGAGACATTGTTGTCCCATTCGAAATTCTTACTGTCTCTCTGGTCTCCTCCCATGTAAGCGGAAGTTCTAACACAAAGGTGGAACAAACACATGCTTGAAAGTGGGTGTGGCCAAATACGGTGAATATAAACATATAAACACTAATGTTTTCAGTAATGGTAGGTTGAGTGTTCCTTGTACATTTACCACATTAGTTCTCTGAAAATTTCTTTTCATATTCAAACAAAACATATTATTGTAACTGAAATATACTAAATGAATCGATACTGAATTGAATCTAATCAAATCGGAAATTGAATTGAATTGGGACCTTGTGAATCTATCTATCTATCTATCTATCTATCTATCTATCTATCTATCTATCTGCTTGTTCATTATATACAAGTAAAATACAATAAATATATTGTCTGATCCATGTTCAAGTTATTTAAAATGAATAACATGAATGGATGAATGGACGAACAGAAATGCTCCAAAATCGCTTGGAAAAACTTCTGGTTCCATTGACTTGCATTAAAAGTAAAGATTGTTTCGGGCCTCTGCTGTAAAGTTGCACTTTTGGCTGTTATCGGACATCAACGATGTATATATACATTGATATTAATCATAAATCTCCTCCCAAGACATTTTGCCATTGAAATAAAAAAACAACATGATACAGTCAGTGGTGGTACGACTGTGGGTGTTACAATTTTACTGACGTTTAATTATATTTACTCTTGAATTGTATTCCAACATTCATACGTACGTCACCACAGTGGCAGAACGACCTGACAAAGGAAGCTTGTCAAGGGTGGCGTCACAAGTGTGAGCTGGCTCCATTTCCCTGGCACGCATATGTCCAGAGCTGTCAAGTATTTGTAAAGAAACAAGGGCGTACTCAGGTGTGGCGCTGTGGCTTAGTTGGTTAAAGCGCCTGTCTAGTAAACAGGAGATCCTGGGTTCGAATCCCAGCAGTGCCTTTTTGCCTTAAGGATCACTTCAACCTGAGTATTTCTGGAATTGGTCTCACTAACAAAGAACCAACTAATAAAGTGAACATACTAAACATACTAAAGTCAAACTTCTCATTCGAAACATTAGACCTTAATGTAGGTAGGATAAACCTTAAAACACATGCTGAACAACTTTTTGGAAGAATATCTCAAAGGAAGAAACACAAGCTGTGAGAGGTTCATGATTAGTGGAATCTCTCATGATATTTTTGATACTTCTGCTCAAAATAAAAAAAAGAAAGCTTATCTAAGGAGGCGTATCTGGACTACAATTCCCAGTAAAGACTGGCAAACAGGTTAGAAGTTGACAGGTATTCATAAAACAAGGCTTGGCTCCTAAAGTGTGGCGCCGTGGCTTAGTTGGTTAAAGCGCCTGTCTAGTAAACAGGAGATCCTGGGTTCGAATCCCAGCGGTGCCTTATGTGAAAACCTACATTGTCGTTTTTCGGATACACAAAAGTTAGGGTTAGAAAAGCAAAGAACAGGTAGCGTATCAATAATTAAAGCACCTCAATAACAGTTGGCAATAAGACCCTACAGGACCACATTGAGGAACGCCCCCTCCAGCTGGAAGACTACCATGTTATTCAATTTTATTTAAATGGAAAGTAAAAACTTTTTCTATTCATTTCTTAAGTTTACAACATCTTCAATAGCAACCACAGAAAAGTGTAGATCATGCTAACAACACTGGCTACTGGTTACACTGGTTACACCAGTTACATGTGAAGTCAGTTTTTCAGTCATGGTAAATATACTCACTGCACCAGTTTGATGGCACAGAGCCAAATGTGTTGCCTCTACACGTGTTCCCTTTATGGGAAGGTTATTTAAAGGCCACCAGAAGCACATGGCGACCTGCCCTCCATTAAAAGGAACCAACAGCCTGTTTCTGTTTTTTTTTTAGTTACCATTTAAACTGAACGGTCGATCACTTAGAAGGAAACCGAGTTTAAACAGTGACAAACAAGTTCAGGTGATCAAGTGAAACAAAGGATGTGATGTCACTGTAGGGATGGGCAATATGGGAAAAAATCTTATCACGATTATTTTTTTATATCAGTCGATATCGATATATATCACAATAAAAATCAGATCACTATTGCCTTTTTACTTTAAAAAAAAATTGTTAAATTGTTTTTTATCCTATGATTTATTTTCTATCAGATAATAAATTAAACACACACACAAACACACACACACATATATATATATATATATATATATATATATATATATATATATATATATATATATACACACACACGCGCTTCGTCTAACTCTAGTTCAGCCGCCTGATTGGTTTGGAGCGGCGCTATTTTCATTCTCATTGGCTGTTTGTGTTGTCTCTCAAAACATGGACAGAACTTCAACTTTCTATCGACTTTCTATCGACTTTCTATCGACAACGTCTAATAGTTCTATCGAGGAAACGCTATTTCACGATAATTATCGTTATCGTTTTATCGCCCAGCCCTATGTCACTGTCAACAAAAC
This sequence comes from Megaleporinus macrocephalus, assembly GCA_021613375.1. Lineage (NCBI taxonomy): Eukaryota > Metazoa > Chordata > Actinopteri > Characiformes > Anostomidae > Megaleporinus > Megaleporinus macrocephalus. The sequence continues at coordinate 10,585,738 of CM038723.1, read as the reverse complement.
ATCACATGTCCAACATGGTAACTTTTCTACAGAAACAACACTACCCCACCTGGGACACTCTGACCACTTTTCGTTGTTCCAGCCCCCCACGTACACTCCAGTCATCAAACGTGTGAGACCCACAACAAGATCCGTCAAGATCTGGAGGGAAGAGGCTGATTCATTCCTTCAGCACCAGCTCCAGCACACTGATTGGAGTGTATCTGCTGCCCAGGCCACCACAGGCTCACACACAAACTCTGTCCTGAAACCTATTAACAGCTGTGTAGACAGAGTGACAACCCACAAAACAATAAAAATCTTCCCAAATCAGAAGCCTTGGATGAACAGGGAGGTTCGCCTTCTGCTTAAAGCAAGAGATGCTGCCTACAGATCTGGTGACCAAGAGACAGAAGGTGACCAACCTCAGAAGAGGCATCTCCAAGGCTAAACACTGCTACAAACAGCGGATTGAAGAGCACTTCAACTCCTCTGACCTTCGGCGTATGTGGCAAGGCATACGCACAATAACTGACTATAAGCCGTCGAGCACTGCTCTCCACACCAACAGTGCCTCACTGTCTGATGAGCTAAACCATTTTTATGCTCGCTTAGACAGAGGGAATAAGGTGATCTTCTCCAAGATGGACCTGCCACCAGGTGAGTAGCCACTCACTTTCTCCACCACAGACGTCTGCCACACTCTGCGCAGGGTGAATGCTCGCAAGGCAGCAGACCCAGATGGAGAACCTGGCCGTGTGCACAAAGCTTGTGCTGAGAAGCTGGCTGGGGTCTTCACCGACATTTTCAATGTCGCTGGCCCAGGGGGTCGCCCCAACCACCTTCAAGACCGCCACCATTGTGCCAGTGCCGAAACATTCGACTGCTTCTGTCCTAAATGATTTCCGCCCCGTCGCTCTTACCCCCATCATCTCCAAGTGCTTCGAAAGACTAGTTTCTTCTCATGTGAAATCATGTCTGCCTGCTGCACTGGACCCACACCAGTTTGCCTACCGTCGGAACAGGTCAACTGAAGATGCTATCTCTGCGGCGCTTCACCTGGCCCTTCCTGTCCCACCTGGACTGCCAAAACTCAAGTGTCAGAATGCTCTTCATCGACTTTAGTTCAGCATTTAACACTGTTATCCCCTCCAAGCTGATCTCCAAGCTTAGCCAGCTTGGTATCAGCACATCTCCCTGCAACTGGATTCTGGAATTTCTGACTGACAGACCCCAGTCTGTTAAGTTAGACAAACTCTTCTCCTCCACCATCACTCTGAACACTGGCGTGCCACAAGGCTGTGTTCTGAGCCCCCTCCTGTACTCCCTGTTCACCCATGACTGTGTTCCTGTTTATGGCTCTAACTCCATAATCAAGTTCGCGGATAACACCACTGTGATAGGTCTGATCAGAGGTGACGACGAGACGGCCTACAGGGACGAGGTGCAGCACCTGGCTATGTAGTGCGATGACAATAACATAATACATATATATATATATATATCCATTTTGTTGATTTTTATTTTTTCACTCCATTTGTATGGAGCAGCTGTTGTTTACATGTGTGAAAGTCTCATGTTGAATGGACCAATAGAAATGCTCCAAAATCTGGTTCCATTCACTTACATATACATTTTTGTCCTTTTGGAGATACATATTTGTCTTTGGACAGCGACAAAAAAAATAAACAATAAAATTATATATATATATATATATATATATATATATATATATATATATATATATATATATATATATATATTGATCTGTGATATGAGCCTTTAATGTTTGTCAATTTTCACTGTGTTCCTGTATCCTGTGCACATTTCATGAAGACTGGACTTCTAGAAGTGACCTAGGTTAAAGCTTAATTTGTGTCTGAGAAACTGGCCTCCAGTGTCCAGGTGTAAACAAAGCAGGTGTAAAGGAAACAGGAAACAGTTTGTTGTAATATGAGTTTGTTGTAATTGTTGTAATAAAGAGTTTGTTGTAAATTCACACCAGAGGAACATACCTATTTGCATACATCCCATTCAGTCTACAGCAGGTTAACTCTGCCCACTCACACTGAAGCTACAAGGAGTGCTTTAACACAGGGTGGCCAATCAGAACAGAGCTCATTTACATATACCAGTCTTAAGGGCACAGTAACAAAAATAGCTGGTTTTATTCTACAGGATACACAGATGCTGGAAAACACTGGATTATTGCTGTTTTCGGGATTTAAAAACCTCACAAACATTATAAATGAACCTCAGGGGGTGAAAAAAGAAATATAGAAAATGTAGGATATTGTCTTTTTAACAGAGAGAGATTAACTGATTGAGGTAAAGAAAGATATATAGAGAAGAGAACAAACAGGGCAGAACTATAGTGAAATACATACTAACCTGACTCTCTTTCCTGTTCTTCCTCAGCCTCTTCCTCCGAGCTCTCCCCTGATGATGATTCTGCGCTGTCTATACACAAAAAGATAAAGTCGGTCTAAACGTTGGCCTGTCTTTAAACAATCAATGAGCGTGTGTTGTGCCAAATAATGTTATAACACTATTATTATTATCTGAAGGTTTAAATGTCCATTCAATACAACCTCACAATACATTGAAAGGATGTATTACATTTAAGAAAAGGATTAGTCGATTATTATCAGACACCAACATCAGAAATCAAACAGAATATATATACCGTACCTGAGCTGGTGTTTCCATTTTCAATTTCAGTACCTGGTTTAGGAAACAGAAAACAAACTATTTACTGCACTAGGAAAGGAATGCACATTAAACAACAGCCACCTTTTAATTAAATACACTGTAAAACACTCTCGTAGAGGTCTGTTTAAATAGTCTCAATGTTATTCCTAACAAAATTAAATATATGCATTTTTAGTATTAATTAAGCATTTTTATTTATTTTTCAACATGCAAATACATATTTTGGGGGCCACTACTACCCCTGATTTGAGGGGGGTGAAGGGCTGTTTTGCTGTGGAGCGTCTGGTACAGCAGATTCTGGTGAGCCATGTTTAAACAAACCTTCAGTTAATGTTTTTTGGTGGATCTGGCAACCCGGGTTAGGGAACGCTATAAATAGTCAGTAATAATTTTGACTGAGTGTACTGACAGCACTGTTGCACTGTTGTATTGTTTGCACTGTCTAGTCGTGGTGCACTGTTCAGTCCACTATGAGGTCCTGGAGGGGCGTTGTTTGGTTTCACTGAGTACTGTGTATACGGCTGAAGTGACAATAACCTTCACTTGAGTATTTCTGCCCAGTGACCAATAGCAGCTATTTTCCTGAAACTAAAGGTTTGCACAAGTTTCCCAACTTCATAACAGTGTTAAACGCATTTCTGCATACTACAAAGAAACTACTTGTATAGATTATATCCTTCAGGCCTGCAGGCCTATTTGTATTTATCACAATACTCAGAGGAGCGCAGTGAAACTGGCCTGTTGTATTCTTCATATAAACACATAGTAACTACATCTATACATTATATCTTCATATAGTCACATAGAAACTACTTGTATAAATTATATCTTCATATAGTCATATAGAAACTACTTCTATATATTATTTCTTCATATAGTCACATAGAAACTACTCGTTTAGATTTTATCTTCATATAGTCACATAGAAACTACTTGTATAGATTATATCTTTATATAATCACATAGGAACTACATATAGGTTATATTTTCATATAAAGACATAGAAACTACTTCTGTACAATATATCTTCATATAATCACATAGGAACTACTTCTATTATATATTCATATAGTCACATAGAAACTACTTCTATATATTATATCTTCATATAGTCACATAGAAACTACTCGTTTAGATTTTATCTTCATATAGTCACATAGAAACTACTTGTATAGATTATATCTTTATATAATCACAGGAACTACATATAGGTTATATTTTCATATAAAGACATAGAAACTACTTCTGTACAATACATCTTCATATAATCACATAGGAACTACTTCTATTATATATTCATATAGTCACATAGAAACTACTTGTATAGATTATATCTTCATATAGTCACATAGAAACTACTTGTATATATTATATCTTCATATAATCACATAGGAACTACATCTACATATTATATCTTCATATAATCACATAAAAACTACTTCTATATATTATATCTTCTATATAATCACATAAAAACTACTTCTATATATTATATCTTCATATAGGCACATAGGAACTACATATAGATTATATCTTCACATAATCACATAGAAACTACATATAGATTATATCTTCATATAATCACATAGGAACTACATATAGATTATATCTTCATATAGTCACAGAGAAACTACTTTTATATATTATATCTCCATATAGTCACATAGAAACTACTTGTATAGATTATATATTCATATAATCACATAGAAACTACATGTATATATTATATCTTCTATATATCACATAGGAACTACATATAGATTATATCTTCACATAATCACATAGAAACTACATATAGATTATATCTTCATATAGTCACAGAGAAACTACTTTTATATATTATATCTTCATATAGTCACATAGAAACTACATGTATATATTATATCTTCTATATATCACATAGGAACTACATATAGATTATATCTTCACATAATCACATAGAAACTACATACAGATTATATCTTCATATAGTCACAGAGAAACTACTTTTATATATTATATCTTCATATAGTCACATAGAAACTACATGTATATATTATATCTTCTATATATCACATAGGAACTACATATAGATTATATCTTCATATAATTACATAGGAACGACATTTAGATTATATCTTCATATAGTCACAGAGAAACTACTTGTATATATTATATCCTTATATAATCACATAGGAACAACAACCAATAAAAAGATGATGAACTATAAAGTTTTTATTTAATGTTTTATCAATATTTCGAAGCTGTCAAAATAACCCAAGTGTCTCTAAGTAAATAACTTTACAGGAGACGCCAAAACCTTCTAAACTTTCAGTGTAAGTTAATGTAAAGAAGTTTTATTCCAAGTGATTTTGGAGTATTTCTCTCAGCCCATTCATCATAAAACTTTTCTCAGGCTATAAAGAGCAGCTGTCAGGTTCAAATGATACAGAAGCAAAGGTTGACTTTTTGCTTTGCTGGTTTACTCTGTCCGTATATCAGTCAATATCAATCCACCGGAAAACAAATACATAGAGAAGTAAAAAGTGCAAGTACACTTTCATACAGAGAATACACAATAGACAAAAGCCTACACATACCAGGATCGTCAGAGTCATAGCGTGAGTGCGCTGGGAAAAAAGCGGTTATAAATGCCAGGTCTGGGAACATTTTTGTTTTTTCCCTCTTCTAACACACGCAATTCAATTCAAGACCTTCAGGGGGATGAGTCAGCCGAGGTTGGGCTCCGGAAACATAAGAACTCCTGGGTTGTGGTGCATGTAGGCTACCTGGCACGGTGACCTACTTAGCTTTTCATGACTACGCTTATTGGGGGAAATAAAAAAGTGACGACTCTGGTGGGACTCGAACCCACAACCTTTGAATTGCCTCACGCAGACAGCTAGAAGTCCAATGCGCTATCCATTGCGCCACAGAGCCCTCCCACAGCCCACAGACACGGCACATGGTCTTTCCCAGCAGCACAGCTGGAGGGGGCGGGCCGGGGGCATTCAGGGGGGAAGGGTTGTTGGCATGCGGGGGGAGGGGTGTTACACTGACACATACAGAGTCGTCTTAGTACTCTTTGAACTTAACTGGGTATTCAGGCCTGAAGCCTATATGGTTTAAAATAAATACACAAGAAAAAATGTTATAACCACAAGTTCCGGAACGCAAACGAATGTTAGCCAAGAAATGTTGAAAATGGGTGTGGGGGAGGACGCACAAGTACAGCCCACGCATGGGAAGGCTGTCACAATAAAGTGAAGCTTCAATAGAAACGACTGCTAATGTTAATTACACTAGTAGTTATTATGGCTGTACATTGCAAGGAGTTTTTTTCCCATAGAGAATGAATAGGATAAAAAGTGCACGCCAATCTACTGCACTTCTGCTCGACCGACAGACACCATTTCACATACACTGCCTCAGGGCAGACCCCTGACCATGACTGTAGTGTTGGTTCAACCTGCACTCCTTTGTTTGTCATTTTTTTCCATCCCTTTTTTTCCCCATAGGGTCCCATTCATTTTCAGTTACACCCAAACTTCATGGTTCCATTTAACCTACAGCCTCCAACCTGCATGTACTCTTTTAAGGTACATGCAGATCCCCAACCGCTAATCCACAGACATGCTGACACGCATTCATCTATTTGCCTTTTATTAATCCCTCGTTCCTGCCATAGGATCCCATTCATTACACTTTTGTTTCATCTACAGCCACCAAACTGCCTGTACCCTAACCCAACCTCTAATCCACATATGCACTTCTCTAGTTAATTATAAAAGTCCCAACAATACAAGCGGACGAACCAACAACAAGACAATTTTAAACATTAAAACAGATAAAAAAAATATATACTTCAAAAATAGGGATGTAACGAGGAATTGTAAGAAACAGTAGAGGGCGCTGGCGCGGTCTACCTCGCTTGATTGACGCCAGTACGCCATCACAATAGTTAAACGTAGGGTGTTCCATCAGCGTCAAAACTAGGGCGTGCAAAAATGCGAGGTCTCCACTTGATAAGTTTTCTTCGCGTGCAAAGTGCACTACTGTTGGCTGTGCTTAAGTTCTCGAAGGGGGCGGGTTTGGCAGTTTGGAGGCGGGACCTGGGCCGAACGCTATTGGCTGATGGCACCTGGTTTTGTGACTGACTGCTCACAACAAACAACCTCTTAAACTACAGTAAACATGGTGGAGGAGGAGCAGACAGGAGAGGTAGATTAAAAGTTTGGTTTATTTCATTTGATAATGACTTAATAGTCTTATGAGCCCGTATTCACTTCAGTGTACTTTGATAAGGAAAAGATAAGCAAAATACAGCATTTAGTAGTTTTGTTATAGATAAACAATAAATGGAAACTTAGCCAGTCATAATTTATGTTTTTGTAAATAAGAAAATCGTAGGAAATCGTATCATGAGCCTTAGGGCTGAGCATTGGCAAAAGCTGTCGATACAATACTATCGTGATACAGCCGACACGATTCAATATATCACGATATACTGCGATACTGCAAGCAAAGTGATATGTTTTGATTAGTGATATGTTTCAAAGTCTTATTATAAAAACACACCACTGTATAAACAGGTTGATATGCTTACAATAGTATTGCGCCCTTGTGCTGCTTGTTAATGTTGGAGTGGAGCTAAAAAACGGATTACAACACTGCCATCTAGTGGTCACACAATGATTCACTGTCTGCCAGGAATCAGTTATCGATACTGTGTTTTTGAGAACTGATACAATAAAACAAAACATATTATATATTTGAAGGTAAATGTTTGTGTTATAATAAACATCCAGCAAAGCTTGCATGAAAAAAATGAGATATAAAAATCACAAAACACTGCTCTGAGAACTGTGTGGACATTGGCTAATGAGCAGCTTGATTGACAGCTCTTTACCTGACAGCCTGCTATTAATTAGTTAAATCTCTATTATAATAAATTAAATTAGATATTCTAATTCACTAATAATGCTATTATCACTTATAAGCACTATCCAGCTTTTATGCATCGGTAATAAACAATGATTTGCTTATTTATTTAAATCTGCAGGTTGGACCTGTAATTAGTAATATTAGTAATATTCCTATTAGAGGAGTTGCAGAGACGGGGGTTTCAGGAGGAGAGTGGGGCCGGCCCGTGTCTCATACCCCAACACTATATTAAACTGGACTCCTTAAACCAGAAACAATCCGCGGAATCAATCTGTGTGCCACTCATTTCCACACCAGCGCCATTATTACTGTACAGTTACAGACGCATGGAGCTGTCCCAGTACTCTGGCCCGGTTTCCATCTACACATGCTCGTTATGAGCTCATCAGTGTCCAGGCTCTCAATACCCTAATCTGAGAACTCTTCACACGAAAGACCTGACAATGAAACGGCTTTTACTTTCTGAATGAGTCGTGGCCAGAACTGACCGGTGTGAGATCACGTTTTTTAGTCACTCAAGGTAAAAGAAGGGGAACTCCACCGATTTTTCTGAAATCTGAGTCTGTACACTTCTTTACAACAAACCATTTCACATCAAACCACATCTCAAGCTTTGAAATTAACTCAAATGGGTGGAATTCCCCTTTAAAGCACTGATGAGAAGGCTTTAGTGGCAGAAGCTGCCCTACAGATGGGCAAACAATAAATCTACTTAGTGCAGAGGAGGGCGTCGTCCCTAACACGGGATCTTCCAGCAAACTTTAATGAAACAATACAAGGAGTGACACGCTGAAGCGCAGTAATATTCAAACACAGAAGCAGCTCTGCTATATCAGGCTGATACATCAAGATAACTGTCAGCAGGTAGAGGTTATCATATTACGTTGAGATGAATCTAAAACCTGTTTCGGCCTCAGGCATAAAATAAAAACAGTATCACACTGACACCCTCTGTGTAACACACTGACCCCTCTGTGTAACACACTGTCCCCTCTGTGTAACACACTGACCCCTCTGTGTATCACACTGTCCCCTCTGTGTAACACACTGACCCCTCTGTGTAACACACTGACCCCTCTGTATATTACACTGACCCCTCTGTGTATCACACTGACCCCTCTGTGTATCACACTGATGTCTCTTTGCATTGCATTGGCCCCTCTGTGTAACACACTGACACCTCTGTGTATCACACTGATGCCTCTGTGTATTACACTGACCCCTCTGTGTATCACTCGACCCCTCTCTGTATCACACTGACACCTCTGTGTAACACACTAACACCTCTGTGTATCACACTGACGCCTCTGTGTATTACACTGACACCTCTGTGTATCACACTAATGCCTCTGTGTATCACGCTGATCGCTCTGTGTATCACACTGACCCTTCTGTGTATCACGCTGACCCCTCTGTGTATCACACTGAACCCTCTGTGTATCACACTGATCCCTCTCTGTATCACACTGACGCCTCTGTGTATCACACTGACCCAGGCTGGAAAAGCAGCAAACAGACACACAAATTTGTCCCATTCCACTTTAAATGGTGCAGCACTTATAGAACAAGCAGCTTGACAGGTAGCCTGCGTGAGCTGGCAGCTAGTGGATAGGCGGAATGGGAAAACTGGAACAAGAGACTACAGGTAGCCTGAGGTATCACCATAACTGCACCATTTTAGGTGGTTGGGGAAAATTTGGGTAAGAAGCTGGACAAGTAGGTTTGCACCAGCATAACTGCTACAAAATCTAAGGTGGAACAAGACAATTCCAACGAGAAGCTGACAAGGAGGTTCCTAGGAGTATGAAAGATGGCATTCTATATTATGTTTTCTGGTCTAGGCAGCCTACAAAACACTGACTGGGCTGTAGCTCAAATGATCTGGCTGTGGAGTTAAGGAGAACCTTTCACAAAGAAAGGAAGTCGGAAACCGCAATTCATCAGGCCACTGCAGTAACAGTGACTTTGCTAGATGGTTAAACATCTAATAGAACAAAAAATGTATTGGGAACAACTTTAAAGCCTGTAACTATGAATTAACAATGTTTAATTTTCAACCTTATTATTGTTTTATTATTCAAATCTCCACAAAGAATTACTATTCATAAAAAATTCAACTTAGAAAAATGAAACGACTGATAAAAACAAATGAATGAAGTAAGATGATATCATACTGGGTTGCCATCCAATCAGCTACTTAATATTATGCAATTATGCAGTTACACTAGTTGATGTGTTGCAGACAACACAAGCAGTTTAGCCTATTTTTCATATACTGACTCATAACCTAACACGAATAAGTGGCACAAGCTGTGCGGATCTGAAGGAAAGACACTAGGACGTATATGGTCAAAGCAGTAAGTGAGGTTATAGCGCTCTCTGCTGGAGAAAATAAGCTAGGACAGTGTTCTAGAAGTACTAAAATGTATTACAATAAAGAGTCTGTGCAGTGTATGCAAAAATTCTACACGTTTTGTTTCCCATTTAATGTTTATATGCTCACTTTATGCATGTGGCCTGAGCATATATATCAATCAATCAATCAATCAATCAACGTTTATTTCCACTCGGAAGTACATTGAGGGAGACCCTCATTTTTAATGTAGCCGAGCATTACAATTTCACAAAGGGATAAAAAAAAAAAAAAAAAATATTTATATATATATAAAATGAACTTTAATATAGAAACATTGGAAAAGTAAAAAAAAAATATGTAAACAGAGTGAGAAGAAGACCATGATGAATCATAAAAGAAGATAGCAACAAAATAAGAGAATAAATTAAAGAATAAGACAGGAATAAATAAATAAATAAATAGCTAAACAGGACATGTATAAATAAAGTAAATACAACCAAAAGTAAGATTTTAATAAAAAGAGTGAATAATAAAAACAAGACAAACTGAAAAAACACAGGGGTAATAACTCTAAAATAGTAAAACAAAAAAAAAATATTAAAGCAAAACAAAAGAAGAACAAAATAAGAACACAAAAAAAATAAATTAATAATAATAATAATAATAAAAATAAACACTGAAATAAATAAATAAAATAAGAAGAAAACAGAAATTGAAAAAGTCAAAAATAAAAATAAAATATAAAACTATAAATCTAAAAAAGGAGAACAAAAAGCCCCCAGCGAACTGAGCTTTAGAGTTTCCTGTAGTTCCTGAGTTCCAGCTTGCTGGGGCTAAATCAGATTTTCCCAGTTCACTAAAAACTCTTGGTACCTGACAGGTGATCCAACCACTGGAGCGAGTCTGATATGAGCTGTTATTTGTTGTGATCAGAGCAGATATATTATCAGGCAAATGGCCAGAGAGTGCTTTATGAAAAAAATATCCCTTTGTACTGCCAGTGAGGGCCAACCCACTGTCTCATATATTTATTTATATATATTTATATGCATATAAAATATACATATATTTTACATATTTTATATATACATATGAGTGGATGATGTGTTAAAACATTAGCCTTTTGTTTACGACTGTGTTGACAAATAACCCACATCGTTTCAGCAGTCTGGTGGTATAAGAGTGGAGTAGAAGGTTGTGAGCCCCATATCTGATTAGCTATACTAGGTTTTGCCCATGGACAATCCACCAAATCTCTCTTCCCCAGGTGGTGTACTGCTCCCAGATTGGAAACCCCTGGAATTCCTTGTAGTACCAATAAAGCAATGCAGCCAATATAGCTTTGTTTCAGTGCTGACATATACAAGCTCATTTGAATGTCATGAGTGGTACGGGATACACTGGTTTCTAGCGCCCTCTGCTGCAGAAAATAAGCTGTGACATGAATAAGCTGTACGCTGGCCTTACCTTTGAAATCTGAGGCAGGGATGTCCCCATTTCTGCAGAGAGAAAAACAAAAATCAGGTTAAAAACAAAAACAGATTGAAGACAGATTCATTTGACATTCTTCAAAGTCTTCAGAGTCTTGGAGTTCCACTTTTCTCAGCTCTAACAAACCTAATCACCACATTACCACATCACCTAACCAACTGGTCCTATAAAAAGTTTGACACTCTGTCCTAATCGGTTAATTTAGAGTTGTCCAGTGCTGTGGTCAAATCAGAGTCCATTCAAAAGCATAGCAGTGAAGCCACTCTTGATTGAAAGTACACCAACTACGCATTACTTAAATTGAGTACACTCTTGCAAAAGAAGGACAGTTATTTTCGGACTTAGCAAGAAGTTCAGAGGCCGGCTTCCAGCATTATGTGGTCAGTCTTCTAGCATTATGTGGTCAGTCTTTAGAACGGCTTACAACAAACTGCCTACAGTTAGATGCAAAACAGGTCAAAAACCTTGGAAAGAACCATAAGTCACATATGGAGACCCGTCCTCCTCTGGTCAGTTTTTTAGAGTATATTACAAGTTTTTTACAGTTTTAAGACTGAGGCACCCTTACAAAAAGAAGTTTATTTAAGTGTACCATTAGTTTACTTATTTTAAACTAAAAGGAAGTGAGAATGCTTTCAGTTTACTTTTTATGTACTTCTCAGTGATACTAAACACAGTTATACTTAAGTATGCTTGGGTTATACTGACAAGTATAGAACAGACTAAGTATATTTGGCCTTTACTTGTACTTAATCTTTTGATTGAGATAGTAGAAATAAGTATTCTTGCTCTGCACAGAAACACATCCAGTACAATTTTTATTTAAAATTTGATTTATAAAGATACAAATATGTTTCTTAATCGGAGTGTGTCTTGTTTATTTTTCGTGTGTCCACTGGTGAGTAAGTAAACGTTGTAAAATTCTATTTTTAGTAGAAAAAACCCTTAAACCTAGTCATATACTTTAAAGTACAACAATAATATAAGCAGTAAATTATAAGTATTATGTTTAGTTCACTTAAAGAAAACTTACAAGCTAGTAAACTAACAGTAAACCCATAAGATTACTTTTAGTGTAGTTGCAGTACAAAAGATGTAAACTAGTTGTATACCTGGTAAAAGTATACTTTTAAAAACTGGTGGGCCAAAAAAGTGGGCCAATTTAGTCCCAAGAAGTTTTAAAATAGTACATATACGAGTGTACTACTAGTACAATGACATTAGTATAGTAACTGCATGAAGTATACTTAATAAAATTAACTTTTTAACTTTTACTTTTAAAACCTAGAATGTGGGCCAATTTAGTCCCAAGAAGTATTAAAATAGTACATATACAAGTGAACTACTAGTACAATGACATTAGTATAGTAACTGCATGAAGTATACTTAAAATTAACTTAACGTATACTTATTTTCTGTAAGAGCAGTCTGTGATTGAATTTGTGTAAAAGTGGGAGTGAACTGAAACACTCCTGTCATATCGCAATGCTGGTACATCTGGACGGCACAGTTGGCACAAAACATGTTATGAATGAAGAGGAGAACTGGTTGGTTTCAGGTGAGGAGGAGGCCCTGACGGTCAGTCTTCCACCAGCATTCGGCCGGCAGGACAGGAGGGCAGTTCATATGAGGGCTTCGAATGAATCAAGATGTTTACACCTACATCTAAAAATTGAGCCAACTGGTTATTGGAATGAGGCCTTCGGCTTGGGCCATGACATATAAACTCTGAGTTTTTATGAATGTGTTTATTGAACAGTAGAAAGTAACAGTATCACTACAATATCAACAAGTTTCAAGCAGTATGAGAAATAAATGAACTGCATTCACAATTAATCATTAGCCTTCTCCAAATGTCTTCTCTGAAAAGCCTTGAAGGGTTCCCGCAGGAACAATCCCTCAAAAGTAAACTGATTTTGTCTGAATAATCTTTAACCGCATGACACGCGCCATGTTTTGTTACTGATTTACTGTTTTCTGAAGGACCCGTATCATGATGCTTTCCCCTTGTTTTTGTTTTGACAGTGAAAACAGTAACATTAACATTTCCAAACGTATAGTTTACTCTATAGGTCATTATAACTTAACTGCTTTTGTGCTGTTGCAAAAAATCCATGTATTCAGCTAATAGCAGTTCAGCCCCGCCCGTTTACACTGAAGTAGTATAGACTGTTTCAGCCTGAAGCATCGGTGAATGAGATCCAACACAGGGCATCCAATCAGCTGACAGCTTATTTAATTCTAAATTTAAATACGAGTTACAAATACTTTAACTAGACGTCTTTGTCTTTTTCAGGACATCTAAATCATAATTCTCAGCATCTTGGTCACGATGCTAGTGTTTGTCTATAGAATGCAGCCCCACATTTAAGCACCTGGGTGATGAATCACCATTTTACAAAGAGCCAGGATGATGACCCACCACTTTACAAAGCACCAGGATGAAAACCCACCACTTTACAAAGCACCAGGATGAAAACCCACCAGGATGATAACCCACCACTTTACAAAGCACCAGGATGAAAACCCACCAGGATGATAACCCACCACTTTACAAAGAACCAGGATGACAACCCACCACTTTACAAAGAGCCAGGATGACAACCCACCACTTTACAAAGCACCAGGACGAAAACCCACCACTTTACAAAGCACCAGGATGAAAACCCACCACTTTACAAAGCACCAGGATGAAAACCCACCAGGATGATAACCCACCACTTTACAAAGAACCAGGATGAAAACCCACCAGGATGATAACCCACCACTTTACAAAGCACCAGGATGATGACCCACCACTTTACAAAGCACCAGGATGAAAACCCACCACTTTACAAAGCACCAGGACGAAAACCCACCACTTTACAAAGCACCAGGACGAAAACCCACCAGGATGATAACCCACCACTTTACAAAGAACCAGGATGACAACCCACCACTTTACAAAGCACCAGGATGAAAACCCACCACTTTACAAAGCACCAGGATGAAAACCCACCACTTTACAAAGCACCAGGACGAAAACCCACCAGGATGATAACCCACCACTTTACAAAGCACCAGGATGAAAACCCACCACTTTACAAAGCACCAGGATGAAAACCCACCAGGATGATAACCCACCACTTTACAAAGAACCAGGATGAAAACCCACCACTGTACAAAGCACCGGGATGATGACCCACCACTTTACAAAGAACCAGGATGATGACCCACCACTTTACAAAGAACCAGGCTGATAACCCACCACTTTACAAAGAACCAGGCTGATAACCCACCAATTTACAAAGCACTGGGATGATGACCCACCACTTTACAAAGCACCAGGATGAAAACCCACCACTTTACAAAGCACCAGGATGATGACCCACCACTTTACAAAGCACCAGGATGAAAACCCACCACTTTACAAAGCACCAGGATGAAAACCCACCAGGATGATGACCCACCAATTTACAAAGCACTAGAATGATGACCCACCAGGATGATGACCCGCCACATCACAAAGCACTAGGATGATGACCCACCACTTTACAAAGAACCAGGCTGATAACCCACCACTATACAAAGCACCGGGATGATGACCCACCACTTTACAAAGCACCAGGATAAAAACCCACCAGGATGATGACCCACCAATTTATAAAGCACTAGAATGATGACCCACCAGGATGATGACCCGCCACATCACAAAGCACTAGGATGATGACCCACCACTTTACAAAGAACCAGGCTGATAACCCACCACTATACAAAGCACCGGGATGATGACCCACCACTTTACAAAGCACCAGGATAAAAACCCACCACTTTACAAAGCACCAGGATGATGACCCAACACTTTACAAAGCACTAGGATGATGACCCACCACGTTACAAAGCACTAGGATAATGACCCACCAAAAGCTTAGCCAAGTTGCTGGTGTTGCCTGCTTTGCACTGGAGAGATTTATAAGACTGGGTATTATTATACTGGGTATGTGGTGTCAGTTAAGTTCCTGTTTTCATCTGTAATGTAAACAAAATATGCCCACACTTCACTCTTTGAGCCCCTTTTGTCCACAAGTCGAGGCCGTGAGAGAACATCTTTCATTTTGGGCGTGGCCATGCTAAGCGGAACTACTGCTGTCTCGCTGCTACAGCTGGTGTGTCGCTCAACCGAGTCAAACTGGTAGTGCGATTTGATTAGCTTATTCAGAATACTGATTCAGTCGCTTAAGGGCATCACAAACCAGAAAACACAGGAGCTACAGTAGTTATTGGGATACATACAATATTGAAAACGTTGAACGTCAAAGAACGTCAAAGTCAATACTAGCACTAACACTAATACTAACACACTATGTTCTGTAGAAGTGCAGAACGACAGGTGTTTGATAATAAGGTGACGGCTTGTTGCAGACAGAACTGAAAGTTAGATATGACTCTGGCTTTACGCCCAGAACTGTGGCTGATATGGTTGTTTTATAATTAAATAATCCAACCTCTGGACATAAAGGGGCTTTTTGTTAGTTGTATAGCTTATCAGTGGAAAAATATGGGCAGTTATCTTTATTAGAAGATGTGAATGCCAATACTGGAAAACCCCCAACACTGGAATGATCTCATAGTAGGTTGTTCAACTTTTGCCAAGCACATTCATGTGTTCTGAAGACCCCTCCTGCCCAAGTGCATAAAAGCTTAATATATAATATAATAATATAATAAGGAAATATTGAAATATCAAATATCGGGATATTATGTTTTGTGATACAGTATCGATTCACAGATTCCTGGCAGACAGTGAATCATTGTGTGTTGTGTTTAAACCTCTGACCACTAGATGGCAATGTTGTAATCCATTTTCAGCTCCACTCCAACATTAACAAGCAGCACAAGGATGCAGTGCTATTATAAGCATTGGCAAAGCTGTTCATACAGTGGTGTGTTTTAATAGTAGGATTAAAAAAAAAATCAATATATCACTTTGCTTTCAATATCACAATATATCACTATATATTGAATCGTGACCGCTATATCACTGTATGTATTGTATCACCAGGTTCTCGCCAATACACAGCCCTAATAAAACTGATGTATTTTCTTTGATCTTCAGTTGTGGCTGTTGACTACAGCTCAAGATTAATGCTTGAGATTTATTAAATATATTTAAATAACATAAACAACATGCTTAAAGTTTTAAAAAATCCCCCAGAAATATGAATTAGTTCAATGTAAGTACACTTGATAGACTGCAAAAATAGAAGGAAGGAAAAGAGAAATGATGTGAGTGGAGAAGGAGGAAAGGAAAGAGGCGGAGTGATCAAGCATTTCAAATAAAAGGGAGGAGGAAGAGAGGGGCGACCAAAACAACTCCCAGCTGCAGATTCCTCTCTCGTGTTCTCTCTCTCTCTCTCTCTCTCTCTCTCTCTCTCTCTCTCTAAAGAAATATAATATAACGCAAATGTCTTTCGCTTTCAACACCACATCTGCTCGCAGCAGATTCACTTACACAGCACAAACACGCACCTCTTTATTTTTACGCTCTTTCATCCGCACGCTTCTCGCTCAGATAAGGCACAATAACAGGAAGTGGGGGAGCCGCCAGTATATCTCACCCTGAACGCTTTGACCCACATCTACACCAGCTGCACTGCCCATCCTGTGAGGACTGGCCCAGATCTCAACCGGGGTATTGTTGAAAAACTCCATTGGATCATTAAAGCTGAGCCGCAGTTCATTTCAGGACACCGTGTACCACGGGCGGCGTTAAAGGAACAGCAGAACAGCTGCTGTAGTCCAGATGTAGTTGATTTGCATGGAGCTACCTTCAAGCCAAAGACCAGCAACACACTCAACGCAAATAACAGCGCCTGGTCAACACACGACAGCCTTACTGTTCAAACTCACCACGCGTGCTCACAGCAGTCAAAACATTCAGTACTCAAGGGGGCGATAGAGGACCAATCAGAGTAGGATCTGCTATTACAACAGCCTCAACAGCTAAACGTGGACAGTAGTTGAGAGTGATCTGCTTTCAACTACTGTGGTGTACATGTAAACTATAACAGTGAAGGTAGTGTTATAGTTTACCTGTACACAGGTAGGTGAAGGTAGTGTTACAGTTTACATGTACACAGGTAGGTGAAGGTAGTGTTACAGTTTATCTGTACACAGGTAGGTAAAGGTAGTGTTACAGTTTACATGTACACAGGTAGGTGAAGGGAGTGTTACTGTTTACATGTACACAGGTAGGTGAAGGTAGTGTTACAGTTTACCTGTACACAGGTAGGTGAAGGTAGTGTTACAGTTTATCTGTACACAGGTAGGTAAAGGTAGTGTTACAGTTTACCTGTACACAGGTAGGTGAAGGTAGTGTTACAGTTTACCTGTACACAGGTAGGTGAAGGTAGTGTTATAGTTTACCTGTACACAGGTAGGTGAAGGTAGTGTTATAGTTTACCTGTACACAGGTAGGTGACAGTAGTGTTATAGTTTACATGTACACAGGTAGGTAAAGGTAGTGTTACAGTTTACATGTACACAGGTAGGTAAAGGTAGTGTTACAGTTTACATGTACACAGGTAGGTGACAGTAGTGTTATAGTTTACATGTACACAGGTAGGTAAAGGTAGTGTTACAGTTTACATGTACACAGGTAGGTGAAGGTAGTGTTACAGTTTATCTGTACACAGGTAGGTGAAGGTAGTGTTACAGTTTACATGTACACAGGTAGGTGACAGTAGTGTTATAGTTTACATGTACACAGGTAGGTAAAGGTAGTGTTACAGTTTACATGTACACAGGTAGGTGAAGGTAGTGTTACAGTTTACATGTACACAGGTAGGTGAAGGTAGTGTTACAGTTTACCTGTACACAGGTAGGTGAAGGTAGTGTTATAGTTTACATGTACACAGGTAGGTGAAGGTAGTGTTACAGTTTACATGTACACAGGTAGGTGACAATAGTGTTATAGTTTACATGTACACAGGTAGGTAAAGGTAGTGTTATAGTTTACATGTACACAGGTAGGTGACAGTAGTGTTACAGTTTACATGTACACAGGTAGGTAAAGGTAGTGTTACAGTTTACATGTACACAGGTAGGTGAAGATAGTGTTACAGTTTACATGTACACAGGTAGGTGACAGTAGTGTTATAGTTTACATGTACACAGGTAGGTAAAGGTAGTGTTACAGTTTACATGTACACAGGTAGGTGAAGGTATTGTTACAGTTTACATGTACACAGGTAGGTGAAGGTAGTGTTATAGTTTACCTGTACACAGGTAGGTGAAGGTAGTGTTATAGTTTACATGTACACAGGTAGGTGACAGTAGTGTTACAGTTTACATGTACACAGGTAGGTAAAGGTAGTGTTACAGTTTACATGTACACAGGTAGGTGACAGTAGTGTTACAGTTTACCTGTACACAGGTTGGTGAAGGTAGTGTTACAGTTTACCTGTACACAGGTAGGTGAAGGTAGTGTTACAGTTTACCTGTACACAGGTAGGTGAAGGTAGTGTTACAGTTTACATGTACACAGGTAGGTGACAGTAGTGTTACAGTTTACCTGTACACAGGTTGGTGAAGGTAGTGTTACAGTTTACATGTACACAGGTAGGTGAAGGTAGTGTTACAGTTTACATGTACACAGGTAGGTGACGGTAGTGTTACAGTTTACCTGTACACAGGTTGGTGAATGTAGTGTTACAGTTTACATGTACACAGGTTGGTGAAGGTAGTGTTACAGTTTACATGTACACAGGTAGGTGAAGGTAGTGTTATAGTTTACCTGTACACAGGTAGGTGAAGGTAGTGTTACAGTTAACATGTACACAGGTAGGTGAAGGTAGTGTTACAGTTTACATGTACACAGGTAGGTGACGGTAGTGTTACAGTTTACCTGTACACAGGTAGGTGAAGGTAAGTGTTACAGTTTACATGTACACAGGTTGGTGAATGTAGTGTTATAGTTTACCTGTACACAGGTAGGTGAAGGTAGTGTTACAGTTTACATGTACACAGGTAGGTGAAGGTAGTGTTATAGTTTACCTGTACACAGGTAGGTGAAGGTAGTGTTACAGTTAACATGTACACAGGTAGGTGAAGGTAGTGTTACAGTTTACATGTACACAGGTAGGTGACGGTAGTGTTACAGTTTACCTGTACACAGGTAGGTGAAGGTAAGTGTTACAGTTTACCTGTACACAGGTAGGTGAAGGTAGTGTTACAGTTAACATGTACACAGGTAGGTGAAGGTAGTGTTACAGTTTACATGTACACAGGTAGGTGACGGTAGTGTTACAGTTTACCTGTACACAGGTAGGTGAAGGTAGTGTTACAGTTTACATGTACACAGGTTGGTGAAGGTAGTGTTACAGTTTACCTGTACACAGGTAGGTGAAGGTAGTGTTACAGTTTACCTGTACACAGGTAGGTGAAGGTAGTGTTACAGTTTACCTGTACACAGGTGGGTGTAGGTAGTGTTAGGAGTGATTCTTACCAATGATTCTTACTGGTATAGTGTAAGGTGTTTACCCAGGTGGGGAACCATACCCCAGTGGACAGCACAGAGGGCAGAAGTGTAACCCACCACACTAAACCAAGCCACTATTAAAAAAAACTCACATAGCCTTTAGCCAAAACGTAAAATGGTCATCACTGTCCAAAGAAAAGCATCAATTTTGGTTATTTTTATCTTATGCTTCATTTAAACATGAAAAGGATGAAAGGACCAATAGAAATGCTCCAACATAACTTTGAAATAATTCTGGTTCCATTGACTTAAAGGCTGTAAAGTTGCCATTTTAGAGATACTTGTTATTTTTTGAACTGCGACAATGTATTTGGTTACCATCATTTGGAAAAGGGCGGGGTGGTGGTTGTGGGGGTGGGGGGTTTGGGGGTGGAGGGCACTTCTCCAAACTATTGCTCTCTTGAGCCACGCTCTGTCGTCCTGGGTAATTAAGTCTCTCGCTGAAGCAAACGAGGCTAAACGTCTGTTCAGACATGGAAATGCAGCCCAGCGCAGCACATGGGCTTCAGTTAGGCTACAAGTCAAACCCACTGGCTGATGTGTTTGCACATGTCAGGCTGCTGCGCAGAGAAAAGCAGTAACAGCCTGAAGCGCAGTAGTGGAAACAGTGTATGCCATGGCGGAAACAACACAGGCAGAACAAGTTCAGCTTGTGGCAGAAGTAGGCCACGCTTTTCTTTCTTTTGTTTTGAGTTTTTTTTTTTTTTTTTACTCTTTTTTTCCAGTGGTTGTAAAAATGTGCAGCTGACAGCCGGACAGAATCACTTCCACTTTTACTCGGCTGCTCCGATTCCTTATCAACATTGTTTATGGTGTTATTTTTGGGTAACCATGTTAACGTTAACGAGTTTAGCCAGTCCGGTGGGTGCTGTTTACGCGGGTCTGTGTACATGTACCTGGAATTCTGGGAATTCCTATTAAAAGACAAGCGAGAGATGGAGCGAGAAAGGACGGCTTTCTCACAATACCAGACTTATGACCTTGATACTGACACCGAGGATCAGATCACAATACTAAAAAGATACTACGACAAAGAAGTAAAGATACTCACCACACTGTGAGCTGTGCTTAAAGGGTAATCGATTAATCGAGTAATCGGATAAAATATTTTCGCTTACTTAAAAAGCAATAGTAAATATATGAGATAAAATAAGACAGGTGTCTTAACATTTTATTGCTTTAATTGCATAGTAAGATTTTAATTTAAATATTTTAATAATTACTATTATTGTTATTACTATTATTATTAATACTATAAATGTATTACTAGACCTATATATCATACTGTAAGTTCACAGGACTGCCTACTGTACACTCAGTTACTATACAGAAGCTTGTCCTACACTTGCTGACCCACTTAGTGCAAACAAACTAAACTGAATATTCTCGCTTTATTAGATTTGGTGCAGTTTAGGCTCCAGATTGCTACAAACAGCATCGATATTTAGTTTACTGTGTATTTTATGCATCACTGTGAGGGAAAAGGGTGTATGAGGGGTGTATGTTCTTGTAAAGGCTCATTTATATTCAACGTTAAATACAGATTTTTATTTATTTATTTATTTATTATCTTTTTCCCCTCCTTTATTGCCTAAATAAAAAATAAAAATAGCTAAATAAAATAAAAAAAGAAATAAAAATACAAACATTAACAAGAATAGGCTATAGAAAACCTACGGAGCTGTTCTTGTAAAAGCAAATATCTGGTACATCACCATTCCGATTGCAAAAATTGCCAGACATGACAAGTTAAAAAAAAAAAGAAGAAAAAAAAATACAGATACGGATACGCATGGAGCTTTCTGTTCATACTCTGCGTTCATTTCATGCGTTATTTGCACATTTTTGGAAAGCTTAAGTGTGTGTTTGTTTGTAACTAGAGATGGAAAGATCGATCGGCCATGTATCGGTATCAGCCGATTTTTAATTCAAATATGCGATCGTCGATCGGCTGATATACATACCCTTTCATTTTCCACAGACTGACTAAAGAAGCGGCCTCGCGAGAACAGTTTACGATGTTCACCCGCATGTAACATCTGTAAAATCAGTGAAATCAACGTCTCTCGCGGGGGAACCAAAACAAAGACATTTAACATACTAATCTGATACAACACTTCAGAGACACCACACAGCTGAATACAGTGAGTATCAGTAAACAGCAGAGCTAGCACGCACAGCTAGTACAAAACAAACAACCCAGAACACCTACAGACCAGATCTGACGAACAGTACAGCAGCAGAAACAGCCAGAGAGCTAAAGGAACCACAGCCAGAGTGATTGAGTTTATAGTTCTAGATAAGCAGCTCTTCTCGGCTGTAGAAGACGTTCATTCTGCTGCTTAATGTTCCACCTGGATCTACGCTCTGCTGTTCCTAGTAGAGATACTTTTCAGATGTGGCTCTTCCGGAGCTTATCAAGCGGTTTACTTCCACATAGACCAACTTCTAATTTAGTTAAAAATATTATACTGTTTCACATGAGCTCGTTATAAATGGTTATAAACCAGTTTAGACTGTTTCATGACTTGCTTGCGCTAATAACTACATTGAACCCATGCCGTGGCATATAGCCCCGCCCTCGATCGCTATCGGCTATAGGCCAATCGTGTTGAAAGGTGATCGGCGATCGGAATCGGCCTCAAAAACGCTGATCTCTATTTGTAACTATGATCAAAACGATAAAGTGAATGAAGCTCAGGCTTTTATTTTCTCTGGTTATGTTCTTGAGCAAAGCTTAGATCATTTACGGACACTGGCGCCTGTGACTGCCACATCATTTAAGGTGGAACGGAGGAATTCTTGCTACAGGTTTACTCTCAGTAACGGCTCCCTCGGCTAGTTCGGTTTTACAGTAGAGTTTGGACACTGTGTATGGTTTTGCTCTGTATATAGCTGTATGGATTAAAATAATATTTTTTGCGATCGAGTTACTCAGGTCCTACATGTACTGATTAAATTAAATGGATTAACAAGATGTCTCGGGTCAAAACTGTATCACAGATTTACTACAAAACAATGTCTCAGACAACGAATTCATAACAATTCTGTACATCGTCACTGTTCAATAAAAAATAAGTATCTCTAAAACTGCTACTTTACAGGAAAGGCTAAACTTTCTTTACTTTCAATGTAAGTCAATGGAACCAGAATGATTTCCAACAAAAACCGACAAAAATAGAAATACATGTTTTTCTTTGGACAGCGATGATATAACCTTCTAATAATTCTCTGTGCAGGAACTCTTCTGAAGTCTGGTTCCATTCACCACCACTGTGAACCACTCTGACTCAGCAAGTTTCATTTTTCTGAAGCATCTCGGACTAAAACACTCTAAATGACTTTGTTTACATTCTTAATGAGTTTTTTAGTAATTATCTTTAAATGTTTTATGAAATATTATCTCTAAAATTCTGCTACAATGAGAACTAAATAGAAAAAAAGTATTTAAACACTTTTGCTTTTTAATACAACGTAATAATACAAGGCAGTAAAAACATCACTGATAATGAATTGTTTCATAGCAAATCTGGCAACCCTGATCTGTTTCTGAACAGCAGTGAGCGAAGCAGTACAGCAGTAACAGCATGTTTTCAATCATCATCTTTAACCCTTTAACCCCAAGTGATTCATATTTCATACACAGGTTTTTGGGAGCTGTAAATCATCACCGTTATCATTTGACTCCTAATAAACCTGATGTGCGCCTGAACTTTGTTCAAACCCACACTCTGTTCTAAATTTTAGTGAAGAACCAAACACTGTAGTAGATATAGAACGTGTAGAACACTGTTGTACACTATAAAAATATTATTTTCTAAATAAGAAATGACTCAAGTAAACATTTCAAATGATGTGAGAGTATATAGAGTATAAAGGATTAAACATTGTATTCGGAACACTTTCATCTGTCAGTCAGAAACGGCAAACAAATCCATATGTACCAAATGATACAAAACAAAACCCATATACGCAAAGTGTTATTTTCTATTATTATTATTATTATTATGGTTGCACATTGCAAAGCAGCTTCGTACAGTCCAGTATGAGTATATGATCGTATACTTTTTGATTAGATGCACGGATTCCAGATAAAAACAGATTTTTTCCTACATTTTTTCCCACAGAGAATGAATAGGATTGAAAAATGTAAACCAACTGAACTTTCGCACACACTGACTGCATTCAGCTGTCATCTTTTCCATCTCTCTTTGTTCCCCCCATAGAGTCCCATTCATTTTCAAGCGCACCCAAACATCATGGTTTTGTTAACTCTATAGTCACCAAACTGCATGTACTCACTCAGGCCTGGTCCCCAAACACACTGACCCGCACTCCTCTACTTATCGTTTATTCATCCCTCGAAATGCACTTTTCTATTTCTTATTTGTTATTATTATTATTATTATTATTATTATTATTATTATTTATTGCTTATTTATATAGGTCTAACAATCACTCCATATTTTTCAAAGAAGTAGAATTTTCGGGCAATAGTTTCATGGTTCAGGCGTTAAAGGGTTAAAATCAAAAACTTTTTGGTGAACTCTAAGTGAATTGAGGAGTGACCCACTTTGCAAAAGACGTGTTTACATATTTTCATTTAGGAGAGCAATAATAAAGCGTGTGTTCACTAATGTGTGTGTGTATGTGGGTGTTTCACTGCACACATGGGTTAAATGCGGAGGACAAATGCGTCTGTGTGCAAACACGAATAGCAAATAACTATAAATATAACTTTAAATTCTAAGATGGGCTTTTGCCTATAGGCAGAAAACAATGTTAACATTAAGCAAGAGCTTGTCTCATTAAATAAAGAAGTGAAAGTGTTGAAAGTTGAAGGTACTGACCGTGCAGTGGGACTGAGACAGCAGTGCCCTTTTAATACATCACGCGACACTATGTCCCACATGCAAACACAGGTTGCTGGATGCCAAGTATTTGTTTTCTATGCGAGACGATGAGTCAGACATGACCACAGCATTTGTATAAACCTCCTACTTCACTCGGATCTGTTAAAGGAAGTTACGACAGCCTGATATTGTGCCGCAGCCTAAAGCCGACACTACACAATACCAGAGAATGTTTATCCAAACCCAGCCTGGCCATCACGGCAAACAGAGCACACAAAAGAGAGAATCCAGGACACTAAGGTGTCGGATGTCAGCTTGAATTACAATATCGATGTGCGTGTATTCGACTGAGTGCTGTCGTTTGGCCTCAAGTTTCCATCTACCTGCAGCAGAGATGAGTCAGACTGCTTGACTGCAGGATAAACCAAACAGAGTGTCTAAGATGTCGTTGACTTTCTGTTTGTTCTGTCATTCAATGCACTTACCTCAGATCTATAAACCTACAATGAATGATTCAGTAATTACTATAATAAATGATTCAGTATCTACAATGAACATTTCAGAAACTAATTAAAATTATTCAGTACCTACAATGAATGATTCAGTAATTACTATAATAAATGATTCAGTATCTACAATGAACGTTTCAGAAACTAATTAAAATTATTCAGTACCTACAATGAATGATTCAGTAATTACTATAATAAATGATTCAGTATCTACAATGAACATTTCAGAAACTAATTGAAATTATTCAGTACCTACAATGAATGATTAAATCATTACTATGATAAATGATTCAGTATCTACAATGAACGTTTCAGAAACTAATTGAAATTATTCAGTACCTACAATGAATGATTCATTAATTACTATAATAAATGATTCAGTATCTACAATGAACGTTTCAGAAACTAATTGAAATTATTCAGTACCTACAATGAATGATTAATTCATTACTATGATAAATGATTCAGTATCTACAATGAACGTTTCAGAAACTAATTAAAATTATTCAGTACCTACAATGAATGATTCAGTAATTACTATGATAAATGATTCAGTATCCACAATGAACATTTCAGAAACTAATTAAAATTATTCAGTACCTACAATGAATGATTCAGTAATTACTATGATAAATGATTCAGTATCTACAATGAACGTTTCAGAAACTAATTAAAATTATTCAGTACCTACAATGAATGATTCAGTAATTACTATAATAAATGATTCAGCATCTACAATGAACGTTTCAGAAACTAATTAAAATTATTCAGTACCTACAATGAATGATTCAGTAATTACTATAATAAATGGTTCAGTATCTACAATGAACGTTTCAGAAACTAACTGAAATTATTCAGTACCTACAATGAATGACTCAGTAATTACTATGATAAATGATTCAGTATCCACAATGAACATTTCAGAAACTAATTGAAATTATTCAGTAACTACAATTAATGTTTCAGTTATTACTGTAATAGATGATTTAGTATCTACAATGAACGAATCAGAAACTACTAGAAATTATTTAGTACCTACAATGAATGATTCAGTAATTACTATAATAAATGATTCGTTATCAACAATGAATGATTCAGAAACTACTAGAAATGATTCAGTAACTATAATGAATGATTCAGCAATGAATATAATAAATTATTCAGTATCTACAATGAATGATTCAGCAATTAATATAATAAATTATTCAGTAACTACAATGAATGATTCAGAAACTACTGGAAATTATTTAGTACCTACAATGAATGATTCAGTAATTACGATGATAAATGATTCGCTATCGACAATGAACGATTCAGAAACTACTGGAAATTATTTAGTACCTACAATGAATGATTCAGTAATTACTATGATAAATGATTCGCTATCGACAATGAACAATTCAGAAACTACTAGAAATTATATGGTAACTAAATTATTCAGTACGTACAATGAATGTTTCAGTTATTACTATAATAAATGATTCAGTATTTACCATGAATGATTCAGAAACTACTATAAATTATTTAGTACCTACAATGAACAATTCAAAAACTACTAGAAATTATTCAGTACCTCCAATGAATGATTCAGCAATTAATATAATAAATTATTCAGTAACTACAATGAATGATTCAGCAATTAATATAATAAATTATTCAGTAACTACAATGAATGATTCAGAAACTACTGGAAATTATTTAGTACCTACAATGAATGCTTCAGTAGTCACTATAATAAGTGATTCGGTATCTACAATAAATTATTCAGAAACTACTCGAAATTACACAGCATCTACTACTATACTATACTAGTCAATAATTATTATGAATGATTCACTATCTACAATAAATGCACTACAACATAAGATTCAGCAATTACTATTAACAATCCAGTACCTACAAAAAAAGATTCAGTATCTACAACAAATGATTCGGTAAGTATAATAAATGACACACTAACTAGTATAAATGATTATTTAGAAACTGCAACGCAGTATTTCCTATAAAAAACTTTAGTAACTACTATAAATGATCCAGTATCTTATATAATGATTCAGTACCTACTATAAATGATGCAATGACTAATATAAACAATACAGTAACATGAATTTTTAAGGAGTTTATATAATAGAAAAACAAACTGACCTCAATTTGTTTAATAAAGGAGTTTGACGTTTGATGTAAATATTATTAATGCTTGCTGATGTGTTGTTTGTTCCCCAACCCAAGTCCACAAATAGAAACCACACAAGAACCACATCATTTACATATATCCACCTGTTTAGCTAGTTCAGCTCAGCCCATTCACACGAATATAAGCCCCGCTGTACACAGATATAAGCAGTGTTTTAGCTCTGTGTGTATTTGAATGTGGCATAGTACAAGACAGCCACTCAGAACAGCTTTCGTTTCAAATATTATACATTCATAACGTTGAATATTCCAAAAAAACGGAAATTGAAACATAAACACCATAATAGAGGACACATATACAGTAACTCATTATTTTGTATCAAAATAATAACTGACCCTTTATTGAAGTTGCAACACGACTCATAAGGTTTTAATTTTTTTCGTCAGTTTAGAGAAATCAGCTGTACACAATAGGTGTGACAAGACATATAAATGTTAGATGGAAGGATCGACTTGACGTTAGGTCATGCTGCAGACCTGCACGAGGCCCTTTGGTCACAGGACCCTGCAGTTCCTCATTTAAACACTAGATGGAAATACAAACCTTTTGAATTTAGGCTGCAGGACTCATGTATGCCGATAGAAAACTTGTGGTCAAAACATCTGACCAGAGCAAAATTTGTACAACTAATGCGCCTCTCAGGAGAAGCAAGGTTAAGACTTTTAACACCACTAACCTGATACATCACTCAACCCAGATCAGAATAGCAAGACGACTGATGCTGTGTTCACATGTTTTGAAGAAGAAACTCATCATGAGCGACAACATTCCAGAGACCGCAGAACGCCCAACCAATCCAATTTCAAGTTCAATTCAGTTAGAATGGAATAAACTGGACGTGAATTGTCTGGTTGTTAAATTCTAGAGAAACTGAATATTACACAACAAAAATAAGAGTACAGAGCATCCAGCTGCCTTTCTCCACGCAAAAAATAACCACTGCCAAAGCTCTCCTCTGATAGTCATCCATTATTGCTGGTAACTCTGTTAATATGCCAACATTTGTGTGGCTTCATGCTGCCATCGGCCACATACTGCTATAAGGTTAAAGCAAATATATTGATATGCTTGAATATCAAAATATTTAATTTGATGATACTGTATCAATTTTTCATTTACATTTTGCACTAGAGTTGCACGTTGCACCAAACAGTTGATGTTTTTTTTTAATATTGCAACATTGCAAACGATTAGATCCTTTAGCATTCGTTGCTTTTAATATTGTATATAGCCCAATAACTAGCTCCTGTGTATAACGTTCACTGGGCTGGGCTGTGCAGTGCATCCGGTGTGTGGCAACTGCATCAGTATTCTGTATAAGTGAATCAAATCGAGAGAAAGCAGTTGCCCACTCCCCTTAGTATGGCAACACCCAAAATAAAAGATGTTCTCTCACATTCGTGAGTGAAGCGTGGGTATATTTTGTTTACATCGCTGATGAAGACGGAAACCCAACCGACACCACAAAGCAGGCAACACCAGCAGCCTGTCTAAGCATTTGGCTGACACATATCTTGACCTCTTGACAGGGTAGTTAAAGTTAAAGGATACACTGGGGAGCTTACTCGTTAAATTAAACAGGGGCTCATTTAAAACATTTGGTGATTAAAACGCAGCAATGAGTGTTTAAATTATTCAAGTTTACATTTTACGTTCAGACAAAGGACGGACTTTATATTTCTGTGGGGGGTTTTTTTCTTCTAAGTATCGTTTCGGTATTGAAATCGTGATACTACACTTGGTATCAATATCGATACTGAAAATTCAGGTATTGAGACAAGCCTATTTTGCACCCAAAGACTGGGGCAGACAGTGGATCATTTTGGGCTGTGTTTAAACCCTCAACCACTAGAGTAATCTAGTCTTCAGCAACTAGACTCTACAGCGTAAACAAGTAAACCTTAAGACCATTTTATTTTAGGAATCATGTTATATCACCTTACTTACAGTACCGCAATAGTACCACAATACAAGTTGAATTGAGTTTAACTGAAACCTTTACTGCACCAAAGGCATACACAAAACAGTAAACATCAAAACCCAAACAGTAATAAATAACAATAAATAAAACAACACCAAACAAACATATCAGCACTGTCCAAAGAAAAACATGCATCTCCAAAACAGAAAGTCTTTACTTTCAATGTAAGTGAATGGAACCAGAATTTTTTTCCAAGCTGTTCTGGAGCATTTCAGAACAGCATGGTCCATTCATCATGAAATTTTATAAAAGTTGAACGACAGCTGCTGTGTTCAAATGATTCAGAACAAAAAAAATTAACAAATATATATATATATATATATATATATATATATATATATATATATATATATTAATATATATTATAGTGCATGGATACATACTGTATCTACAGGTTCTTGTCAATACACAGCTCCAGCACCTACAACTGTAGTTTATCCATAATCATATTTGACTTGATAGTTCACAGCTAGCCATTATTTTACTATACAGAAAATTTGAAACACTGGTGGAATTTCCCTTCAAACTGACTACATAGTATCACACTTGCGGGCTGCACATCTCCTCCACCATCAGGCCTGATAACTGCCTGTCACTTAACGTTGTACAAACAAACTAGTGCATGGTACTACTAACATTGTAATAGCTGATCCCTACTATGATCAGTTATTACAAGTTAATAACGACTGCTTAGCTCGTTATTAAGCCATGATGGCTCAGACAGAGAGGGCTAGTGGCTGAGAGGATAATGATGGAAGAGTAGCTTTCCATTTAGAGGTGACAAACAAAGACATCATGGCGCATCACATGCACTTTCACTTCGAGTAAAGTAGATACGAGCGGTTATAAGCGCGTTATTACATAAGGAAAGTACCTCGGACCACCTTAAATAGTTACTGACCAACTATGAGCTGAATAAAAGACATGAACGTCGGCTGAAGGTAGCTTGTTCTCCAGCTTATGGTTCGTATTTTCCCGTTTCACCTTAAACGGTGCAGCAGTTACGCCAGAATGTAGCCATTTAAGGTGGAACAGGAACAGTCGCCGAGGCGCCACAGTGTAACCGCTGCAGCGCTTAAGGTGGAACTGGCAACATTCGAGTTCAGCGACCATCACCGCAAGCTCGGCTTACCCATCTTCAGCTTCCTTTGTTTCTCCAAAATTGGCCATGTCTCCCACCATCGTCCGAGCAGGCTGCTTCTAATCGGCGAGATGTTTCCTCGGAGTGGACATGAAATTGACCACCAGCGGCTAAATCGCACACCTGCCAAAAGGGGGGGGAATCCCCAGCAAGGTGAGCTTTCACGCGAGCATGCGCCTGAAAAAGCAGATCTGGGTTAGTGTGTTGTGTTGCTGTGCATCTGACCCGCCTCCTCATCGAGTGGAGAAAAAAAAGATCTCGAGTGCGTTTGTGACCCAGCGGGAGTGAAAACACTGCACAACACGACGCTTACCGCGTCCTGATGCATGGCGCATGGCGCAGATCGTCATCACAGCGCAGGCCGGAGCTTGACCTAGTTGTTGACGGTGGCCGGCTTCTCCACATGATATGCAGATCAGATCCGGCCAGCCGCGTCCAATCAAAACGTTGCTGATAGCTCGGGGAAGGGGGCGGGGTTAAAAGGCCCGCGCTTTTTTTTAACCCCCTCCTCCAAAACAACCCGTTAACCATTTCCCTCTCTTGTAACCAGGACTCAGATCTTCAGGGACAGACTCGTTTCCTCAGATAATAACAACAGTGGGAGGCAATTTCTTACTGGTGCCCAGGCTTTCCTCCCTGTTTCTGTTTCTGCAGTGTCAACGTTTGGGCTGAAATAATGTCTTATTTTCTCAGTTTTTTACTATGACTTGACGTAGTATCGCAATTTACGGCCTATGTGTTGAATGGAATTTTCAAATTTTGACCCATGTTCTTAAAAAAATGAAATAAATTACTTATTCTGTGAAATTTTGACTTAGTATATCGCATTGAGACCTATTTTCCATGCCTAATTTCTCAATGTTAAAAAAGTATCTGATTTGCTGACTTATTGTCCTGAAATATTGACCTATTTTCTCAAAACATTAAATACATTACTTATTTTGCCAAATTTTCACATAGTATCTGAAAATAGTGACTCATGTTCTCAGGTCTTGATTTATAATCAAAATGTCGACATCAAATTTTGACATAGTATCATGAGTTAAGGCCTATTTTCTTGAAATAAAGATATATTTTATCAAAGTGTTGAAGGAATATCTCAAATATTGACCTATGCTCTTTAAGAGTTTTTATAAATGACTTATTTTGTCAGAATGTGACTTAATACATCTTATAGAGAGCTATTTTTAAAAAAATAATACTTACATTTTTCTCAGTGTTGAATATGAATATCTGATTTGAAGACTTATTGTCCTGAAATATTGACCAATTTTCTAAAAACATGAAATAAATTACTTAGTTTGTCAAGTTTTTGACTTAGTATCACAAATTTCTATTTTCTCTAAATAAATTTATCAGAATGTTGAATGTAGATCTAAAATTATGGACCATGTTCTTTAAAAATAGTTAAAATACTTATTTGGTCGAAATTTGCCTTAGTATTTTAATAATGACCTATTTTGTCATATATTGACTGACTATATATTTTCTCAAAATATTAAATAAATTACTTATTTTGTCAAAGATTTGAGTTAGTATGTTAAAATAATGACCCATTTTCTTGAAATATTTCTGTCCTTTGACTTAGTAACTGGAATCATGGCCTATTTTTTCAAAATAACTACTTTCTTTCTCAATGTGTTGAATGAGTATCTCAGATTTGGACATAGTATCTAAAATAGTGACTTTTTGACTTAGAATTTCATAATAAATTTTGGAGTAGTATAAATTTATTATGAAATTCTACATTTTGGAGTAGTATCTCGTATTATGACTTATTATGACTTATTTCCTCAAAATAATGAAATATTTTTATGAATGTGTTGAAATAACATCTCAAATGATTACTTACTTTCTCTAAATTTAATTAATTTGAATTTTGGTCATTTTCAGACATTTTATAAGAGACCCCAGTAAAAATATATTCATAATACACAAAAAGAAACTGTGTTTTTAATTGATATGATTCAGATTCACATGAAAAAAATATATCAACACAATTGCTGCCTTTCACTTTCTGTCTTTTTGCAAACTGCTGAGTCATCTCACTACATCTAGAGCCCAACTGACAGCTTACTCTCCGTCTCTGCTTCAGTATTAAGTATTAAAATAGCGCACACAGAGAAACAAGCACCCAAACATACTGTACGCATTCCTATTAGGACAGTTTTACAGTGATGTTAACAAGTAAGGCTCATGTAACAGGACTCAAACACACTGTCTTTGCCTTCGTTTAAAAATGGAAATGGCCAACTGCAGTCCCAGAAGCCCCAGTTCTAGGACGTTTTTGGCGGGAATGGGTCCAGTGGCCAAGTTTTAGCAGCTAGTTCATCGGTTTCAACACTAGGTGTCGCTACACTACAAAGCGTATGTTCTAACAAAAGACTGCCCTAACTAAAAAAATGACATGTTGGTTCTCTGTAAGGTTTATACTGGACCAGTCCTGGATCTGAACATGAAGCACTGGAAATCTGTGGATACGGTATACGCTGCTGTTGGAAAGCTGTTGTGGCATTTGGACTTTTGTCTTTATATTGTTTGTAAATTTCATGATGAATGGACCAAAAGAAATGGAAAAAAGTTACTTAGAAAACAGTCTGCTCACATTAACTTACATTAAATGTAAAGTAAGATAATACATTTTTAAAATAAAATAATAATAACATTTTGTTCCAATACTAGTGATATGTATGTAAATTTTTTTAGCAGTGTACATGTATTTTGAATGTTTTTAGTGAAGTTATTTGGCCAGCAAGTCTAATTTTTTCAATTAAATTAATGTATTTGTTCCAATAGGCTTTTGTAAATAAATTTTATTCCGTTTCAACAAGATACACAGTGACCAGACTGTAACAACTGTAAGATGCAAATTGGAAAGTACAAATAATGTATATTTAAAGAAATATATATTTAAAGAAAAAAAAACAAAACCAAGAAAAAAAAACAACCAAAAAAATAATAATATAAAGAGAATATTGCAGCGCTTCTAGCTTACATATGCATGGCATTAATTAAATTCAGCCTGTGTAAATACAGCTTACCCTGAGACACATAGCTATTATATATATATATACTACCGCTCAAAAGTTTAGGATCACTTTAGAACTTCATTTCATGTAATATTCATGCAATTCACAAACAATATTGTCCATTTCACAATTAATGTAAGAGTATCAGATGATTTTTAAAGATTAAAAATGTTTGTATTAAAGCATATTTTTGTATAGAGGCTTATTTTGCATATAGTCCTATTATCAGCAATTCTCAGTCCTCTGTCTAAATCTCCTGGTACGGCCACCAATCCAAGCATCAGCAGTTGATGGCTTGCTGACCAGCTCAAAATGGCCAGCAAGAAACAACTTTCTTTAGAGACCAGTCAGTCCATTGTTGTGTTAAGGAAGAAGATACTCCATTGAAAACATGAACATTTCACTGTGATCCCAAACTTTTGAGTGCTAGTGTGTGTGTGTGTGTGTGTGTGTGTGTGTGTGTATATATATATAATGTTCTTGCTCATGTTGGAATGACACATTGTATCTCCATACATACCTTTACATAATTTGACAACTCCATTTGGCTGTTTACACTGTGTGCAAATATAATGACGAGTAGACCAAAACAAATAGTATGTATGTCTTTTACGTCTCCTGTAAAGTTATAATTTTGCAGATATAACATATAGAGAGCAAAGTGAACAGTGCATTTATGATATGCTTATATACAACACAGTACTGCGTTTAGGAAAATGATATGTGAGGCAGCATATTTGGGCATTAAAGCATTTATTTATTCAGTTACGTAACAGTTCAATAAAAACAATGAGATAAATAAACAATACACAGTGCCGTAAGTCTACCGTTGCCAAACACAGACACATAGAGGCCACATATCCGAGTTTCATATCAAATGCACTCAGGTAACGTGAAGCGACTACATCCTTAATAGTAGATTTTCATACACAGACTACAAATAGCCTTATACAATGAATCCGCCATCGCATGACTGGAACATCAGTTTCTAAAATTCAGACATAACATTAAAATCACCCCCCTGTCCATTTTATCAGCTCCACTGACCATATACGAGCACTATGTAGTTCTACACCTACAGACTGTAGTCCATCTGATTCTCTGTATACTTTGTTAGCCCCCTTTCACCCTGTTTGTCAATGATCAGGACCCCCAAGGGACCACCACAGAGCAAGTTATTATTTGAGTGGTGGGCCATTCTCAGCACTGCAGTGACACTGACATGGTGGTCAGTGGTTGGTGTGTGCTGGTGTGAGTGGATACAGCAGATACAGCAGTGCTGCTGGAGTGTTTAAACACTGTGTCCACTCACTGTCCACTCTATTAGACACGCCTACCTTGCTGGTCCACCGTGTAGATGTAAAGTCAAAGACGATAGCGCATGTACTGCTCATCTGTTGGTCATCCTATAGTCTTTCATTAGTGGCCACAGGATGCTGCCCACAGGACACTGTTGGTTGGATGTGACACTGAGGTGTTCAAACACTCCAGCCACACTGCTGCATCTGATCCACTCATACCAGCACAACACAGACTGAGTGCAGCGCTGAGAATAATTCCACCACCCAAATACTACCTGCTCTGTGGTGGTCCTGTGGGGGTCCTGATCATTAAAGAACAATGTGAAAAGGAATAAACAATATATGCAGCAAATCAGGACTACATGGACTAGAGTTTGTAATTGTTGAACTACAAAGTGCTTCTATATTGTAAGTGGAGCTGATAAAACAGATACAAGATGTTATGCCTGATTGGTGTATATTATAATGATCTATAATCATGTCGCCACTGTATAATATTCTGCTACCACTGACTAATAGTAATCTATAATGTTTGTGTATTATGCCAGTCATCTTCAGGATTCCACATGCAGGGGGCATTATTACCATATGAGCTATATACAAGTACACAGTGAAGCAAAACAGCGTTACTCTAGGACAGGGGTGTCCAAAGTCCAGCCCTCAGGCCAAATGTGGCCCGCAGACAGATTTTTATTGGCCCACGGCATCACTAATAAGAATATATCATAAGTGGTCTGCCAGTATGTTGCAATTTTTCCTTTCACCTGATGGGGGCAGCAGTATATATACTTGCATAGCATGTTATAATAATAACATGCTATGCATGAAATAATTTTTCATAGAGAGACGCTGCAAACACATGTCTCTCTTATACCAAGAGACTATTGCGGTAATGAAGGAGTTAAATATGAAGAGACATCATAAAAACAAAGCCTGGACATTCTAGTAAATACTCAAGAGGATGGGAGGACAAAGACACCTGGTCATACCAAAGCGAGTTATGAGCTGTGCTAATAGCTAAGCCGTGACACTGAGGTGTTTAAACACTCCAGCAGCACTGCTGTGTCTGATCCACTCACAGCAGCACAACACAATAAGTTTGTTAATGCATAGCAACTGAGTAATATACAGTCTACATGAGAAACACTGAAGATATCTCGCATGTTTTAAAGATGCAGAAGTGTTGTTTTGCACGTGTTCAGACAACACTGGTGATATCCTGGTGCTGTTACTGTAAAATTAAATTCTTTCATTAAAGAGTTGTTCATTATTCTGTACATTTGTGTTTTTTCATATTTCAAATACAGTGTTATATTTCAGATACAGTTTTTGTCCAATCTGGCTCCCTATGAAACAAGTTTGGACACCCCTGCTCCAAGACCATATGATACAACAAAAAACAAACATAATAAACACAGTGCAGCCAAAAGAGTGCA
Source organism: Megaleporinus macrocephalus (assembly GCA_021613375.1). Lineage (NCBI taxonomy): Eukaryota > Metazoa > Chordata > Actinopteri > Characiformes > Anostomidae > Megaleporinus > Megaleporinus macrocephalus. Next base: position 10,549,315 of record CM038723.1, on the reverse strand, counting down.
ATAAACACAAGGCATACAATACATTTAATACAGGACACAAGTCAGAGTACACAGTACTGAGAGCATATATAGCTGCACACAAAAGTTGTGTATAGAGGGACAAAACATTGTGATATTAACATCTGATGCATATAATTATAGCAGGTACTGAGGCAGCAACAAGGGCAACAGTAACAGAATACAGTATTTGTTTGATTCAGCATTCAGTAGTCATCTATAGTAGCTAGGGCTGCACCTAACATCTAATTTTTTAATAGATTAAACAATTCTTTTTAAAAAATCTTAAAAAGTCTAATTTTTAGATTACTCTAATGTCAGTGGGTAAGGAATTATGTTATTATTTTGTTTTATATATATATATATATATATATATATATATATATATATATATATATATATATATATATATATATATATATATATATATATATAGAAAAGGCATGGACTAGGCACGTGACCTATAATTGATATACACTCTGACTCGACTTCTAGAGACACCAATGACACGTAGCCTACACGCCTCACGCACAAGAAGTCGGACAGTTTGTGGACTATATATGTTGCAGAGAGTCATTTGAGAAGCAGCTACGGGTGTTTAAAGCTCCCGCGATATCTAGAACAGTCTTAGGTTCTACACTGGACGATTAATAAACGGTTAGCAATGCGACTTTTCAAGAGACACTACTGAAAGAAACATGTTACACGTGTTATTAATCTTAAAATAATCTGCTAAGATAAGATAAACAGGTAAACAGGTGCTGTCCTGCTGCTGTGTTGATGAAGCTCTACGGGATGTTTGATCTTCAAGGTCTCGTGTATAGCAGTTGTACTGTTGTGATCATCTCCACTGTGCAGAGCTGACAGAGCACCACACAGTTGTGTTTCTGTGTGAAACACTCCCACAACTTTAGATGCACGCGAGGGATTGTTGGTAGCTGCAGCTTGCGCTCCGGATAAATCTATGCTTTCAGTAGGCGCGGCCACCTTTGTGACCTCAGCCCTAATAGTAACTGTTTGCATTAATGGTAAGAATTCCTAGAAATTCCTGGGAACATCCCTTATGATGGGCCGTGCTGTTAAAGGGTAAGTGGCTTCATTTGAATTGCTCACAGTGGTGCTGATAGGAACCACACGTCCAACTCTAAAAGCTCCATCATGGACGTTATTACATGAACTGGTTATGAATGCACTGCATAGCTTTGAGACGATTGTGACCTGAAATGTAAGCTTAACACCCACCCATGGTGGAGACATAAATGTGGGACGTTGCGAGGCAAAATAGTCCCCAAAGAAGATGTATTATTTATAGATTTGCCACTATCTTACCATCAATACATGTACAACTCTTGGTGGTACAATGGTGGCCCTTACAGAGCCCCCACAGAGCAGGAACTATTATGGAGCACTGCAGGAACACTAATGTGGGGGTAACGTTGTAGTGTGTGTTGCGCTGGTGTGAGTGGATCAGACATAGCAGTGCTGCTGGAGCATTTAAACACCTCAGTGTCACTGCTGGACTGAAAATAGTCCACAAATCAAAACCACCCAGCCAACAGTGTCCTGCGGGCAGCATCCTGTGACCACTGATGAAGGACTCTGACTTTACATCTACAAGGTGGACCAACAAGGTAGGCGTGTCTAATAGAGTGGACAGCGAGTGGACACAGTGTTTGAACACTCCAGCAGCACTGATCCACTCGTACCAGTCCAACACATTACGTCAGCGATCCACCACTCAAATAATAACCTGCTCTGTGGTGGTCCTTTGGGGGCTCCGGTCTAATAAAGTATGCAGAGAAACAGATCGACTGCAGTCTGTAATTGTAGAACTACAAAGTGCTCCTGTGTAGTAAGTGGAGCTGATCAAATGGACAATGAGTACAGAAGCAAGAAGGTGTACCTAAGAAGGTGGCTGGTTGGCGTATTGGTGGGGGGGGGGTATGGTGACCCCTGGTATCTGTCACCACCACTGTAAGGAAATCCGAGTCTCTACAATTAACCATTTCACACAAAGTCACAGTGAATGGCTACATCACATCGTTTAATTCAGACTTTCTCTGAGAGCCCATCTGTACAATCTTAGGGGTCACATATGGACAAATACAGTGCAGGGTTTGTTTTTTTGTGTATACAGCCACGCCCACATCCATAACGCTGCAGATGATAATGTAGTTGAGGACAGAAAATAAAAACCCAGAGAAAATCCATAATTGAGACTCTCTCTGCACAGTGATCCCCCTCTCTCTCTCTCTCTGGAGGACTGAGAGTGAGAGTTGGGCAAGGAGAGGATCAAGGGCTTTCCTATCGATCACATACTTGGCCAGAAAGAACAAGTGAATTTACTCTCTGTCTCTCTCTCTCTCTCTCTCTCTCTCTCTGTCTCTCTCTCTCCCTCAGGGCTTATAGCGTGCATGTAAAGTAGGGAGGGGTTTAAAGAAAACTTCACCACCCATGCAAAGCTATTAGCCCTCTATTCTTAACCCAGTAGTCAATGCGCTGAATCAAATGTGTTCATAAAGTCCACATTAATAAAATATTTGACAATAAAAAATACTGCACCATACAGTCCTGGGCAGACGCCGGAGCCCACCAGGCACTCTTCATTCATTTACTTTCCAGTCAAAACATGATGAAAGCTTGGAGTGCTGTTTATCTGATGGGACAGTTTTTTGTGGCCTACCAGGTCAGCTTTCATCCTTCAGAGAAAGAAGCTCCACTGTTCAAGCTCCACTCTCGCCTTAGATCTGGAAACATCCACCCACTGTGAGAAGACCCCTCAGAGCTGTGTACGGATGAAAAGAAGAACATTTGCAGGACAGCATCAAAAACTCTAGACTCTGTGGAGGACGTTTTATAGAACAAGGACAGATTAAGGATAGTCTGATAATAGCTGCTCTTGTTTACATAATTTAAGGACAGGTAGCCAATAAATGTTTGCGAAAATGCTATGATGACTGAAGCTCTTGGCCAGCAACCAACTAACACCACCGGCACCTGCCCAAATATAAACCAAACTAAAAAGCTAGTCCAGTCTTCATGAAATGGTAACACAGCACTATGTATACTATTAAATGTTAAAAATGTGTTATTTTAATACACTTGCTACATAATCAGGAGTTTATTGACAGTGCTGACCAGCTTGTAATTATTTAGTCATTTAAAATATGAGGCAGGATGAAAGAGAGAAAACGAGGTAGACGATGAGAGCAGAGAATCCTTATGGGAGAGCTTCAACTCCAAGGACAATCAGGAGCAGAGGATCGATATCCTGCAAACAGAGAGTAGCGCTCAGTGACACATTCACATTACCTCTCCCGCATCTCTGCGCTACACAGCTGATCCCAGTTCAGCTCCTCACCTCATTGTGTTTGTGGGTTATTTTCATCAGCTGAAAATATATACCACTAAACCAGACCTGGACCATCACAATAAAAATGCATTAAAAATAATAATTATTTAATTTAAATTTAATTATTTAATTTCTGCAGTGCCCCCTAGTGGCTATTCCACCAGTGGAGAGGAATCTATCTATGTATCAATACTGTAATATAAACAGAATGCATTTGTTATGAATTTTGTTTGGCTTTCCTGAATGGGTTAATGATAGAGGGAGGAGTCAGTGATGGAGATCAAGTGAGTGATAGAGGTGGAGTCAAAGACAGATGGATGTTAGTCTGTATTAGCCAGTGATAGAGGTAGAGTGAGTCATGGAGGGAGAGTTAGTGATAGAGGTAGAGTGAGTCATGGAAGGAGAGTTAGTGATAGAGGGTGAGTCAGTGATGGAGGAAGAGTCAGCGATAGAGGGAGAGTCAGTGATGGAGGGAGACTCAGTGATAGAAGGAGAGTCAGTGATAGGAGGAGAGTCAGTGATAGGAGGAGAGTTTGTGATAAAGGCTAGAGTCAGTGATAAAGGGAGAGTCAGTGATACAGGGAGAGTCAGTGATGGAAGGAGATTCAGTGATAGAAGGAGAGTCAGTGATAGGAGGAGAGTTTGTGATAAAGGGAGAGTCAGTGATGGAGGGAGGGTCAGTGATAGTGGTAGAGTCAGCGATAGGGAGAGTCCGTGATAGAGGGAGAATCAATGAGAGAGGAAGAGTTATTGATAGGCACAAGGTCAGTCATAGTGGAAGAGTCAGTGAGAGAGGGAGAGTCAGTGGTAGAGGTAGAGTTAGTGATGAAAGGAGAGTCAATGATAAAAGGAGACTCAGTAATGGAGAGAGAGTCAGTGAGAGAGGGAGAGTCAGTGGTAGAGGTAGAGTTAGTGATGAAAGGAGAGTCAATGATAAAAGGAGACTCAGTAATGGAGAGAGAGTCAGTGAGAGAGGGAGAGTCAGTGGTAGAGGTAGAGTTAATGATGAAGGGAGAGTCAATGATAAGAGGAGACTCAGTAATGGAGAAAGAGTCAGAGGCACACAATTTTTGTACATCTTTCCTTAAAACATATACAAATGTAGGAAATATGTGTTTCGGAGGTAAAAATTTCTTAATTTCACACAGTTATCAGCAAATTTACATCAAAACAATGCTCCAGCGTGGCTATGAGGGTTTTAGTTTAAAATATAACTACAATTTAAATTTAAACCTTTCAACTTTCAACATGTTAAAGCAGCAATATTTGAGAATTTGTTTGTTTGCTCTTGGGCTCCCCCTAGAGTCGCAGAGAGTATTTCACTTCTACGCCACGACGGCATATACAAATCACGCTTTGAACAGGTATAAACATGTACTAGTTAAAGAGCTGAAGGATACAGGTTCCCATTCTCCTTCACGTGCACGTGCATAACGCAAGCATATGGACGCTACAGATTTCATTTGTTTCTGGGTGTAAGTAACTAAAGTTACAAGTGTAAGCTGAAGCATCCGCATGCCTGAGTGACACGTGTGCATGTCAGATTCTGGTAGGGAGTTGGAATTCAGCTCAACACTGGCAAAAGAGAGAGAGAAAAGAGAAAGAACAGAAGAGAAAGAACACCATGGAGTAATATTACAGGATTTTATTACTTGAGGTTCAAGCTTTCAAGACTTATTTGTCATGAGATGGAGAAAAACTGGCGTGAGATGAATTTATTTCTATTCTGAAGAGTGGCTGAGGTCGACTAGATGACTTTTGGAGACAGGAGTGACACAGATAAGGTTACAGCCTGCATCGGCCCGCAGGGATGTACACTCTGCTGTCGGAATTCTGTTGCTTTCCTATCAGCTATGAGACTCAGTAGCGGGGCACAGTAGTTGGAAAAACACTTAAATGTACACCTTCCAATAGAAAGTCCTCTATACATGAAGACTTGCAGAGCACTGTGCAGAAGTACAGGAAGCTTTTATTTGATCAGCAAAACATTATTAAAATATACAAACAGTATTAATACAGTAAGTAGTGCTTTTACATACGCCAGTGTGTTTATTTAACTCTTTCCAAGCCTCTCCTAAACAACCGAGTATTATTTACAGTTCTCATCTAATACCTGCTTTGACTGCTCAGTACTTCATTAAGCTAAATCAAGATTACTGCTGAAGGAACTGAACACATTCATACAATGTCTGGGGCGTCCAGGAGAAATCTGGAACCTAACTTTGTTCTTCAAACTGGAGCTCAAGATATAATCTACTTCACAATAAGATATTCATGTTACTTTGTATTGTATGTATGCTTATTTGCATCTGTTCTAATCAGATCTGATGATCTTACTGGTGCAAATATATATATTGCTAACATAACAGTTTAGGTGTCTAAGACTTTTGCACAGTAGTGTAAATTAAATGTAGTGTATATACAAAATAATTGCGCAACTATATTGTTATCCGTATTTGGCTTTCTGTCAGATCTTTGCCACGTAACTTGAAATATCTACTCTGTTCCAACTCCAGATTTCCAGATTTTCCTGGAATTTATTCCCATAGAGAATGAATAGGATAGAAAAGTGCACGCCAATCTACTAAACTTCTGCTCGACCGACAGACACCATCTCACATACACTGACTCAGGGCAGACCCCTGACCACGACTGCAGCATTGGTTTGACACGCACTCGTCTGTTTGTTGTTTTTTCCATCCCTCTTTTTTCCCCATAGAGTCCCATTCATTTTCAAACGCACCCAAACATCATGATTATATTAAACCTACAGCCTCCAACCTTCATGTACTCAGGGTAGGTCCCCAAACACCCACACTCCTCTACTTTTATTCATCCCTCGTTACTCGCACTGCTTAAGCGGCACAACCATCCTGCGTTTTTAAATTATAACTTATTTATATAAATATTTAAGGTTGGAATATTTCAGTGTTGTTTTTTAAATAATATGTTTATACTATGAGACCACAGTTTGAACTAATTTGTTAGAGCTGTTGATATATTTATTTCTCATAGTGTTTTCAGTTAAGCCCCCCGTCCCCGTTCCTAAAAAGGTCAGGAACTGGTTTTCCAGGGGGCCATTAGCGATGTACATAGTGCCAAATATATTCCCTATAGCAGGGAGTGTGTGGTTAGGTGGGTTTTTCAAACACAATGAGGGAGAGTGGGTGGGAAGGAGGGTCCTGATGAGGGGCGCCTAGTCCCTGGCGCTGTATGTGAGTGAGTCTGCAGTGTGTGGGTGGCACAGTGAAAATATCCCCCACTGTATAGTTCACTAATAAGGGTAATGGATCTTTCCTGTTCTCTGTATGAGTCCTGAAAGACTGGTGTGCGAGCACTTACACCACAGGCCCAAAGCGCGGAAGCAGCACATGATTGTATGTATATTAACGTAGAACAGGAGCCTTTGCTTCAGCGTCTGCAGCAGTCATGTATAACCAAGTGATTGTTACTGAGTTGAGCTCCCGCTGATTCCCCTGCAGAGTTTTATTGCTGGTGTAATAGGATCCAACTGATTCCTCCATTCAGACACTGACTTCTCGAGTCTTTGATCAACGCGATGAAGTTTGGCGCAATGAATTGATGCATACAATCATGGTTGATGTAAAGAAATAAGGCTTAGGCCTAAATCTGACTGCAGAATGATCCTAAAACAAGGAGCCAGGCTTTGTATTCACAATCACTTCATAGAAATAAACTTTCTGTAAGGGAGATTTTCAGAGGCTGACGTCTGGTTTCCATCTCCACCACTGAGAAGACGTCCTCTAAACTCTGGAGCATTTCCAACTGACTGAATGACAGTTTACATAATTTTTATGCAGAAATTTGCTAAATTCTGGTGGAATTCCCCTTGAAACTAGATGTGCCGGTTTGGCTAATTGATTGCACACCATACGTTTGAACTGGCCGTACATCCACAAACCCTGAAGTTGAAATCTATCCTGTGCTGAGTCATGTCCAGCTGGGCAGACCAGGCGAATGGCCAGGCAGACAAAGGCAAATAGAGTCCCTCAGACCTCACGACCTCAGGGAGCTTCTCTGGACCGCGGGAGGTGCTTGGCCCCCTCCTGCCCTCCCACGCATCCGCAATTCCGGGACTTTTCCCCTTTCTTCTGAAATCCTGCTCTCTCGGGCCAGGGAATCCCCCTCTACTGTGCCTGACTGTGCAGACGAGAGACATTTAAGAGCCAGATGAGCTTCCTCTGAAGGTTTCCCACAAGAGATCCAACTGCTGGTGGGTGGGAGGCAGGATGTGACCTTAGTGATGCCTTCTTAACAACATGAGAGGCAAGAAAGGTCTGCCAAAGAGGCGCTGGATAGAATTCTAAGATGTTCTGACCCTTGTTGGTCAATTCACCTTTAGCTTATATTATATTTATATTTAGCTGGACTATGATGGATAAAGATATTATGAATTGCATTACTGTACTAGCTGTGTCACAAATCCAGAACATCCATGATGTACTGATCACTGTCAGTGCAAACACTGGGTTCATGCAACAGGATGTGGAGCACTGTTACTACAAGAACCTCTGAACAAGGTTACACTGTTTCATGGTTTGCACTCAGCAGCCAGAGGAAGCCAGCAGAGGGCAATGCAGTTGAAAATGTTCAGTAGATCTCTGTAGTCTCCCTCTTGCCCATATTAGGAACTCCAAGCCTTTTTCTTTACATCAAAAATGAATGACATTTCAAAAATTGCCATGACCTACGTATTTCCACTGGATCTTCTGACTTAGGAGGGCATATAGCAGTCAAAATACACCTAATGCTACTAGCTGAAGCCATATGAAGCCGTATGAAAGTAGAGCTACTATTTAAGGAACCATTTGTAAGATGATGCCACCTGTTAAATGAATACTACAAACAATCAACAGTTGTCTAGTATTAAGTAAGTACTAGCCACTATTTGCCACCTATGTTTGAACTCAGCGTAATACAACCTCTGTATTTAACCCATCCATGCAGTGAAACACCCACATATACCCACACTAGTAAACAAACACACTAGGGGGCAGTGAGCACACTTGCCCAGAGCAGTGGGCAGCCCTATCCATGGCGCCTGGGGAGCAGTTATGGGTTAGGTGCTTTGCTCAGCCCATGATTGCCCCCAAACTTATATATATAGCAGGGAGCAGTGGTTGCTTGCCAATAGCTATTGTTTTGTTTACTCTTGCGTTCATTGGCTACCATTCCATAAACAGTTTAACCAGGAACAGCACCTTTAATAAGATTGATAAGAAGTTAGAATCAGGGCCATGCTAGTTCTTCATCCTGTCATGTTGGTCTGGTTTAACCAACACATTCTGTTGATTTTTAAATGTTTTAAAATAAAGATCTTGCATATTGTTCCTTTAAACAACTTATAAATACTATAATATACCAACATCAGCTACTGCCAAAGCCACCACACTTGGGAAGATGTGTCCAGTGGTTATGGAAAAGATGGTACTGTGTTTCAGAAGGGTCAAGTTATCATCCTCTACTCAGTAGAGAAAACAACTAAGGAGAAGCTGAAATGGAAGGGGTGGAACCTGGAAGGACAGTGATGGACCAGCGACTTCAAGGAGAAAATATAATCTAAAAGAAAATCCTGAAAGGCTGAGATGATTTAAATGCTTGCTGAATTCAAATGGAACTGGGAATAAACAGCTGTGTGGACACAAGAAGACCAGATGTTTGTGAAGCTTCTCAAAAGAAAAGGCTTCACTTTGCTGAGCATAAAGATTGGGCTGGAAAAAAGTGGTCATATGGTCTGATGAGTCCTGACTGACCCTATTCCAGAGAGATGGGCACATTAAGGTAAGAAGCGAAGCGGATGAAGTGATGCATTCATCATGCATAGTTCCCACTGTACAACCCTCTGGAGGCCGTGTTACGATCTGGAGTTAATCCGGTTGGGCAGGTCAAGCCTCAGCAACTTTATGTGGCAATAAAATGAAGTCAGCTGACCACCTGCACGTTGTGAATGACCAGGTTATCCCATCAATCGATTTTTTTTCTTCCCTATTAGCACCGGGCATATTCCAGGACCACAATGCTGAGAGTCATGGGGCTCAGATTGTGAAACAGTGGTTCAGAGAGCATGAGCAATCATTTTCACACATAAACTGGCCACCACAGAGTTTTGACCTCATTGAAGGTCTTTGCTGGAGAGGACTTTACAGAGCAGTTTGACTCTTCATCATCTATACGAGATTTAAGACAACAATTAAAGCAACTCACAATGTAATCAAAGCAAAAGGTCAGGCTGTCTAGCTTTATGCTGTGGTCAATGGTCAAGTCTACTGAATCTGCAAACTCATTTGAAGGTCCAACACGGCTCTAATGCTGACAATGTCAGTAATACCAGTAAATAATTGTATGGCAGTAATATTGTAGACTTTGTCCTTAATGACTTGCCTGATTACATGAAAGGTTAAATAAAATAAATTAATTAATCAGTAATGTTAGTGTTACGGTAAGTCAGAGATGATCAAGGCCACCAGTGATGAACGCCACCCCCTCTATGGACGCATACTCCCGGCCCAACGGCTGAAGTCCAGGAGAAGCTTTCTCAGCCATGTCCAGCTCCTATCAGCATCACGAGAAGAAACCAGACTCTAACTATAGACAGAAAGGCTTGAGGACGACCCCCCCTCCCATTGACATGAGTAAGTCCCCTTCTGAAGCCCTCCTCCTGGGCTCAGAAGCACCATGGGTCCAGTGGAAAATGTTCAACCACCTGAGAACAGGAACAGGTTGATCAAAAGCTGCCATAGCCAGATGGAGATATGAAACTGGCCAAACCACCTAAAAAATTGAAGTGCAAATGACTGTGTAGGGAAATGGGAAATGGTAATATAACCAACAAACTTCAAAGTCACACAGGGCTTGCAGGAGCCCCTCAAAACATGACTTAATGCAGCAGAATGACAGCGAGAGTACAGTCATGGAGTTACGGCCACTATTGCTCTCTCTGGATGGCAACAATAAAAAATAGAAACTGTGATTTCATATTCAGGCTGGAGATAATAATGTGTTACGATAAACCTTGTCCGCTCTTTGTCTCTGAATAGATGAGAACAGGTTCTACAATATTACAGTATTCTACAATATTATTGGGGCAGTTGTGGGCTGAAGGTTAGGGTTCTGGTCTTGTGACCAGTTCGAGCCACTAGACCAACAGGACATGAATAAAGTGCCCTTGAACAAGGCACCTAACCCCCAACTGCTCCCCAGGGATTGTGAATAAGGTGCATGCTGCTTCAGGCAAGTGTGCTTACCGCTCCCTAGTGTGTGTGTGTGTGTGTGTGTGTTTGTTCACTAGTGTGTGTATATGTGGGTGTTTCAATGCACAGATGGGTTAAATGCGGAGGTCAATTTTCACTGCGTGCAAAACACACATTGGCGTAGGAACTAGGGGGGATGGGGGGACGTATCCCACCCAATATCAGAAACAGGTAGATTTGTCCCACCCAAAAATTAATCCACAGAAAAGCAGAAACTGTTGGATACTTGGATTTTAAAGCACGTTTTGGCAGCATTTACTATTCACGTGTTGTGTTTGTAGTTAGCAACTGGCTCTGGTTGTTAGGTGGTCTTTCACTTTGTTAAGGCTTGTGTTGAGATGCCTGTTTAGAAATATCCTGCAGTCAGCAGCTTCACTGACCCGAGCTCTCGCCTCGCTGGATCGTCGGGTAGTTCACAACAGCTTTAAACACCATATCAGTGATGAGAGCAGTGAATAGCAATGATGACCATATAGACTGCAATAAAACAGCTTTAGTATAATGTGTTGTTATGGTAACAGACTAGGAGGGTTTGGGTTAGCTAACGTTTATATTCATTTTAGTCAGAAACCACTCTGAAACGTAAAGTTACATTACTCTCTGGCCACGCCCCAAACTGCTGACTGATACTACACTAAATACGTAAAAAAATATATATATAATAAATAAAATAAATAAATGAATGAATAAATAAAAGGACTTCATCGTTAGAAGTGCTTTCAGTAGTGCAGTATGTCATGTTCCAGAGGGTGCTGTTAATCTTGTCTAGTCAGGAAACCTCAACATACATTTATTTATAATTCCAGCATTATGCCACAAAAAATGTAATAATATATATTTTGGTTATATATATTATATATAATCCAGACATTGCATATTTAATTTAAAAGTTTTTTAACAGTAATACCATGTGGAGTATCTTGTTTAGTTTGTAAAGTGAGATTTAATTGGATTTATCTAATAATAAACAGATAATGTTGTATTTTGTTTATTTATTTATGTTTATTTACATGATTTACTACCTTACCTACAGTGGAATCATCAATATTTTAGGGGATAGGGTGGGCTTTGATTCATGTGTGTCAAATGTGCCCCCCACAATGTCAAACCCGCTCCTACGCCCTTGAAAACACAAGTGGCAAAAATAGTTTCTTTAGACTGAAATTTAAGCAGGCAAGACAAGTGCGATTAATCATGATTAACTGCACAAACTAACATGATTAATCACAATTATTTAGTTCAATCGTTTGACAGCTCTAGAGATCAAACTATCCGTGGCTGAATTCACTCATCAGAAGGGCTGTTGGGACCACTTTTGACAAATTAGATATACAGTATATATATATATATATATATATATATATATATATATATATATATATATATATAGTAGATCAGGAAAGAGCTGCTCAGTCATTCAAACATACCAAAGAAACAAATCAGAGGCTCTCTGTTCAGAGGTCACCCAGAGTGTGTCGAAGCTCGACCGCCTGTTCCATTTGGTTTTTAGCTGCCAGGGAGAACCTCACGTCCAAAACCCACAACCTCCGTTTCAACATATCACCCTCTTCAGAGCTCCGGCGTGAAAGACGAAGGGGGAAAAACGGCTGACTGGAGCAGTCTGACGTAACAAATCCAGCACCAACACTGGAGGATTTATATGACCCGCCTATGAAAAACCCATTAGGCAGTGCAAACTCTTCGCTGCCCACCCTGCTCAGATAAGAACACGGTTTCAGAGCAGGGAGGGGAAAAAAGAGAGACTTTAGCCTTTACTCTTCAAAAGAAGGCTGGGCTCTTTCTAACCACCCTGCCAAGAATCATATATCTCAGAGCAGAAGCGCCCAGGCTGCTCGGAGGGGAAAGAGAAAGTCTGTGGGTGTGAAATAGTTGTGGTCATTAAAAAAAAACCCCGAAGCCCATTCCCATCGCTTTGACGATGCTAGTCCTGCGTTTTATTAGACCTGGCCTAGTCTAAAGGGAGATCACGCCCACTCAAGTGGTCTGCTGCTGTTCTTTTGATGAAAGGCCGCTATTGCACGTGCACTAGGGATGCACAATATTTCATTGATTAGATATTATCGCAATGTTGCCTGTTGAGATATCGATTTTGCAGATGACTATAAAGATCATAGAACTGGGGAAAATGGTTATTGGTTGAAATATGAATAGGAAAAGAAAGAGAGCCAATCAGCTTGCTGGTTATGCTGCGAGCAGGCAAAGGTCAATGATAGTGTGGCTAGCAGGGAAAGCCCCCCTCATTGTGGAAGTGGACAGAACAAGCCTTAAAACCATTTTGTGTGCTACTTAGTCACACGCTACAAACCATTTATGAGGTTTGTGTCAGATTTCATCAGTGTTGTCAAATTTGCTTTTTGGAAATTGTAATTTGACCTTAGAGTGTTTTGGTTTTGTCCTGTATGAAGATACAGCAATCTGGTCATGAGTGGCTGGAAATGCCCAGCAGTGTTTTCAAGGAAGCCAGAAAGTCAACAGACTTTCTTATAATATGCAAATAAAACCTATAACCAGTGTGGAAAATAATAACTCAAAGGATTATTACAGTCCCATGTTGGCTGTCTGCTAACTTATTTGCCATAGTGGTGCTAGTTTAAGCAATTTGTGTTCTGGAAACGCTCTTTTCCAGTTGAGTCTAAAACGTTTGACTGGTAGTGATCTAAAACGTTTGGCTGGTAGTGATCTAAAACGTTTGACTGGTAGTGTACTAAAACGTTTGGCTGGTAGTGTACTAAAACGTTTGGCTGGTAGTGTACTACAACGTTTGACTGGTAGTGTACTAAAACGTTTGGCTGGTAGTGTACTACAACGTTTGACTGGTAGTGTACTAAAACGTTTGGCTGGTAGTGTACTACAACGTTTGACTGGTAGTGTACTAAAACGTTTGGCTGGTAGTGTTCTAAAACGTTTGACTGGTAGTATACTAAAACGTTTGGCTGTTAGTGATCTAAAACGTTTGGCTTGTAATGATCTAAAACGGTTGACTGGTAGTGTATTATAACGTTTGGCTGGTAGTGTACTAAAACGTTTGTCTGGTAGTGATCTAAAACGGTTGACTGGTAGTGATCTAAAACGGTTGACTGGTAGTGTATTATAACGTTTGGCAGGTAGTGTACTAAAACGTTTGACTGTTAGTGATCTAAAACGTTTGGCTGGTAGTGTTGTAAAACGTTTGGTTGGTAGTGTATCTAAAACGTTTGGCTGGTAGTGTACTAAAACATCTGGCTGGTAGTGTACTAAAACATTTGACTGGTAGTGTACTAAAACATTTGACTGGTAGTGTACTAAAACATTTGACTGGTAGTGTACTAATACGTTTGGCTGGTAGTGATATAATACGTTTGGCTGGTAGTGTTCTAAAACTTGGCTGGTAGTGTACTAAAACGTTTGACTGGTAGTGTACTAAAACTTGGCTGGTTGTGTACTAAAACGTTTGGCTGGTAGTGATATAACACGTTTGGCTGGTAATGTACTAAAACGTTTGGCTGGTAGTGATATAACACGTTTGGCTGGTAGTGTACTAAAACGTTTGACTGGTAGTGTTCTAAAATGTTTGACTGGTAGTGATCTAAAACGTTTGGCTGGTAGTGTACTAAAACGTTTTACTGGTAGTGTACTAAAACGTTTGGCGGGTAGTGATCTAAAACGTTTGACTGGTAGTGTACTAAAACGTTTGGCTGGTAGTGTACTAAAACGTTTGGCTGGTAGTGTACTACAACGTTTGACTGGTAATGTACTAAAACGTTTGGCTGGTAGTGTTCTAAAACGTTTGGCTGGTAGTGTACTAAAACGTTTGGCTGTTAGTGATCTAAAACGTTTGGCTGGTAGTGATCTAAAACGTTTGGCTGGTAGTGATCTAAAACGGTTGACTGGTAGTGTATTATAACGTTTGGCAGGTAGTGTACTAAAACGTTTTACTGGTAGTGATCTAAAACGTTTGTCTGGTAGTGATCTAAAACGGTTGACTGGTAGTGTATTATAACGTTTGGCAGGTAGTGTACTAAAACGTTTTACTGGTAGTGTACTAAAACGTTTGACTGTTAGTGATCTAAAACGTTTGGCTGGTAGTGTTGTAAAACGTTTGGTTGGTAGTGTACTAAAACATCTGGCTGGTAGTGTACTAAAACATTTGACTGGTAGTGTACTAAAACATTTGACTGGTAGTGTACTAATACGTTTGGCTGGTAGTGATATAATACATTTGGCTGGTAGTGTTCTAAAACTTGGCTGGTAGTGTACTAAAACGTTTGACTGGTAGTGTACCAAAACTTGGCTGGTAGTGTACTAAAACGTTTGGCTGGTAGTGATATAACACGTTTGGCTGGTAATGTACTAAAACGTTTGGCTGGTAGTGTACTAAAACGTTTAACTGGTAGTGTATCTAAAACGTTTGGCTGGTAGTGTACTAAAACGTTTGACTGGTAGTGTTCTAAAACGTTTGACTGGTAGTGTACTAAAACGTTTGGCTGGTAGTGCACTAAAACGTTTGGCTGGTAGTGCACTAAAACGTTTGGCTGGTAGTGTACTAAAATGTTTGACTGGTAGTGTACCAAAACTTGGCTGGTAGTGTACTAAAACGTTTGACTGGTAGTGTACTAAAACTTGGCTGGTTGTGTACTAAAACGTTTGGCTGGTAGTGATATAACACGTTTGGCTGGTAATGTACTAAAACGTTTGGCTGGTAGTGTTCTAAAACGTTTGGCTGGTAGTGTACTAAAACGTTTGGCTGGTAGTGATATAACACGTTTGGCTGGTAGTGTACTAAAACGTTTGGCTGGTAGTGATCTAAAACGTTTGACTGGTAGTGTACTAAAACGTTTGGCTGGTAGTGTACTAAAACGTTTGGCTGGTAGTGTACTACAACGTTTGACTGGTAGTGTACTAAAACGTTTGGCTGGTAGTGTTCTAAAACGTTTGACTGGTAGTGATCTAAAACGTTTGGCTGGTAGTGATCTAAAACGGTTGACTGGTAGTGTATTATAACGTTTGGCAGGTAGTGTACTAAAACGTTTTACTGGTAGTGTACTAAAACGTTTGTCTGGTAGTGATCTAAAACGGTTGACTGGTAGTGTATTATAACGTTTGGCAGGTAGTGTACTAAAACGTTTTACTGGTAGTGTACTAAAACGTTTGACTGTTAGTGATCTAAAACGTTTGGCTGGTAGTGTTGTAAAACGTTTGGTTGGTAGTGTACTAAAACATCTGGCTGGTAGTGTACTAAAACATTTGACTGGTAGTGTACTAAAACATTTGACTGGTAGTGTACTAATACGTTTGGCTGGTAGTGATATAATACGTTTGGCTGGTAGTGTTCTAAAACTTGGCTGGTAGTGTACTAAAACGTTTGACTGGTAGTGTACCAAAACTTGGCTGGTAGTGATATAACACGTTTGGCTGGTAATGTACTAAAACGTTTGGCTGGTAGTGTACTAATACGTTTGGCTGGTAGTGATATAATACGTTTGGCTGGTAGTGTTCTAAAACTTGGCTGGTAGTGTACTAAAACGTTTGACTGGTAGTGTACTAAAACGTTTGGCTGGTAGTGATATAACACGTTTGGCTGGTAATGTACTAAAACGTTTGGCTGGTAGTGTACTAAAACGTTTAACTGGTAGTGTATCTAAAACGTTTGGCTGGTAGTGTACTAAAACGTTTGACTGGTAGTGTTCTAAAACGTTTGACTGGTACTGTACTAAAACGTTTGGCTGGTAGTGCACTAAAACGTTTGGCTGGTAGTGCACTAAAACGTTTGGCTGGTAGTGTACTAAAACGTTTGACTGGTAGTGTACCAAAACTTGGCTGGTAGTGTACTAAAACGTTTGGCTGGTAGTGATATAACACGTTTGGCTGGTAATGTACTAAAACGTTTGTCTGGTAGTGTACTAAAACGTTTGGCTGGTAGTGTACTAAAACGTTTGGCTGGTTGTGTACTAAAACATTTGACTGGTAGTGTACTAAAACGTTTGGCTGGTAGTGTACTAATACGTTTGGCTGGTAGTGTTCTAAAACGTTTGACTGGTAGTGATATAATACGTTTGACTGGTAGTGTACTAAAACTTGGCTGGTAGTGTATCTAAAAGGCTTGACTGGTAGTGTACTAAAACGTTTGGCTGGTAGTGTACTAAAACGTTTGACTGGTAGTGATCTAAAACGTTTGGCTGGTAGTGATATAACACGTTTGGCTGGTAATGTACTAAAACGTTTGACTGGTAGTGATATAATACGTTTGGCTGGTAGTGTACTAAAACGTTTGACTGGTAGTGATATAATACGTTTGGCTGGTAGTGTACTAAAACTTGGCTGGTAGTGTATCTAAAACGCTTGACTGGTAGTGTACTAAAACGTTTGACTGGTAGTGATCTAAAACGTTTGGCTGGTAGTGATATAACACGTTTGGCTGGTAATGTACTAAAACGTTTGACTGGTAGCGATATAACACGTTTGGCTGGTAGTGATATAACACGTTTGGCTGGTAGTGTTCTAAAACGTTTGACTGGTAGTGATATAATACGTTTGGCTGGTAGTGTACTAAAACTTGGCTGGTAGTGTATCTAAAACGCTTGACTGGTAGTGTACTAAAACGTTTGGCTGGTAGTGTACTAAAACGTTTGATTGGTAGTGTACTAAAACGTTTGGCTGGTAGTGATATAACACGTTTGGCTGGTAATGTACTAAAACGTTTGGCTGGTAGTGATATAAAACGTTTGGCTGGTAGTGTTCTAAAATGTTTGACTGGTAGTGTTCTAAAACGTTTGACTGGTAGTGTACTAAAACGTTTGGCTGGTAGTGCACTAAAACGTTTGGCTGGTAGTGCACTAAAACGTTTGGCTGGTAGTGTTCTAAAACGTTTGACTGGTAGTGTACTAAAACGTTTGTCTGGTAGTGTACTAAAACGTTTGACTGGTAGTGTACTAAAACTGTTTGACTGGTAGTGTACTAAAACATTTGGCTGGTAGTGTACTAAAACGTTTGGCTGGTAGTGTTCTAAAACGTTTGACTGGTAGTGTACTAAAACGTTTGGCTGTTAGTGATCTAAAACGGTTGACTGGTAGTGTATTATAACGTTTGGCAGGTAGTGTACTAAAACGTTTTACTGGTAGTGTTGTAAAACATTTGACTGGTAGTGTTCTAAAACGTTTGACTGGTAGTGTACTAAAATGTTTGACTGGTAGTGTTCTAAAACGTTTGACTGGTAGTGTACTAAAACGTTTGGCTGGTAGTGTACTAAAACGTTTGACTGGTAGTGTACTAAAATGTTTGACTGGTAGTGTTCTAAAACGTTTGACTGGTAGTGTACTAAAACGTTTGGCTGGTAGTGCACTAAAACGTTTGGCTGGTAGTGTACTAAAACGTTTGACTGGTAGTGTGCTAAAACGTTTGGCTGGTAGTGTACTAAAACGTTTGACTGGTAGTGTACTAAAACGTTTGTCTGGTAGTGTACTAAAACGTTTGACTGGTAGTGTACTAAAACGTTTGACTGGTAGTGATCTAAAACGTTTGACTGGTAGTGTATTAAAACGTTTGACTGGTAATGTACTAAAACGTTTGACTGGTAGTGATCTGAAACGTTTGACAGGTAGTGATCTAAAACGTTTGACTGGTAGTGATCTAAAACGTTTGTCTGGTAGTGTACTAAAACGTTTGACTGGTAGTGTACTAAAACGTTTGACTGGTAGTGTACTAAAACGTTTGACTGGTAGTGATCTAAAACGTTTGACTGGTAGTGATCTAAAACGTTTGACTGGTAGTGTACTAAAACGTTTGACTGGTAATGTACTAAAACATTTGACTGGTAGTGTATTAAAACAATTGACTGGTAATGTACTAAAACGTTTGACTGGTAGTGTATCTAAAACGTTTGACTGGTAGTGATCTAAAACGTTTGACTGGTAGTGTACTAAAACGTTTGACTGGTAGTGATCTAAAACGTTTGACTGGTAGTGTACTAAAACGTTTGTCTGGTAGTGTACTAAAACGTTTGTCTGGTAATGTACTAAAACGTTTGACTGATAGTGTATTAAAATGTTTGACTGGTAATGTACTAAAACGTTTGACTGGTAGTGTACTAAAACGTTTGACTGGTAGTGATATAAAACGTTTGACTGGTAGTGATCTAAAACGTTTGGCTGGTAGTGATCTAAAACGTTTGACTGGTAGTGTACTAAAACATTTGTCTGGTAGTGTACTAAAACGTTTGTCTGGTAGTGTACTAAAACGTTTGACTGGTAATGTACTAAAACGTTTGGCTGGTAGTGTACTAAAATGTTTGACTGGTAGTGTATCTAAAACGTTTGACTGGTAGTGATCTAAAACGTTTGTCTGGTAGTGATCTAAAACGTTTGACTGGTAGTGATCTAAAACGTTTGACTGGTAGTGTACTAAAACGTTTGACTGGTAGTAATCTAAAACGTTTGTCTGGTAGTGATCTAAAACGTTTGACTGGTAGTAATCTAAAACGTTTGTCTGGTAGTGATCTAAAACGTTTGACTGGTAGTGTATTATAACGTTTGACTGGTAGTAATCTAAAACGTTTGTCTGGTAGTGTATCTAAAACGTTTGACTGGTAGTGTTCTAAAACGTTTGACTGGTAGTGATCTAAAACGTTTGACTGGTAGTGTACTAAAACGTTTGACTGGTAGTGATCTAAAACGTTTGACTGGTAGTGATCTAAAACGTTTGACTGGTAGTGATCTAAAACGTTTGACTGGTAGTGATCTAAAACCTTTGACTGGTAGTGATCTAAAACGTTTGACTGGTAGTGATCTAAAACCTTTGACTGGTAGTGATCTAAAACGTTTGTCTGGTAGTGATCTAAAACCTTTGACTGGTAGTGATCTAAAACGTTTGACTGGTAGTGTTCTAAAACGTTTGACTGGTAGTGTATCTAAAACGTTTGGCTGGTAGTGTACTAAAACGTTTGACTGGTAGTGTATCTAAAACGTTTGGCTGGTAGTGTATCTAAAACGTTTGACTGGTAGTGATCTAAAACGTTTGGCTGGTAGTGTATCTAAAACGTTTGACTGGTAGTGTTCTAAAACGTTTGACTGGTAGTGTATCTAAAACGTTTGTCTGGTAGTGTTCTAAGTTGGAAGTGGATAATTACGATTGTGAGGTTGTGTCTTTTAAAAACCATTTAATCATACTTGCATTTGATTGGCTGAAAGGATGGTTGCTTTCAGAAGAATTCTTACTAGACTGAATGTACTAGTAGTAAGTAATCAGTCCTTCCTTAACCCACAGTCCTCAAACACTGTTGAGAATGTAGTCTTATAGATGATTCACTCCTGGTCCATGTCATGAAAACATGTTTGATTCTATGTAGATATCATGCCACCAAAAATTATCCCTATCAGTGTAGATACTCTTGGAATCTCAATATTTTACAACTATGACACCGACCATGAAAGAGGGTGGTTGAACAACAACAACAACAACAACAATATGGA
The DNA here is from genome assembly GCA_021613375.1 of Megaleporinus macrocephalus. Classification (NCBI taxonomy): domain Eukaryota; kingdom Metazoa; phylum Chordata; class Actinopteri; order Characiformes; family Anostomidae; genus Megaleporinus; species Megaleporinus macrocephalus. The sequence goes on along the minus strand of CM038723.1, from coordinate 10,529,231 downwards.
AGATATGAGGATCTCTGTTCCTCAGCGATGCCAATGTACTACTACACCTTTTGCTCAAACCCCGTGGCCAAGCTACAGAACAGGAGGCGGGAAACAGGAGGTGGGCTTGGGCTCCATCCTCATGGTTGTCATTGGTGCCTGGTGGGAATTAATTCCAGTCATTTCTCTAACGTGCTGCAACTACTGCTACATCATGCTTGAATCCTAAAAGGCAGATGTAAGTAGGTATCAATCCAAATTAGAATCAAAGCTAAATTAGTTGCAGCTAAATTGCAGACGCTCACTGTGCAGCATTCATGCTGCGTCAGGTTTTGGTTTTAATAATGGTTCCTCTTACATATAGCACTTTATTTCTGCTTTTAAAAATTTTTTAAATTAATCATTTGTGTAAGCTGATGTTATGGAGCTTACATTGAGTACCCAGCCGCAGCGTCTGGCCAATCAATAGATGTAAATAATAAAAAAATATTTTGCTGAATTTAAAGGCCATATGAAGAGTTGTACTTGGCCTGTGGGCCGGTGGTTTGAGACCCAAGTGAAAGTACTAAGAAACAAAGAAACTGGAAAGTTGTAACTCACAGGATGTGCAAGGTGAATGGAAATGAAGATCTCAGATGGCTTATTTTATAACTACATTTAATGTGTCGATTATTAAAAACTGTCATGCTGCTTATGGAATAATAATCTTTGACCCTTAGGTTGCTTGATATAGCGTTTTTGAAATATTACTATTCTTGGGAAAGAAGTGCTTATTATAATGAATAATTAACTAATATTAAACCTAATAGACATAAGTGGCATTAATAATAAATGGCATCATTAATGGACTAATCCAATATTTTACCATACCGTGTGCTACAGCTATTGTAAAAGCAATAAGTCACTTGAGGCTTTGCATTTATGGTGACTTTACACCCATTAACTATACTGAAATCACTGTAATAGACGGCCTCAAGTGGCTTGTAGCTTTATTATGAAATGATTGGTTCTGGTTCTACAATCTTTATTTGGCTAAGCTGCATTTGAAGCTATTGTAAAATTATATATATATATATATATATATATATATATATATATATATATATATATATATATATATATATATATATATATATATATATATATATATATCACAATCACTGAAAATCACCAGTTTACAAAAAAACACTGTGCTGTTAATGGACTGTACTGGTAGATCAAATAATAACCCAGTGTTATTTAAACTAAGAGGCTGCCAACTATTTTCCTGACTAAGCTAAAATATAGCAGGCCAATAAAGTTGAGACGGGGAATAAAAACACTGGTAAAGTTGTGTAATGTTAAATTACTGGTGGAACGTTTCATAACTAATTAGGTTAAGCAGCAACAGGCAATTTATTGATTAGAAATTATTTAGCAATTATGTCAGTATTATGATTGGGTATAAAAAGAGCGTCCCAGAAAGGCGGGGTTTTTCAGAAATGTAGATGGTGAAGCGTCACCACTTCTTGAAAGACTTCGTAAATACAGCAACAATCCAAGAACAACACACAGTGTTTAGTACGGTGGTGTAGTGGTTAGTACGGTGGTGTAGTGGTTAGTACGGTGGTGTAGTGGTTAGTACGGTGGTGTAGAGGTTAGTACGGTGGTGTAGTGGTTAGTACGGTGGTGTAGTGGTTAGTATGGTGGTGTAGTGGTTAGTATGGTGGTGTAGTGGTTTGTATGGTGGTGTAGAGGTTAGTACGGTGGTGTAGTGGTTAGTACGGTGGTGTAGTGGTTAGTACGGTGGTGTAGTGGTTAGTATGGTTGTGTAGTGGTTAGTACGGTGGTGTAGTGGTTAGTACGGTGGTGTAGTGGTTAGTACGGTGGTGTAGTGGTTAGTATGGTGGTGTAGTGGTTAGTATGGTGGTGTAGTGGTTAGTACGGTGGTGTAGTGGTTAGTACGGTTGTGTAGTGGTTAGTATGGTGGTGTAGTGGTTAGAATGGTGGTGTAGTGGTTAGTATGGTGGTGTAGTGGTTAGTACGGTGGTGTAGTGGTTAGTACGGTGGTGTAGTGGTTAGTATGGTGGTGTAGTGGTTAGTATGGTTGTGTAGTGGTTAGTATGGTGGTGTAGTGGTTAGTATGGTGGTGTAGTGGTTAGTACGGTGGTGTAGTGGTTAGTACGGTGGTGTAGTGGTTAGTATGGTTGTGTAGTGGTTAGTACGGTGGTGTAGTGGTTAGTACGGTGGTGTAGTGGTTAGTATGGTGGTGTAGTGGTTAGTACGGTGGTGTAGTGGTTAGTACGGTGGTGTAGTGGTTAGTATGGTGGTGTAGTGGTTAGTATGGTGGTGTAGTGGTTAGTACGGTGGTTGTAGTGGTTAGTACGGTTGTGTAGTGGTTAGTATGGTGGTGTAGTGGTTTAGAATGGTGGTGTAGTGGTTAGTATGGTGGTGTAGTGGTTAGTACGGTGGTGTAGTGGTTAGTACGGTGGTGTAGTGGTTAGTATGGTGGTGTAGTGGTTAGTATGGTTGTGTAGTGGTTAGTATGGTGGTGTAGTGGTTAGTACGGTGGTGTAGTGGTTAGTACGGTGGTGTAGTGGTTAGTACGGTGGTGTAGTGGTTAGTATGGTTGTGTAGTGGTTAGTACGGTGGTGTAGTGGTTAGTACGGTGGTGTAGTGGTTAGTACGGTGGTGTAGTGTTTAGTATGGTGGTTGTAGTGGTTAGTATGGTGGTGTAGTGGTTAGTACGGTGGTGTAGTGGTTAGTACGGTGGTGTAGTGGTTAGTATGGTGGTGTAGTGGTTAGTATGGTGGTGTAGTGGTTAGTATGGTGGTGTAGTGGTTAGAATGGTGGTGTAGTGGTTAGTACGGTGTTGTAGTAGTTAGTATGGTGGTGTAGTGGTTAGTATGGTGGTGTAGTGGTTAGTATGGTGGTGTAGTGGTTAGTACGGTGGTGTAGTGGTTAGTACGGTGGTGTAGTGGTTAGAATGGTGGTGTAGTGGTTAGTATGGTGGTGTAGTGGTTAGTACGGTGGTGTAGAGGTTAGTACGGTGGTGTAGTGGTTAGTACGGTGGTGTAGTGGTTAGTACGGTGGTGTATTGGTTAGCACTGTCTCCTTACAGTAAGATGATCTGGGTTGGATTCCCGGTCCGGGTGGTTCTGTGTGGAGTGTGTATGTTCTCTCCGTGCTTGAGTTGGTTTCCTCCAGGTACTCTGGTCTCCTCCCACAGTCCAAACACATGCATGTTAGGTTGATCACTCTCTCTAAATTGCCCGCACGTGTGTGTTGACCATGCGATGGACTGGCGACCTGTTCATGGTGTACCCCGATGACTGGGGTGTCAAAATATTCTGTATTGTGGGACCAAAGTCCAACGCTTGTGGTGGTTGGAAGGCCAAAAATTCAAAAGAAGGAAGTTACAACTACATACGCCTTCAGTACACATCTTTGGTTGCCAAAACATCGAAATTTAAATGACCCCTATGCAAAGCGCAACCATGGCTATTGCTTCAGGCATGTGTTCCAGACAATGACCCACGTTCGTATATTTTCAAACGTCTCTGATTATTACACTATTTGATGAGTTTTTCAACCCAATTCATTTTCCGAATGACCTGCTGATGCCACACCTGTGGATTTATGACAAGAGCCCACTGTAGGCGCATCTCTTTGAAGACCTTTTTGAGAATATTTGTCTCCAGTGTCACATTTAGAGGCTGATTCCACTTTCGGTGGGCGTGAATACATTTGTCTGAGCGTTCGGTTCCAAAACAACCCGCCGGCATCATTTGTGGTTATGACCATTAGGACTGGGAGCAGTAATTTCTTCTTTCCAGTAAAAGAAGAAAACAAATGGAGAAGGCTGTTCAATTAGAGTTTGAAATACAATCAGCCTCCAGAGAAAAAGAGAGAGAGATAGAAAGTGAGAGAGAGAGAGAGAGAGAGAGAGAGAGAGAGAGAGAGGACTGACCAGAGAAGTAACTGGTAGTGTGTGTGTTTGGAACAGGCTGGCGAGATCCTAAAACTTGAGGATAAAAACTACTATTTAAAGAAAAAGTACACGCTCCAAAACAAAAGTCTACCATCAGCGCAGACCTAAAGCAATATCAGTAACCAAATATGTGTTTGTTTTGTGACATGTGATGATGCTGCACGTATCATGTTTCGGTAATTGGCAACGATTGCCGCGAGAAATTTGATCCGGCATAAATTAGACCTGCAGCTTTGATTTGGTTCCAGTGTATTTTACAGCATAATGCTCCGGTAATCGAGTTTGCCGAGTTGTGCATCAGCTCTGTTTATGAGAGGGGAGTATTGACTGGAGCCTCTTTGAACAGAAATGAGAGTAAAAGCAAGCGAGGAGAAGCCTAACAGACACGCACTGTTACTATTAGGCCCCAGTCTGTTCTACATTCAGTCAAACCCTTACAAAAAAGAAGTTTATTCAGGTGTATGATTAGTTTACTTCTTTTAAACTAAAAGGAAGTGAGAATGCTTTCAGTTTACTTTTTATGTACTTCTCAGTGATATACTAAACACAGTTATACTTAAGTATGCTGGGGTTATACTGACAAGTATAGAACAGTCTAAGTATATTTGGCCTTTACTTGTACTTAATCTTTTGATGGAGATAGTAGAAGTAAGTATTCTTGCTCTGCACAAAAACACATCCAGTACAATATTTATTTAAAATTTGATTTATAAAGATACAAATATGTTTCTTAATCTGAGTGTGTCTTGTTTTTTTACCTGTGTCCACTGGTGAGTAAGGAAACATTGTTAAGTTCTATTTTAAGTAGAAAACTTTAAAGTATACTTTAAAGTACAACAATAATAAAAGCAGTAAATTATAAGTATTATGTTTAGTTCACTTAAAGAAAACGTACAAGCTAGTAAACTAACAGTATAAACCCTTAAATTTACTTTTAGTGTAGTTGCAGTACAAAAGATGTAAACTAGTTTTATACTTGGTTTACTACTCTTACACTTAAAGTGTACTTAAAAGTATACTTTTAAAAACTAGAAAGTGGGCCAATTTACTCCCAAGAAGTATTAAAATAGTACATATACGAGTGTACTACTAGTACAATGACATAAGTATAGAAACTGCATAGAGTATACTTAATAAAATTAACTTTAAGTATACTTATTTTCTGTAAGCGAAGGCTCGTGGGTTTCGTGTCTAATCAGCTTCTTTTTAAAGCTGAAGTTAATGAAGTGGAGATTTTGTTGTGTTGCAGATACTAATTGTACTGTACCATTTTACTGTGGTTCATAACATCTCATATGTATATAACCTATATCCATATGTACAGTGGTGCTACAATGTTTGGGAATATTTAATTAGAGGTCAGTAAGGTCCAGTTAGAGGAAACGTCCTCAGGGCAAGGTCTGGACCATCATCGTTTCTAACTTGTGTTTTGATTCAGTGGTGTATCCTGTTTACTGAAGTAGCCTAGTATCAGCATCTTATACCGTCAGCTACTGAAACACCAACACACCACACATACCGTTCAGTATATTTCAGTATATTTACTGTTTAAATGCTGAACTGAATAAATGCTTTATACTCACTTCAAGTAAAAAAAAACAAGGGCTACATTAAAAAACGGAATGTTTTTTTTTATTTGCTTATTTATAGAAGTAAATAAAGCATGCAGCCTTCTTCTTAACTTTATTTGAAGCTGCCTGTGGGAATAATAAACTTCTTACTTCGTACCTCGTCTGTGTGCTCTCCACACTCCCGAATCTGCACAGATCTGATTGGCTGAGGAGGTGCCTTTGATGATCTTACAATGCACACGATTGGTCTGACCATAATGACAAGAAAAGCTCCACCGCTTATACTAAACACTGTCGAAATAAAACTGTTCTAAATAGTTTATGTGTTTGGGTCCGCATTCGACAATGTCTGGGTCCGGACTCGGACCCCGGTCCACCTATTAGTGACCTCTGCTTTTTTGCATAAAAATGGCCTAAAACATAACAGAGGTAGAAAAAGAGAAGCCAGTAAATCAAATTAAACTCATTTATTTACTGAGGAAAATTATCCAATAATTCAGATCAGTGAGTGGCAAAAGCATAGATTTGTAAACTGGTTTGAGTCTCTTGTGCAGCAATACCTGTAACTAAACACTTCTGGAAACTGGTGGCCAGTCCTGCACACTGGTTTGGAGGAATTTTAAACATTACCTCAATACAGAACACCGTCAACTCTGAGTTGTTGGTTGGTTTTCCTGCTTCAGCTTCTTCTACAATATTTTATAGGACTATGATCAAAACTTCTTCTTAAGCATTTCTTGGTGGTGTTCTTGGGGTCGATGTCCAGCTGCACGACCCAGAGATGTAGTCAGATGTCCTGACTAGTATTTAGTATTCAGAATTCATTGTTCCATCAATGATGACAAGCTGTTCTGGCCTGGATGGCTTAGGTTTCTTCCTGCCACTGTCGCCTCCAGCTTGCTCTAGGGGGGCTTGGACCTCGATACCCTTTCTCACGTTTTGTTATGCATGGACTCTTTTCTTAGCATCCTTCTCGATGTTTCCTATTTCTCATAAACTGCTTTTCTGTAAAGCTGCTTTGAGACAACACTGGTTGTAAGAAGCGCTATATAAGTAAATCTTGATTGATTGATTGATTGATTGATTGAGATGCAGCAAAACAGACCCAAACCACAACACTGCCACCACCATGTTTCACAGATGGAATCAGGTTATTATTGTCCATATGATTCTTAGCAAAGGGTAGACGGGCAGCAGTGTTGTTTCTGGAGAGCATCTCCTTACAACCTTGCCATTCACACCATTGTTGTTCAGTGTTCTCCTGAATAAAATGAAGGAGTCCTTTACTTGATTTAGAAGTTACCCTGGGTTCCTTCGTGACCTCGCAGACTATGGCAATGCTGTTGGAGGGATCTTTAGTAATGCATGGTTTTTGATAAGGGTTTGTTGATTGGAGACTGGTGGAAAGGTCAGAGAGTAAATGAGAGTAATGACAGAAAATGGGAAAAGGAAGCAGTAAAGAAAACGTAAGCCAGAAGAATAGTCCTTAGCACATAGTCCAACGTTAATTTTAAACCTCCTTCTTCATTTTTATGCTTCACTTTCTTTTTTTCTTTCTTTTAAATATTTTTCTTTTTTACTGAGAGGCTTTTTTCCTAGTGGGAGTCAATACCGCGGGCTGGACCCTGGCAACCCCAGTTTGAGAAAGATGATAGGAATCACCAACTTATATGACGATCTCTAAGAGAAATTTTTAGTGCAGTTTCTGGAATAAAACTGTGCCTCTAGGGCCGACGGGCCTAACAGTATATACGGAGCCGGCTCTGGTGGAGTGCAGGAGTAACGCATGGTAAAGAAAAACACAAGCTGGAAGAACACAGTCCAACATCACTTTTAAACCTCATTCTTCACTTTTATGTTTAATTCTCTTTCTTTTAAATATTTGTATATTTCTTTTTTCTTTTAACTGATTTATTTTGTTCTTATTTCTTTATTTATGTAAAGCACTTTGAGTTGCCACCGTGTATGAAAGGTGCTTTACAAATAAACTTGCCTTGCCTTGCCTTTGTCCATTGACCTGACATTGGTCCTGAATTTGGTGGAGTTTAAACTCTTGAAGAGACAGTTTAACCCTTTTCAGACCGATGAGCATCAACAACTGGTTTTCTGAGGTCCTCTAAAATCTTCTTTGTTTGTGCCATTACATGACTAAAAATGACTGACTTTGAAGATCTGACTTTGATAGATCCACCTTGATAGACCCACCTAACTGGTTTCTCTGTGTCCACGTTTATGGCTCTTAGAACTTTTACTAAAATCTGTTAATGTTTTAGGTCATATTCACACAAAAATATATAGAAAAAGAAGAGAGTGTGTTGGCCATGCGATGGACTGGCAACCCTGCATTCGCTTTATGGCGCTGGGATTGGCTCCAGCCACACGTGACCCCGACTATGTGGATAAAGCAAAAGATAATAGATGGATAGATAGATGGAGATATGAATATAGAATATATAGATGTGGGTTGTTATGAAGGGTCTTATGCATCACAGCTAAATTCCCAGTAAAAGGGGCTCATTTGGCACAAAACCCCATGTGTCTGATTTAATGTAAATCAGACTAGAGCCTAAGAATATGCTTTAGGTTATATTTATGCTGAAATATAGAAACTTCTAAAGGGTTCACAAACTTTTTAAGCACTACTATAGATAACACTGTAATTATCTGTGTGATATACACTACCGCTCAAAAGTTTCAATTTTCATGCAATTCACAAACAATATTGTCCATTTCACAATTAATGTAAGTGTATCAGATGATTTTTAAAGAATAAAAATGTTTGTATTAAAGCCTATTTTTGTATAGAGGCTTGTTTTTCATATAGTCCTATTATCAGCAATTCTCAGTCCTCTGTCTAAATCTCCTGGTACGACCACCAATCCAAGTTAAGGATGTTATTGGACTAATTGGTTGTTAGGACACTCTTACTCAATTGTGAAAAACATTCTACTAATAAGTGAGTATAAAAGGGAGAACAACATTCTAGGTTAGTTTAGTATCTGAAGCATCAGCAGTTGATGGCTTGCTGACCGACTCACAATGACCAGAAAGAAACAACTTTCTTTAGAGACCCGTCAGTCCATTGTTGTGTTAAGGAAGAAGATACTCCATTGAAAACAAGAACATTTCACTGTGATCCCAAACTTTTGAGCGGTAGTGTATATACTAAAAATGTTCACTCCTCTATCTGTCTAATCCACAGTCATACTGACCCTCACTCTTCTATGTGTCTAATCCACAGTCATACTGACCCTCACTCTTCTATGTGTCTAATCCACAGTCATACTGACCCTCACTCTTCTATGTGTCTAATCCACAGTCATACTGACCCTCACTCTTCTATGTGTCTAATCCACAGTCATACTGACCCTCACTCTTCTATGTGTCTAATCCACAGTCATACTGACCCTCACTCTTCTATGTGTCTAATCCACAGTCATACTGACCCTCACTCTTCTATGTGTCTAATCCACAACCATACTGACCCTCACTCTTCTATGAGTCTGATCCACAGTCATATTGATCCTCACTTCTATGTGTCTAATCCACAGTCATATTGATCCTCACTCTTCTATGTGTCTAATCCACAACCATACTGACCCTCACTCCTCTATGTGTCTAATCCACAACCATACTGACCCTCACTCTTCTATGTGTCTAATCCACAACCATACTGACCCTCACTCTTCTATGAGTCTGATCCACAGTCATATTGATCCTCACTTCTATGTGTCTAATCCACAGTCATATTGATCCTCACTCTTCTATGTGTCTAATCCACAACCATACTGACCCTCACTCTTCTATGTGTCTAATCCACAACCATACTAACCCTCACTCTTCTATGTGTCTAATCCACAACCATACTGACCCTCACTCTTCTATGTGTCTAATCCACAGTCATACTGACCCTCACTCTTCTATGTGTCTAATCCACAACCATACTGACCCTCACTCTTCTATGTGTCTAATCCACAGTCATATTGATCCTCACTTCTCTATGTGTCTAATTCACAGTCATACTGACCCTCACTCTTCTATGTGTCTAATCCACAACCATACTGACCCTCACTTTTCTATGTGTCTAATCCACAGTCATATTGATCCTCACTTCTCTGTGTCTAATCCACAGTCATACTGACCCTCATTTCTTTATCTATGTGTCTAATCCACAGTCATACTGACCCTCATTTCTTTATCGATGTGTCTAATCCACAGTCAATACTGACCCTCATTTCTTTATCTATGTGTCTAATCCACAGTCATACTGACCCTCATTTCTCTATGTGTCTAATCCACAGTCATACTGACCCTCATTTCTCTATGTGTCTAATCCACAGTCTAATCCACAGATTTTTTCATCCCTCATTCCTCCCATAAACCCCGATTTTATTTTCAACACTTAACAACCATTACGGCAACCTTAGCGGTGAAAACTTACACCATAAGAACTAGCCTAGCAACACACCAGCAATGACCTGCGATACCATAGCAACTGCTTAACAACACCTAGCAATTACCTATAATGCCATAACCACCATATGGTGTGGTAGTGTGTGTTGTGCTGGTGTGAGCGGATTGGACACAGCAGTGCTGCTGAACACCTCAATATCACTGCTGTACTGAGAACAGTCCACCAACCAAACTATCCAGCCAGCAGTGTCCTGCGGGCAGCGTCCTGCCAGCATCCTCCTGTGACCACTGATAAGGAACTATAGGAGTGTGAAAACTGAGCAGTAACAGATGAGCTACTGTCTCCTTACATGTGTGAGGAGGACCAGTAAGGAGTGGACACTGACTCTCCCAACAAGGTCACCTCCCCTTAAGACTTTCTACAGTATTATACTAATAGGGCAGTGGGAATGAAGAGGTGTGTATATGGTAGATACGGAAAGATGCTATTCTAGTCTAAATATTAAAATCTGAAGCGGATGCGAATCTGAATCGGCAATAATCGAAACAAAGCTCAGGGAAGCGCGTGCAATTCCTTTGCCACGTGCCGCTGACTCCGCGCGCTAATGGTTAACGGCTCACCCGCGGAGAGCGTTCAGCGTCTATTTCTATTAAGCGGGGTCTTCATTTCGACGACAACTCGTGCACGGTTCTCAGGGGTGCGCGAGCAGCATCTGAACGTAAGACACAGGGCACGCGCTGTGCATGCATTTTTAACACGGCGGCTCTGACGTAGCCCCTCCTCGCGCTCTGCGCGGGACGGGACGGGACCGCGCGAGAAGCGGAGAGGGCTGCAGAGCATGCACCACGCTGCTGCGCGCGGGCATCTCTGCATCTCTGCACAACGACACGACGATTTCCGCAGCTCGTCTCGTGCGGCGATGTTCAAGAGCGCCGGAGCCCAGCAGGCAGGCGGTGACCGGAGCTCGCGAGGCGCCGGTCGAGAGCTTCGCAGCATGACTGGACGTTGACGGGAAGCGCGCGGGACGTTCCGTTCTTCACTGTCCGGAGAGTTTTCCTCAAAGCCTCAAGCACGCGCAGTCCGCCGTTCGCCTCGGAATGGGCGCGCGCCTCACCGTCCTGGCGGCGCTCGCGCTGCGTGCCTGCCAAGCGTCGCGCGACTGCGGCGACGTGCGCTGCGGCGAGCACGAGCGCTGCTGTGCGCGAGGCAACGGCAGCGCCAGCAACGGGAACGGCGGCGCGGCGGCGCGCGCGTTCCTGGACGGCGCGGGCTGGCTGGCGCGGAAGCTGTCGGGCGTGCTCATCCTGCTGCTGCTCTTCGCTATGGGCTACTTCGTGCAGCGCGTGGTGTGTCCGCGGCCGCGCGGACGGCGCGAGAGGGCACGCGCCTCTCGGGACACGCTGCTGACGCCGCCGCCGCCGCTCGAGCCGGGCACCGAGTTCGCGTGGCCCGCGCCGCTGCCGCCACCGCCTCCGCCGCGCCTGCCCGCCTACGAGGAGGTCAAACACCTGCCCACGTACGAGGAGAGCGTGCAGGAGGCGGAGGAGGAGGAAGAGGAGGAAGGATTTGGGGGGCGCCGCTCTGAGGATAACCTGCTGGAGGCTGCGGGAGGGCTGCAGAGACCCCGCGAGGAGAGACGGACAGCCGCGCGTCAGACCAGGAGCTCCAGGAACTCTGTGTGATGGACAGTGAGAGGTGCTCTGGAGACAACGTTTAAAGATTAACAGAGAATAGCTGGTAAAGAGAAACGAGTCTGGGAGAACAGTTACACTAACCTACTCTTATTTATATCTTTCAAATTATGGTTTGACTGTAAAGCAGCTCCGGATATAAAATAACATTTAGTTACATTCATACAGTAACAGTTTACAGTTTTACATGTAACGATATTTTTATGTTACAGTAAAAAAATTGCAACAAAAAATTATTTTGCAGATTAAAAGTTAACTAATTCATTTTTATTGTTAAAATACCCAAAAGTTTTCAGTCAAAAAATATTAAATAAATATGTACAAACATTATCCTTCTTTGAAATTATGATCTTCACTAGATTCTGTCATACAGTAACATTTTACAGTTTCTCAAATAATAGAAACTAAAATCCAGCAAATTGCAACAAAAAATATTATTGTGCAGTTAAAATGTGAATTTATGCATTTTTCTGTAAAAAAAAAAAACCCAAAAGTTTTCCATCAAAACATTCAAGTAAATATATACAGACATGATCTTTCTTTGAAATATATAGTAACAAAATTTACTAGTTTTACTGTGAATTAGCTCCCAGTAGAGAATGAACATTGATTTGCCTTCTGTCAGACAGTAACTTTCACCAGTTTAACATTTCCAGTAAAAAAATAATTCTGCAAATTCCAGAAAAAAAAGTTGTCAGTATAAAACTATTTAAAGACTGAGTTCTCTTTTACATGAAGCTGCATTAAAACCATTCAGTTTACAGTGATATGCAGTCTTTCAAAAAACAAATAATTGTAATTTTTTCAAAAATTGCATTTTTACAGAGAAAAGTCAAACATAGTACACAAAATTAACACAGACAAACAGTAACATATACCAGTTTTAAACCAGTAACATATACCAGTAAAAAATTCTGCAAATTTCAAACAAAGTGAGAAAACCTGCCCATACAAATTGTTAAATTTACAGTGAGTAATTTGTATTTTTTCAAGTGCAGAAGTTTTAAAAAATTTGTGAAATTGAGATTTTTCTTAGATTTTTATTTTGCAGCTGAAAGTGTTATTTATGCATTTTAACTGTAAAAAAAACCCCAAACATCTGGTAAGAAGTCTGTCAGTACAGGCTTCAATCCAAAAATTACAATACATTTTTGACAATAAATTTGTCAAATTATGATTTTGACCCATTTTACTGTAAAGTAGAAATGTAAAGTCCTAGAAAAACAACACTGCCCTATCAAACAGTAAATCTGACAAATTTTACTGTAAAATATTAAAATCCTGCAACAAATTGATACGATAAAAGTCGATAGAAAAGTTGCTTAACTTTACAAAAAAAATTTTTTTTGCTGCAAACAATTCTGCAAGCATTCACTAAAAAGTCTTTTAACTAAGCTGTAAGCGGAAAGCTGTGATTTTGTTCATTTCTACAGTTAATATCATCATATCGTCACTGTCCAAAAAAAACAAGCATCTCCAAAATCACAACTTTACAGAAGAGGTCTTAACTTTCAATGTAAGTCAATGGAACCAGAAATCACAAGATATAAAGAACAACTGTCATGTTCAAATAATACAGAAAAATATAAATGAACAGAAATTGAGATGTTTTTCATTGCACATTGACGATATAATCTTTCTGACCAAGGCACACACATTCCCAGGCATGACAGCGAATGAAGTTTCCTCAGCTGAAACCTGATCAACAGAAAGTTGACAGTTTTCTGCTCTTATTTTCCAGGAGGGATGATCCTCTTCTGTAATTTTGCCTGTAAAAATACAGAAACTCACAGCTTGTTAACTGTGAAACAACAGCTTGGGTATGCAGCGTGTTTTAATTTTGGTGAGCCAACAGACATGCAGAACTGTATCACTGTGCATTGTTCTTCTTTTCTATGCATATTGACTTGAACCCTGCACCTGTGAGGGAGATAATAATAATAATAATAAAGGCTCTGGAATCAACACAGCTTGTTTAATGAGATGAATAGGGGGGCTCAGACCAGGTATTCTGCTCCAGCAGATTAAGGACACTATAAGAACGTCCACTTTAAGGCTTCAAGAAAGCCATTTATTCCAGTACATCCAAGACAGGGTGCTGAGTTCCATCTCTTGGGGCAGTGAGAACAGAGGTCTTCGAATAGTTTACCAGAAAGTAACAGATATCAGAGGATAGATATGCAGCTTGGACAAGGGGGGCCGAGGACACTGAGCCACCCCAGCGTCCTCGGGGCCTGTTCTGATTACAGCAGGCAGCACTTGTTATTTAGGAACAGGTATTACAGCACTTTGTGGAGGGTCACCTTAAGTTTTTCTAAGTACGCTGTGGCCACCAGCAGGACTACCATTTAAAGAATTCCACTGTTGTTGTTTTTTCGTTCAGTCACATTCAGAGTGGGTAGACGCGAAATGGCTCACTGCAAAGAAAATTGCCAGCTCGGATTTCTTTTCAGCGGTGGACAAGGGTCACCATGTCTACAACACAAAAATAGCCACTATCCCAAACCACCGGTGAACATACACGAGTCTTCTGAGATGTTCTATGGAATGTTGGGGATGGTTAAACGAGGATTATCCTGAAACGATACGTTTTCTTCGGGAGGCCGTTCTGCATCCATGACTGGACTTCCATAGAACAATATCAGTAACCACTTCATGTAACAGCTTTCAGTGAGGCAGCTCCTCAGACGTCTGGTCCCCATCAGCACTACTTTAAATAGCAGAAAGGAATAGAGCATTTCTCATCAAACCTTCTCTTGGTTAGTGGTGGCTTGTGCTGTAGCTGTCCAGTGTCCAGTAAATTGGAAGTTAAAATACTGAGGGTCCACAAGGTTGACTGTCCTAGTGTACATCAATACACCTGCACCGCTCTGTTCCAACCCAGATCAAGCTCTTCTGCAGAGGTGGATTTGTTGGTTTGAGAAGATTGGGGTTCAAGCTAATCTCTCTGCTGCTTTGTTCACTGTAGAGCTTTATATTATGGTGTTTTGTAGGGTTTTGTCAGTTCCACCCACTTTCCCACAATGCTCCCAAGCTGGCAGAGAGATGACCATTGGACAGCTCAACCCACTTGGATAACGTCAACTGCTAATTGTGCTATATAAGCATGGGCTTGCATCATGCTGAGTGATGGGAGTGAGTGGAAGAACCATCCTAACCACCAAGAGCCAGCTCCCTTGAATTCCCAAGATCACTCAGGGACGAAACCGGAAACAGAACTGATTCTAGAACCAACACTTAAATGGCATCTCAGAAGCTCATGTTAGGCTTTACTGTTTTAGGCTGTTAGGCTTTTAATGTTTAAAAGCTTTTCAATGACTTATGAAATATGTCAAAGGTTTCTTTCGCGCTGTATCTGGGGACCACCTCAATGACACAACGTGCAGGACCTTTGCCTTGAGATTAGCAGAAAATTGAGTGGAAAGCAATGGGCTGCACTTTTAAGACCAAAGGTTCCTAAAGTGTTTTTGGCTTGGACGAGTGATTCTAGGAAAGATTTTGGATTAGAACCTTTATGTCAAAGTTGAGGTTCTCAAAACTTGAACTTGATCTATCTCTTTATACTCATACAACCTTCAATGTGGTTCTTTAAATGAAGTTTTAATCAAAAGGCCCTAGGGAGCTGATCGGTGGTGTTGTTCAAAAGAAAACTTTTTGCCTCCAAAACATTGATTATCTCTACATAGTGTGTTCTAGAGAAGTCAAAATTGTTCACAGTGGTGGTGAATGGAACCAGACGTCCACCTATGAAAGTTCTCAGGCCTCTGTATCATGTAGCTGTTGCAAAGTTTGCATGGAATCCACCACGTCAACAAGCCAGCAGAGCACATTAAACACATTACTCATGTATATACAGTTAGCAGGTTACTGTGATCAAGTTTTTAAGGGTCTCTGCAAATAAACGATGCGATCTATATCAAACTTCCCTTGTAAATGCACGGTTTTGTGCCAACAATGCAATTATTCAATATGCTTTTCGCTGGGCAAACGCAACAAAATGTAAGTTCAGATCAATGGGCATTACAACCCATTAGGAGACATATTTTTGCCAGGTCACTGCTGAGGTGGAACAGCTGGTTTAAAGGCTGGAGATGACCCTTTTAAAGTGCTTTCAAAGGTGTTTTGAAATATTGCTGTCCTTGCACTTAAGTAAGAAGTCATTTCTGCCATGTTGGGTCTTTCTTTAAACTGAGCATTAGGCACAACTTGGAGGAACACAGCTCGTCTGCCTCTGTCGACTAAAGGGACCCGATGGGGGCTTGCGTGTTTAAGGACGTTTCACAAAATTAGGGTGTCCTCATCAACCTGGTGGAAGGGGTATCTTAATTTGGGTAAAAGGAACTCTGGCATTTTTAGTCATCTTGTTCATTTAGACACTTTTAAATTAAAATCTAAGGTTCTACTAACCATGGGTTCCCAAAGGGAACATATAAAGGAAGCTTTTGAAAAGGTTTAATAAAATACTCACAGGATTACAAATCCTAAATGAATGCACCGCGCAACAGCATGACTTAACTAGACTTAACCTGAAGGAAGGCTGTGCGTAAACAACAAATAGAGGAGTGTGGGTTGGTATGTCTGTGGATTAGAGGTTGGGGATAGGGACAGGTAGTTTGTTGGCTGTAGGTTGAACAAAAGTGTAATGTTTGGGTTGGGCCATCAATGAATGTGAGGAATGAGGGATAAATAAACGACAAATAGAGGAATGTGGGTGGGTATGTCTGTGGATTAGTGTTTGGGGACCGGTGTTAAAAGTATATATGCAGTTTGGAGGCTGTAGGTGAAACCATGATGTTTGGGTGTGACTGAAAATGAATAGGACACTATGGAGGAAAAAAGGGGGATGAAAAGCAAACAAACAAATAGACGAGTGCGGGTTGAACCAACACTACAGTCGTGTTTGGGGGTCTGCTCTGAGCCAGTGTATGCAAAACGATGTCTGTCGGTTGAGCAGAAGTACAGTCGATTAGCGTGCACTTCTTCATCCCATTCATTGTCTATGGGAAAAAATTCCGAAAAAATCTTTTGCTTTTCGGAATCCATGCATCCGATTAAAAAGCTGTACACAAGCCTGAGTTACACAGTCATACCGGACAATCTGGAGTTGGAACGGTGTTGATATTTCTGTGGGACGAGTTACGTGGTGAAGATCAGGCAGCAAAGCAAACAATGACTATCAATATAGTTGATATCACTATTAATGATATTTAAGAAAATAATAAACTCTAACTGTACTAACCTGGATACTTGCTAGCATACCAACACACTAATTTAAAGGAATCACAGATATTGGGCCTTTGTTTGTAGAGTTAGAGCTCAAAGACTTGACAAAGCACGTCATTTGGCCAGAGGTGTTCAAACATTTGCATGCAACTAAATCACAATGTTAAAAAGTGCTTCCTTAGGAACCCGTCATCCTAGAATACTGTAGTGAACACACAGGTACACACAGTGCAGGTTTTACTGAGAGATCCCTTTCTGATCCCATTTATCCTACTGGGCTGCAATGGATGCTGGAGCACATTCACACCTAGGGGAAATGTAGAGCCCCCAGCTTGCCTGACTCTTTGGACTCTTTGGAGCAACCAGAAAAAGCCCACACAGACCCCCTCACAGACAGAACATGCAAGAACATGCAAACTCCACATTGGCTGCCCAGCCAGGGAATCAAACCTAGATCCCCTTCTTGCTGTGTGTGGCAACATTACTGTACTGTATTTCATCATTGAATTTGTCTAATTTGAGTCAACACTGGATCCTGCACGTCTTTCAATTCAACTGAAAACAAATAAAAATAAAGAGTAATTTAACTGTACAAAAAACCTAAAGTTACTACAAGCCTATTATAAGCATGGCATGAGTCTCATATATTATGTGACTCATATATTATATTTCCAAACGCACTCAGCATCATCCCAAAAATGATTCAATAAACGTCTGAAAATAATTCTTTTCATGTCTCTATATGAGAACAACATGTTTTTGTCACCATATCTGTACCGTACCAGACCACTAGCTGCAAAGACAGTGGTTTGTGAAGGATTTGCTTTCTTATGGGGAAGACCACCTTTCCAAAGTTCTGAATGACTTGGAACATCACTATAAAATACTAACATTTATAATTGTAATGTAATATTACAAATGACTTTAAATCGTTTTGTTTGGTATTTAAAAAAATTAGTGAACAAGAGGATATTAAAGAAGCAGGGTGTAACCTGTAGTGGTGAGGTGTATTGGAACCTAATGAATCCCACCACCCACCTCTCGCTTCCTAAGAACCTACAATAGCCATTTTCAGCCATAGCCTCAAAGTCTGCACCGATTTCTTCTAGTTTTTTCTACTTTCACAGCTAGGATTCACCCTCCTTTACTTTTTCTTGTGTTTTTTTTTTTTTTTGGCAAAGTAGTACATATGATCTTCAAACTTCTCACAACACAGAAAGGTTGTTATGTATTCCACACACTCAGCACGTTCATATCATTAGTACAGTGTAGTATCTCAAACGTTAAATTATATTTTTAATCAGTTTAGCGATCACCCCGATAAGCTGATTTGGAACATCAAAACATCCTAATTATTTTTTAATGCCTAAAACAAGCTCCTGTAGGGACATTTGACAGCTTCTTATTTCAATATCTTAGTTTCACCTCAAACAGAACAAGAAGCTGGCAAAATAGAAGCTGAATGTCAGCACCAAATTGCGACTGCTGCAGTTGGTTGGGGGGACGGGTGTGGGGGACCTTAATGTTTCAGAGAGAGGAGCAAATCAAGCTTCTCACTCTCGCTTCAGATCTGAAAATATTTATAGGTGCTTCTGGGCAGCCTTCCCCTGTGAGAATACACCTCAGCGCTATGGGTCTGAAAGGATGTGTTGAGAAGCTCCTCACTGAGAAAAGGCAGCAGACGCATTATTAAAAGAGGGTGCAGATGTTCTCAGAACAGTGGACTGACCACCCAGAAGCAGAAAATGCAACACCAACCTCTGAGCCTGGACTTTCTAGGTGTGTCTGCAGATTTCTTTAAGAAACTAAAAGTGAATCTCCTGGAAAGAAGAGAAGCTGTAATAAAGGTAAAGAGTGGACGCTATAAATACTGAGAAAACAGATATTATATTTAGTTGTTGTGGCTTCTTTTGGCTGAAAATGAATACATCCACACCTGGCATGCTTTTATCGTTAGTACAATGTAATATCTTAAACGTTTAATTAGGTTTTTAATGTTAATTTAATTCAGACTCACCTAAATAAGCTGATTTAGAACATCAAGACATCTTAATTATACTTTTGATAATTATCCTTCTTAAAACATTCTCCAATAAGGACATTCACCAGCTTTTAGTTCAAATGTCCTGTTTCACCTTAAATAAAACAAGAAGCTGACAACTAAGAAGCTGAATGTCAGCACCAGAATGTAACACCATTTAAGATGGAATGAGAAAACTTGAAGAAGCCGGTGAATAAAAAGCTGACTTCAGCCTCATAGTTTTAATAAGGATAAGGAATAATATTTCTACCTGGGGTTTTATGTGTGGAGCTACTGATAAATATGTGCTACGCTGGGACATTTTGATGATTTTTCTTTTTTCTACATCTTTCAGCCGGCACTACGAACCCATCATTTTCCAGCAGATGCTTTAATAGAAAAATGAGAAACAAGACCCTCTTTGCAGTGTCTGTTGTGGTCTGTCTGTTCTGGGCTACTGTAGAAACATTATGGCTGTACATGGCAGCCTTTGTTGGAAGACAAGCCACTCCTATGTAGGTATGAAGAGTTATTCTAAGACAATGAAAACAATTATTAGTATCCATCCATTATCTTCTGCACGAGGGGGCTGGAGCCAATCTTATCATCATTGGACAAAGCTCCAATCTTAGCATCACATGGACAGTTCGCCAGTCTATCGCATGGCCAACACATACTCACGCACACACTCACACCTACAGGCAATTTAGAGTGAGCGATCAACCTAACATGCATGTGTTTGGACTGTGGAAGGGACCCGGAGTACCCAGAGGAAACCAACTCAAACTCACTCACAGGGAAAACATGCACACTCCACACAGAACGGCCCGGACCGGGAATCCAACCCGGATCGTCTTGCTGTGAGGCGACAGTGCTGACAACTACACCACCATACTAACCACTACACCACCATACTAACCACTACACCACCGTACTAACAACTACACCACCATACTAACCACTACACCACCGTACTAACCACTACACCACCATACTAACTACTACACCACCGTACTAACCACTACACCACCATACTAACCACTACACCACCATACTAACCACTACACCACCATACTAACCACTACACCACCGTACTAACAACTACACCACCGTACTAACCACTACACCACCATACTAACTACTACACCACCATACTAACCACTACACCACCTTACTAACCACTACACCACCGTACTAACCACTACACCACCGTACTAACCACTACACCCCCATACTAACCACTACACCACCGTACTGACCACTACACCACCGTACTAACCACTACACCACCGTACTAACCCCTACACCACCGTACTAACCACTACACCACCGTACTAACCACTACACCACCGTACTAACCACTACACCATCGTACTAACCACTACACCACCGTGCTAACCACTACACCATCGTGCTAACCACTACACCACCGTGCTAACCACTACACCACCGTACTAACCACTACACCACCGTACTAACCACTACACCACCGTACTAACCACTACACCATCGTACTAACCACTACACCACCGTGCTAACCACTACACCATCGTACTAACCACTACACCACCGTGCTAACCACTACACCACCGTACTAACCACTACACCCCCGTACTAACCACTACACCCCCGTACTAACCACTACACCGCCGTACTGACCACTACACCGCTGTACTGACCACTACACCGCCGTACTGACCACTACACCACCGTACTAACCACTACACCACCGTACTGACCACTACACCACCATATAAACCACTACACCAACGTACTGACCACTACACCACCGTACTAACCCCTACACCACTGTACTAACCACTACACCACCTTACTAAACACTACAGCACCATATAAACCACTACACCACCGTACTAACCACTACACCACCGTACTGACCACTACACCACTGGGCCGCCCTACAATTATTCAGTTATAGGTAATTATTCAGTGTCAAAAAACAGTTTTGTATATTATAGTCCATTCTTGCTAACAGACCCCCAGCTCCTTTAAATTATGTTTTTACATCAATTCTTACATATCTTAAACATGCTGTCTACTGAGGCACCTTATTTTAACCTGATTCTAAAGAAGCATCGAACGCTTCCTCAGCT
Organism: Megaleporinus macrocephalus; assembly: GCA_021613375.1. NCBI lineage: Eukaryota > Metazoa > Chordata > Actinopteri > Characiformes > Anostomidae > Megaleporinus > Megaleporinus macrocephalus. The sequence goes on along the minus strand of CM038723.1, from coordinate 10,508,249 downwards.
GCTAAGGCAATCCCATGATGCAACGCAGGCAAATCTACGAGCAGTGAAGTGGTTTAAAAATGTGAGTTATTTTGATTCTCTCTGGAGTTTTAATGTGTTTCTGGTCAAATAATCACACAAAACTCTGTAATGAGTCGTTCACCATTTAGCAGTTTTATACTGGAGTCATTAGCATTTATGCTAGCGGATTTTTAAGCCTCGGACTATTGTTTTGGATGTCAGCCGGTAGCTGAGCAACCAGCTAAACCACCGGTCGCGTGCTGTATTGGGCGGGAACAAGCCGTGACGCAGTCTCTCTCTAACTAGAGCGTCTCAGTAATCTGTTTTATGAGGAGAGATGAGGAGAGAACGCTGCTACTTAAACAGCTGCCTACATAGACAGCCTACTTAGAAGCTCATTAGGTTTTGAGACACACCCTTGGTCTTAATTTTATTATAACTTAATTCTTGATGTTGTACAGCTGTTCATTAGTCTGAAAACATCTCATATTAATTCATTTCTATTCATTGTCCTAGTAAATATTTGAAAACTACTGAGCTTGTACAGCACTAGCATTAAGTATTAATGCATACATTGATTCCAAAGCAAAAATACATTGATTCCAAACTTTTGAACAGCAGAGATTTTTCTTTACAAGCAATAAAACAGCTGAGGTTGCTTAGGATAGTCTTCTCCCTCTCCTGTTCCGGTGCTTCAGTAACAATCATCTGTGAAGTGACAGAGCTTGATGACAGTGAGGATGGAGCACAAGACAGACCACAAATGCTTTACTGTAACTCAATTGAAACGATGATCCTAAAGGAAGTCATTCATTTTAGAGGCCATTGATCGTCTTAAGTACTTGTCAACAGAGCAAGCTCTTCATGTAGCATGGAGACACAAACTGAGAGAGAAAGAAGCTAGAAGAGAAGAATGTGGGCAATGAAAAATGTTAGAGATGTTAGAGAGAAACATGGATAAAAGAAGAAAAATCTACCAGAACTTGGCAGCGGTGAGGGCAGAGGAGCAATGAAGGGCAGAGATGGAAAGGAAAAAATTGTCAGACATCACATAAAGAGAGAACAATAGATGGAGAGAATTGCAAAAGGAGAAAATGAGCAAGTGAACGAGAGAGGAGGGTTTGAGGCGTACGGAGATGGATTGGGTGTAACGGCAGGCCGACGGGCTGGCATGCTGCCGGGGGTGTAGCTGCAGGGCCAGCACATTTCAAACAACCACACCAAGGAGCAATACAGAGACACTGCTTCTGTTCATTCACCCTCTCCATTGCTGTAAACATAGGCGTGTGGGGCGGGGGGAGGTTTGATTTGATGTATGTATTGATTCAAGAGTGTTTGTACAGCATACTTTTTAATAAATAAGGCCTTTGGTTTATTTAAAATGTAATGTTAAACAAAAACAGCTTACAAAGAAGTTCATGTTTAATAATTGTACCATATCAGAAAGATAAAGATGCAACTGAGGCATTTGTTCTAGATCCAAGTTATAGAAAACCATTTTATACAATGCTAAGCAAGACTGCAGATTTTGTACACGCTGGCAAGGAGGGACCTAAAGCTTTCACCTTTCAGAGAGAAGAGAAAAGCAAGCACCACTCTTGCTGCAGATCTGAAAACATTCACAGGTGTTTCTGTGCATTCTTCCACTGTGAGAAGGCTATGGGTCTGAAAGGATGTGTAGCTGTTAGGAAGCTCCTCACTGAGAGAAGGATACATATTATAAAAATAAGCTGCACGTGTTTCAGAACAGTAGACTGACCACCCAGAAGCAGAAAATGCTACCCAAACCTCTGAGCCTGGACTTTGGAGGTGTGTCTGCAGATTTCTTTAAGAAACTGAAAGTGAGTCTCCAGGAAAGAACAGAAGCTGTAATAAAGGTAAAGAGTGGACAGAAAACAGATATTATATTTAGTTGTTGTGGCTTCTGTGTAATTTTGCTGAAAATAATAACATAATGGCTGATATAACTGGAAAATAAATAAACAGAGAGTCCTCTAACTTTGTTCCATCTGTATTGTATGGCTGATTGCCATTGCTGCAGCATCTGCCTATGGGCTTCTACGGTCAGTATGTTTTGAGTTAATCGGTTATGGACACTTATAAAAATGAGTGCCGATGGCAACTGCTACCAGTGCAGCATATAAATATTAATCAGAAAAACACTGGAATATGCCTCTACTATTTACATTCTAATGGTGCATGCTGTTGGTGAAGGCAGCTCTGAATGAGCGAGGGATGTTGGAAAGCATGTGTTCAACGGCGAGAGGTCATGCTGCTCCTGACGGACGGGTTTGCCGCTCGCTCTCTCTCTTTGGCCAGTTCTAGCTCAATCTTGGCCTGGATCTTCTCCCAGTCCACCTCCACCTACACACACACACACACACACACACACACACACACACACACACACACACACACACACACAAAACATGTGTCATGCTTGTACACACATTAGGCAATAACAGCAGGACTGGAAAAGTTACTTTCAAAGCATAATCAGTGTGATTAACCAACATATCTGTAACACACAATTTTAGTTTCATAGATTACTTTTTTTTTAATTACTATTTCCATTTAAAACTGATCAAGCACTGGACACATTTTCCTACCGGAGACTGAGCTTGCCATCAGTGTGCCATGTTTCCCTGTTACGTTCCTTTTCTATTCAAGGGGAGCCTGCTGCTGTAAAATCCTCCTAATCTTCCTAATTCCCTAATACTTTTATTCAAATCCTAAACGTGATTATTCAGGTGTTCTATACTCTACGCTGGATGACTGTAGTTATTGGTAATGTGTTAAAGCTTGAGTTTTTAATACATGTTGATCTGAATACATGAACAATGCAGTAGTGTATGAAAGTCAAAGACCACCCTTTTATTTTTCAATTCAAAGCTTTTTTTAGCATCAGGAAAAACACAGAAGCCTCAACATCCAAATGTAATATATGAAGCAGTTTCTTTTTCAGTGCTTAATGTGTCCACTCTTTACCGTCATTACAGCTTCTATTCTTTTCAGAAGACTTACTTTCAGGTTCTTAAATAAATCTGCAGCCACACCTTCAGAGTTTCATTCTTAACAGCTGGTTTTGCATTTTCTGCTCACGATTCTCATGTTTATCTGGATGGTGGTCTGCAAAGATTTTTTATTTTTTTTTAAAAAGTCTCATTTCCTCTGTAACTTTTATCTAATAATAACTCAACACAACTCTCTTTTGATCGTTTAGTATTGTCATAGTCTGCCCTGTTTTGTGCCTTGTAATAACAAACTAATAAAAACAAAATGTGTTTGTTATTAGTTCCTCTATATTTCCCTTGTTGTCTGCATAGTCTGTGCTTGGTGTTTTGTCTTATGTCAGTGGAAACCCTTGTTGCCTGTAACCTGTTTGTTTGATTCGTGTTAACCTTGCCATTGTTTTCTTTTGTAGTAGTACACATCAGTGTTTATAGTCTCTAGTTTCCTTTTGTTATATTGATAGAGTTTTGTGTTTTTGTTTCTTAATAAATGGCTTGCGCCTGCATCCTGCCACCTCGACTCTCTGTGTGTGACAAGTATCCTCTGACATTCTCCTTTCTTATGCAAGCGTATCTGTTAGAAGTGCCTCCTGAAAAATAAATAACTTACTTTTTCTCTGGAAAAGAATTAAATGAAAGGGGGTCTTTGACTTTATACACTATTGTAGGTCATCTAGTATACATAGCAGGCTCTGTTACAAACTGTACCATCATTTACAGTGTATAATCACTATAGTGGTTTGAGTTCAAATATTGTACAGTATTGTGTAAATTTACAGGATATTATTATAGTTAAAAAGCTAGGAAGCTTTTATTTGCTCAGTAAAACACTATTTTTAAACATTCAAATAGTATAAATACAGTAAGCAGAGTTTTCAAATGTCTTTACATGTGTATTTAACCCTTTCCAAGCTTCTCCTTGTAGATACAACCCAGTATTATTTACAGTTCTCATCTAATACCTCTTTTGACTGCTCAGTACTTCATTCATACAATGTCTTAGGAGTCCAGGGGAAATCAGAAATGGCAAGTATAGACATTTTATTACATAAATTGATTTGACTTTAACTTTTGGTAATAGAATAAGAAGCAGAGTTTTTACTGGAGTGGTCAGCAGAAGCAACAGTCAGCAAAAAAAAAAGAAGGAAAAAAGAAAAGAAAATGAGTGATCTTAATAATCTTATAATATGATTACCCCTTCCGAGTACTGCAGGAATCTTTTGTTGGTCTCTTTTCTGCCAAAGTCTTTCAGAAACTTCTGTCTGTGAGCAAGGACGGTGTCCACATGGGTTTTGTGCTTTATTGCCAGTTCCAGCGCTCTGAGAAGACAGCAGTGTGAGCCAGGAATAGGTGCCTCTACGCACGCACACTCACACACACACACACACACACACACACACACACACACACACATACACACACAATTATACGCACACACGCGCCTGACCTGTCCCAGTTGACGAGGTTAATGTGGATCTGAATGGCCTGGTATATAAGGCCTGCCTGTAGTACTGTCGCTTCAGCCTCTTGCACATGTCCGCTGAAAAGCAGCATGTGGGCCAGAGAGGATTCTTTGGAGGGCAAATCCTTTATGAATTTTATATATCGCACTCTGTCCACCTACAGAGACAGAAAGAGAATTGAATGGATGCAATTTAAAGGCAAAAAATGAAAGCGTAGTCAGGATTTAATCCTGAAATTCATCTCCATGAGCTATGCTGCCCGACACTTTAAAGTAAAACATTCAGAGAAACAAAACGACTAGTAAAAGCTCACCTCTCTGATGGCTGCATAGGCCATCTCTGCAGTGGTCAGCTCCCTGTTAGCCATAGCCATGCCAGCCAGACAAGCCCACAGTGCCTGGTCCTGCGAGAGACAGACATGAGACTTTAATCTTTTCATATTTCATTTTTATTTTTTTATCATTCAGCACTTTATTATAAAAAATAAAAAATAACATTAAAAAACAAAGTCATTCTTTCAAATGCAGCATTATATACAGTTGATGGTGCTATTAGACCTTAACAGTGATTACTTTTTTACTTATCAGTAAAATGATTTCTAAAGTGTTTTATAGGTTATTTAAACTAAACAAGTATTTAGACAGTCACGGTTTTCAAGGATTCTGTTATGATCTATTTAAACTTAAGACATTACCAGAGATAGTAATAAGCTAAACATATATAACAACATATATAATAATTTATAGTTTTTTTCATCCTTTTGATGTCTTTTGTAGTTGATGAAAAACAATTAGATTGATCTTGAGTTTAATTAAATAAAATAAGGATTAAAAAAATCTTTCACATTTGACATCTCTAGCAAAAACAATGTTACTGTCTGTATCCCTTATTTTTTGAAGTAAATGAGTCCCAACGTCTGTAAATCAGTGTGGAACATTAAGAATGGTCACTACCAAAACACAGAAGATCTGCAAGTGAACATTTTTTGTGTTTTAATGAAAAACATTTTTGATTTTAGGTGTGCACAACTGTTTAAAGCTGTGTTTTCTAGTCATGTACCAGCGAGTTCTCTTAAGTTCTGATATAAATGAGCTACTAACAAAACATTTTTTTTTTAACTTTCTGAAGTTTATAAAGTTGTTTGTTTGTGTTGTGACAAAATGGAATGTTTGATCATTATTAATATATAATCATATGTTCAAGTATACAATCAACAAAATTAAGATACAGGGTCACTTTAAGCAAGTCCAACAGAGTTAAAAGTCCCAAATATGCTTTCAAACTTTATCATTTTATCACTTCATCATTTAACGTCATTAGTGCAACAGTGTAGTTTAAGTTTAGATTCAATGTTTAGCTTTACTTAAGATGTGAGTCACTTGACTGATAGATTGTTTTACATACTGCTGGAACGAAAACAGCTTGTTTAATTCTAGAAGATAAAGAGTGCTTGAGTATGCGTTTGTGGTTCAAAGATGGGGAGATGTCTCAAAGGACAACTATCTCCAGGCCAGACATCCTGTTCCCGCACGGATCTTCCTTTGCTGTGTCTGGACCGCTCTTTGTCCTGTTGACTCATCTGTCTGCCCTGCAGTGCTAGGCTAACGAGGCTCGTATGGGGACAGGACCTGTGTCTAATGAGACCCCTGTCCCTGCGGAGATGCCAGACTAATGACCCTCCTGTCCTTATTACAACCACTCTCACGGTGGGACGTCCCGCTTCAGCAGCAAACGGCTCGCCACGGCGCCACCATGGACCATTTTGCGCCCCTTGTTACGCCCGCCTCTCTATCAAGTTCCCATGTGCAGGCCTCTTTTTTAGCATTAAAACCAACCACTAACATACACAGTTTAAAGATGCTGCACATCAGCCCTGCGGTGCACGCACAGATTATTTAGAGAATGTGAAATCACTATGCCTTTTTAAGGCTTTTCTATACTCTTTAAGAACCAACAAAACATGCTTTCTTTGTTATTGCTGTCTGCAGTGGAATGTAAACTAAACACGAACTTTCCACTGGACGCTCGTCCTTACCCATAACCCTGCCCTGCACAATGGAAGCGTTAATATAGAAAAAAAGATTACCTGCTTCCCAAAGAAGAGGTTAAGCTGCATCCTGGCATTACTTATAATAAGCAAATAAAGATACTTTAAGATGCATCCTTATGAGTAGCCACACTTGAGTCTAAGCTTACAAAGCCCAATAACCAGCATATAAAGCCCCCTCAGCATTGGGCTGTGGAGCAGTGGAACTTGCTCTGGGACCTTTATTAGTACCTGACTTCACTGACATTCTTGTGAATGCTGAACGCCACTGAATCATCACAGAAATGTTTTAGCATCTACTGTAAATGCTTCCCAGAAGAGTAGATGCTGTTACTGCAGCAAAGGAGGACATCATTTGTATTAATACCATTCAATCCAAAAAAAATAAAAAAAACCCTGGGTGAACAGGTGACTACAAATTCTGGACATACAGCATAGCTTCACAGTAAGAGGTCAGACCCACTGCAATTCACTGTGTCTATTCTCACACTTTCACACACTTTGTGAATATAATTTTTTTATATAATATTATAAATATAATATATAGTACATTATATAATTTTTATGTACATTCTCTTTCATTAGAAAAATGTGAAAGTCACCTTGTGTCCACCGTAGTAGGCAGGCAAGACAATAAAAACAATGAATACAGACAAATAAACTGTACAAACACTTTACTGTGTAATTTATTGTAGTGGTCTACAATGAACTATATACTGCCAATAAGCATAGATAGTAAACAGTGCCCAAAGATCTAGTGGGGTTTAATATAAATATAGTAATGGGAAAACCTTATTAGAATATATAGTCTTGTTTTATTTTTGATCATATAAAATTATGTGGGCCAATATTTTTCAGTTACCCAGCTCTTTACGATCAGGTTTACTGGCAAAATCTCCATGTTGGCCAGGCCCTAGCACGCACCGTCTGCAGACTGACAGCTCTGTCATAACCACACGCTTATCCTCTTCCGTCAGCCGGCACTCAAGGATAACCAGACCACACCATCACTTTCTATAATAGCACTTTAAAGCAGTCACCCACTTAGTTTAACAAAGAAAAAACACCACAGTCACTAAGGAAAACATTCTTGCGCCACTCCTCGACCGTCTCTGGGCTTGGAGCAGCTTTTAACGCACTTTAATCCAATCTGCAAGGATCTCCACTCCGTTGGAGCCATTAGTCAGCATGAAGTCACCACCCTGTGGCACATGTCGCGGTGGTCCCAGCTGCCGGCCTCACGCAGTAAAACTCGGTCACCCTTGACCACTGTTTTGACTCTGGGCTAACTTTTAACCAGCTTCCTTACGGCCAGGCCTCCCTCTTCCACTTCGCTCACTCCCTGTCCGGGAAAAGCCATGCGGCTGCAGGATTTACCAGAAATACAGAACCCCCCCCCCCAACTGTGCTGCATCCTGGTCACATCCCCCAATTCCCTACAAGCCCAACCAACACCCAGGACCCAGTGAAGCCCTCTTGGGGTCTGTGGTTAAAGCATCATAAAGCCGGGAGAAAGCGAGGCCTGCTTCTCTGTGCATTAAGTGCGGGGCGGAGGTTGAGGGAATACGGTAAATGGTGTCACACTGGCTAATTAGAAACAAATTCAAAAACCGCTGGCACCACCTCATAAAGTCCCACTGCTGCAGCACTGGGACGGCCAACGTGGACTTCTTCGTACAAACGAGGCTCGTACAGAGCCCTTATTAAAACAGTACAAACATCGCCAGCGACAAAAGCAATAACAACCAGCACAGCCACACTTTTTACACAAAATAGACACGACACTAGCATTAGGCGCACATATACAGTGGTGGTAATTTCTTTGAAAGCATAATTATGACTACTAAATCAATCTGAAGCAAACAAATTAAACAAGATTAACTGCAGATCGTCCTTTAATTTAACGTTTATTACAGCTTTATTTACAGAGCAGCAGAAAGAAAAGTAACAGAAAGAGAAATGAAAAAGAATCAGCAGAAGCAGAAAACCAAGACACAACAGACCTCTGAAGCTGTATGTCATTCTGAAGTCACACGTTTATTAGGAAGCAGATTTTTGCTATATATAAGAAACAAGGCGTTTTCGAAAATCACTGCATCCTGTGGTTAACTAAAATACCCATAACCACATTTTTAAGAGTTCTTAATATGGGCAAGACACTGACTACAGAATGGCGGCACAAGTATTATGCTCTTTTAGACTCTCGGCCATGAATGGCTGTAGCGTTGATCGCTGGGGATCAAAGTCAGGTCCTCCTGACAAATGGTTGTGCCGATTAGGAGGTATATCTGATCTGATAAAGGAAACTAAAAAGGAACCAGAAAATCTGCAAAACTATGTGTAGCACAACATAATTAAAGGAAGCTAAGTAAAGTATCACATAACAGCCACATGTAGAGTAATGTTAAAGGTGCAGGACAGAATTTCAGTCCATCACACTCATTGTCAAGTTAAACAGATATCTTCTTACAGTCCACTAGCTGTTTGTTCTGTGTCTGTCTGTGATGATGCTTCGCTGATTTCCCAGGAATTTAAATAAATGGAATTTAAAATAAAACGGCCTGACTTGCACTCAGTCTAGACAATATGACTCCCTGGTCGCAAGACCATAGAACTACCACCTTTGACTAGCTTTTCTACAGCACCTCAGCTCCATCCCAGCTCGAGGTCAGTACTCTCTAGCTAGCCTCCAGAGTACTAGGATTCTCTCTATCTTGTAGGACAGGCCCCACCCCTGGATGAAACCATTGCAACCTATGGGGGACTGTCCTGCAAGGATGGGTCTACACAGGAACACAAATAAAAAGCAAGAACAACAAAACATAACCAAGCAAAACAGAACATAAAAAACAGAACACAAGGCCTTAATAAACAAAAACAGTGTGCACATACAAGTTGGCCATGGGCCCTACAGCACACATTGAGGGTGAGCTCCTCCCTTTGCTGGTTTCTTCAGTCAAAGGACAGACAGTAAGGTAAGAGTATGCATTTCCCTTTACGCTCCCATATTCTTGGGTGATGGGCAACACCACTTCCCTCATCACACCATCCTGAAAACTATTGTTCCCAAGTTGTCCGTTGTGCACAGCCCTGACTCTATAAATGGGAAATAAACCGACAGAGCCACCCAACAGAGTTCCAATGAATGAACCACAGAGTGCATTAGTGCTCATAAACAGAACAGGGGAATGGAAATAAGCTACATGCTGAACTTCCAAATTGTTAGGACAGACAAAGAGGAGAAGATCTGAGAAATAAAAATTAAAAAAGTAGCTCATAGATCAGGTGAGAGAGAAGGGCTGTGTTAACATCTGTGAGGCGTTTCAACAGTGGAGATATCTCAGACAGGCTGAAATTGGCTTGCTATTTGCCAGCTTGTTGATGAAACTAGAAAGTTTAAACAAGAAGCTAGAAGGTGGACTCAGGTGCCAGCCTTCTGCACTATTTAATGTGGAACAAAAAAAAATCAAACACCAATTAAGGTGGAATAGAAAAATTCAAAAAAGAAGCTGAGGCGATTGAATGTAACTGCTGCACAAATTAAGGTGGACAGAAAAACTAGGCTGCAGGTCAGTAGTGTTTCGCCCCATTTGCAAATGTTTGTGACAGCTACTGGTAAGGACCGTAGCGACAGTCTGCTAACCCCTAACATAGCTACTGTTAGATACATAATTTGCTGTGTCAATGTTCACGCCAACAAAAACAAATTGTGCTAGTCCAGTGTTGGTTACAAAAAACACACAGCACTGTAAACGTGATATTGTGGCAAATAGCGCAGTGTGGAGGCCCCTGCAATAATAAGAAATGAATATATTCCACAGTTTTATCAATTAGCAATTCAAAGCAACAAAAAAGTTCCTGTCCAAATGGACATAAAGACACTGTTGGCCTTCAGTATCTAAATAAAGAAGGTTACGGTAAGCTTTGTTTTGGTGGTTTTGATTTGAAAGCTGAGATGACCTTTTCTCTTCAAACATGATCATCATTGATTCTTTGCCACTTGCTATTCTATCAATAGCTCAAGCTTGGAAGCCCACCACGGCCCTTCCATTAGCATGATGAGCAAAGAGCAGGAAAGTTTTCAAGGGATTTTAAAGGTGAGTGTGAATGTGATCAAGCAATTTGGAGAGGACTATACGATGTATCTATATTCTATTGTGTTAGTCTATGCTGCTGGCTACTGTAGCTGCCTATATTTCTCGTTATATGATATTATTAGCTTTATTACTAAAGTAATGCTGCTATATAATGGAGATAAAGAGTCAACAGAAATCAGAAATCTTTAGATTCCACATTAAAATGAAATGACACAAAAGAAATGGGTACAAATTTACTCTCTAGCCAAAGTGGCATAGCAGGTATCATTTTTAAAAATATCCCCACAGCACTCTGAGTAGCCTAGTGCAGCTGTTGACTTATTTTGTTTGTAAGTACATAATGATCTTTCAGATATTATCGAAATTCTAGTTGTTACTGTAGAGTATCTTGCAAAAAGTAATCAGATCTTGAAATGTAATGGAGTCAAAGCAAGTTTTGAATTACAGAAATACGAACAGATACAGATACGTAAAACACTTAAGTACAGTAATCAACTACTTAATTTCTGTCTGCCGTTGAGGTCTTATGTTTACTATAGTTACATTTGTATTTATTCTGATGTTATATAGTGTTTTTACTGGCACAAGCACACTTACTGTCCAGATAAACATACATTTTAAACACTTGTCACTGCTGAACTTACAGGACTTGTGCATAAGAATCCCAGAGTAAGATTACGTGGGACTTTCCCAGGCTCGGGAAAACCCAGCCATGTGGCCCTTAGTGCTGCTGTCCAGTGTCTGGCCTGTCTCCATTTTACAGCTTCCAATGTGCAAGCAATTTAGTCTCCACTAATGACACAATTAATTCTAAATCATTAGCCCTGGGCTGCACTCAACCAGATCCCCCCTGGTCTCTAATGTACCCCTATTTTTCACTGCGTCACATCACCCTCTCCATGTCTATTGTATATCCAAGGAATGCTGACCGTTTGCCACTTTCCCACCAGAAGATGAACCAGACAGATTCAAGTTACTGCAGCCAATGATGACTCATCTTCCTATCGTTGCTTTGTTGCCTAAACTGACTTTAGCTTAATATTTTTCAAACTGAGATATATGAATGCGCTTTACAGAGCTGTTTAGTCTTTGAGTCAGAATGGTTCATAGGGGTGGTGATGGTAAATAATAGTGTTGGAAGAGTTTAAAGCTCCCTCACAGAAAGTTATTATTTGAAATTATTACGAATATGTTGGCTTATTTATGACGCATTGCTTTAAGTTTTTAAGCTTGTCCTAAAAAATTCTAGTGCGGTTGTAGACTTGGCAACCCTGCTTCCCATCACCACCACTGTAAAGAAATCTGTGTCTAATGTTCTACAACAAACCATTTCAAAAGAAACCACTCTGAATGACTCGGGTTAGAGACTGGATGAGGCCATTTCTATCATGATGATAATAATATCAGTGACATTATGACAATTATGTCATATGTTCAAACAGCATAATTTGTTTATTTTCAAAGTGAAAACATAAACACATTTCTGCACAAGGTAATGTGCAATTTTTGTTTATTTGCTAAAATTAGTATATAACACAACATTAATTATGGCCAGGGCAAAACAAAAAAACCTTTGTTTTATTATATTTTTCAGTTTGATAAATTCAAAAATTTATTTATTTTTTATTTATTTTATTTAAACCAATTTATTACAGTTTTTGTGTACACATTCATATATATATATATATATATATATATATATATATATATATATATATATATATATATATATATATATATATATATATTGAATCACTATGAACTACTCAAACAAAGGTAAATTATTTGCAATTCAGTATCATTCTGATTTTTCTTTTCACTGCATGCTGCATTCGTTTTGAGTTGATTTTGAACTTAATCTTAAAAAGCAAATGCTGACAGCAGGTGTACCTTGGCGAAGCGGCAGAGGCGGAGGGCCTCCTCCCAGCGGGCGGTGCCTGTGTAGGCATGCAGCAGGGCGGGGTAAGGAGACACGGTGCTGTAGACCAGAGAGCCGTCGGCCCGTCTCACGGTCACCTGTTCGCCAACGTAGTTCAGGATGTGCGGTGTGCTGCTGAACTCGCTGCAACAGAAAACACAAAACATTTGTCAAAGAGTGAAATAAAAAAAAAACAGTAAGAAAATAACTTTCAGGAGTGATTAAAAAAAATGCAGTTAAGATTTGTTGCAACAGTGCAACACTATAACTCGGCTATAAAGCTGTAAATAATGTAGCCCCTGCTTACATCACAGAATGTCTCTTTGTTTATGTTCCAACTCGAGATCCCATCTACAGATACTGACCTTCAGCACATACTGTACGTACAACCAAGTAAACCTGGAGAGACTCTTTCAGTTGTTCTGCTTCTAAACTGTGGAAATCAATTCCAATTTTTATTATAAAGTCAAGCTCAGTGCTCACTTTTAAGAAATATTTAAAAATGTATCTCTTTAACTCTGTGTTTAAATAAAACTCTTACATCTTCTTGGTACTTATACATTTGACTTGTATCTTCAGCTCATTAAAACTCTGGTATTACTGCTGACAAGCATCTGTTAAGCACTTTGAGCTGCCAACGGTATGAAAAGTGCTCTATAAAGAAAGATCATTATTATTATTATTATTTTGGCCCACCTTTGTATTGATGTAAAAGTTTGGTATCTACACTCATTAACTATTTTGTTTTTTATGTTAGAACAAAAATCATAAACACTACATAATGTGTTAAACTGCTGCTACCCCTAAAAAAAAAAAGAAAGTACAGCCTATAAAAACACTATATGCAGCTATAAAGTGCATCACAAAATATACAGTCAACTCCATAAATTATGTTGACAAAATTGCTGTATCCCACACAGTATACTGGAGTTGAAATTGAACAATAAAGATTAGCTCAAGGTGCAGACTTTCATTTACATCCAAACTGGGGGAATGGTTTAGGAATTACATCAATTTTCATACATAACCACTGCATTTTTAAGGGCTCGGAAACAACTGGCCATGATTTAAAATTTTTTTTTACAGTGTTTATTAAGCTTATTATTAAATCTACAATTAAATCGTATTAAATAGTCTCCTTAATACTCTGTCGCAAATCCTTTGACTGCCTGAGGTCTGGCAGATCACAAGACATTGCGTTCTTCACTGGTGATGCTCTGTCATATCTTTACTGCAGCTGTCTTCAGTTCTGCCGCTTGTTCTTATGGCTTTTTATCTTTAAGTTTTGCCTTCAGTAACGGCATTCTCAATTGGACGGGCTTAAGGTGATTGACTTGGATATTGCAGAACATTCCTCTCCTTGGACCCACAAAAGTCTTGGACTGATTTTACAGTGAGCTTAAAGTTATTTTCCATCTGCACTGTGAGGCGACGCTGGAGCATTTGGCTGAATCTAAGTAAATAATTTAGCTGTACACACCTCAGAACTCATCCTGCTGATCTTGTCAGCAATCACATCGTCAATAAATACAAAGGAAGCAGATCCACTGGCAGCTCTCTTTTATCATTCTGGTACAAGTTGATCTGTATCTCATCTGTGCATAAGATGTTGTTCCAGAACTGTGCGGGTTATTTTAGATGTTTCTGGCAAACTCTAATTTGGTCACGCTGATTTTGGTTTACATCTTGTGGTAAGTCCTCTGTATTTTCTTTGGTTTTACTTCTCGGGATTGTTGACAGACAGGCTGACCCTTTCTTAAAGGTGTTCTTCATTCGGCCAGCTGTCGTGAGTTTTTTCCCTCAACAGGGAAAGAATTCTACTGTTATCCACCCCGGTTGTTTAGCATCATCTTCTGGGTCATTGTGTTTTTGAGCTGACCAGTCTGCATTCTTTGTTTTGACCAGTGTACCAAACAGTTGGTTGAGCCCACCTAATGTTTTTCTCTCTTAGATGAGTTTGTTTTGATTGTTAAGGCTAATTTTGGCTTGATTCACTGGCAGGGAAGCTATTTGAACTTCACACAGAAAGTTAACAGCAGCAGATTTCAAATGCAAATGTCACACTTGAGCATTGTGGCTGTATTTTCTACACTGCTCATCTGATTGAGATGTAAATACTTTAATATGCTGTGCTTGCCAGCTAAAATAATAACTTTATCATTGTCTGAATACTTATGGACTCAACTATAGATATAGGCCTGTTCTGATCCTCTTATTCAGGTAACTGTAATCTGTCACACTCTATATTAAGCGTCTCTGATAACAGTGTAATTTAAATTAATTTAATTCATGTGGTTTATCAGGTTAACAACAGAAATATTTACCAGTAACTACGTACATGTTTTTTTTATAAAAAGTTGACATTCCTGTGAAGCTGTTATGTATGTACAGTTCACACTGGTAATGCAGAGATTTGTGGTCATATAAAAAATATGCATATTGGAATTCATTAAATGAAAGTTACTTTTAAATATATGTGGACATTTGCTGTTTAAACCAATTACACACTTGCTGTTACAATCAGAAAAACATTCTTATTACAACTATATAATATAGTAATTAATATGCTGCTACAATATTTTGTATTCAGCCATAATCCATCTGTAACAGTGAACAGATCACTTATAGTTACATTGTGGTTGCATGTATAGGTAATGTACAACTACAAAGTTATTACAGACACTTATATATAAAGTAGGACTCAGTAAACCACAATAAACAGTTAAACCAGGTTGGGTTGACAATAATAATAATAATAATAATAATTTTAAAAAATTATAATAAAAAATAATAATAAAATGAAGACTATGGAAAAGACAGAAGTGAGTGATAGCATGTGTTCTACTGTATGCTTTTTAAATGAGAAATTCAGCAAATAATTAACTGTCAGTAAATGATAATTAACTGTCAGTAAATGTCCCATTTATTCATGACCACTACGTGCAAACATTACACAAGTATGAAAATTAAAAATGCAGATGAGAATCAGTGTTTGTGTACTTGTTGTACCTGCCGTCCTTGGTGAAGAGCGTTTTTGGAAACAGGTCCTTGTCTACAAACACTGCACTGGGATAGTACCACACAACGAACTGGCTGTCTTGAATTCCACACAGGATGTTGGCAGAGTTATTCCAGGCCATAGTGTGAAGCATAGTGCCTGAATAAGAAAGAGGAAGAGAGAGAGAGAGAGAGAGAGAGAGAGAGAGAGAGAGAGAGAGAGAGAGAGAGAGAGAGAGAGAGAGAGAGAGAGATTTAACAATAACTAATGCTGACTCGAGGTCTTTCAATGTTGACATACGATTACAATGCATGAAAGAAAAAAACACAGAACACACCACAATTCAGTGTTTTACTGAGTATAAGATACAATCAGATAATAACATATAATTACTTATATAACATTGCTTACCAAACCTAGTGGTTGCTTCAGACAATAGCCACAGGAGTGAAAGTCAATGCGTAGCAATATAAAAACTAAACATTAAAAACAATAAAACACATTGACGAAGCATACTACAGGAAAACATTACAGCTTCCAACTGTCACAATGACTGCCTCTGTCCATGTTCCAAGTAAAAGCCATGATACAATCCTTTGTAATGAGCAACCAAGCAAAAACGCAGTTTATCCCCGTCTCATTCTCACCGATCTTGCGTATGCTGTTTTCTCGGGCCAGCCTGCGCAGTGATATCAGATAAAGGTCGCGGTTCTTGTCGATCAGGGCCAACTTTCTGTCGTTAGAGGGCCCACACTGGTCAAGAGCGATTTCCATCACCTCCATCTGTAAGACGCAGAGAATCAGAGAGAGAAAAAAAGAAAGTTAAATCAAAGGGGCAAAATTATGCCACGTAGCTAAAAGCATCAGTCTTGAAGTCTGTACTTCAGTCCATGTTTATAGCTATTACAGATTACTTAGCAGCTCTATATGGTTTGAGGGTACAGTGACTGAGCCATTAACACAGTGTTATTTGTTGTGGTATAACCTTCTATAGCTTGTTAGCTACTGGGGTGTGTGATGTTTTTAGTGATGGTATTTTCTGATATTTTGAAAATGTTGATATGCTATCACACCGGATAACCTGATAACAATCAAAAAGATATTATTATTAGTTAAAATTCCTTTTAATGTAAGAAATAATACAAATTTCTATAAATATATTAACATTTATAAAACAAACAATTAAAAATCGTATTAGAACAAGTTCTGTCATACGACCTCTTTGTTCTTACTCACTTTAATTCTATTTTTTAGAATTAATTTTTTAAACTAATACTGCACTGCTTACTGCAGCTAATGAAGGCCAATAAATCAATACATATTTAAGAGCTGATTCATCAATTCCCCTCTTCAGCAGTTAGTTATATAAGGATAAATCCATATAATCAGACAATGAAGACATCACTATACAGTACACACAGGGGTGTACTGCAATTTCATTTGCAAGCAGTATGTAAAAGTTGTATTTTATGACTAATATAGAATAATTTAGACAATTGGATATGTTATATATATATATATATATATATATATATATATATATATATATATATATATATATATATATATATATATATATATATATATTTATACATACACTCATTATTTTTCTGTAGTGACCTCATCATTCTCAGTTCCATACTGCATGCAATCAACTATATTTATCCTGTGCCAGATCTAGTAAGACTTTCCCCCCATAAATAAAAATGTGTGTAAGAATTATAACAGGTGCGTAAAAGGAACATTCACAATAGGGCTGCAAGGAAAAGATGAAGCATGCAGATTAAAGCCCATACTTTAGCAGTGACAATTTGTTGAATTTAGCGTCTTTTAAGGCATGATAGGCTTTGGATCCAAGCCGCTGGCTACTAGAGTGCGTGTTGATATGTAACTGGACAGCCGTGGCGTGTGTGAAACGCTCGGGGATGGTGTGTGAAATGGACTCTGAGCACAACGCTGGGCTGTCACGAACCACTTGCTGAGCGATTTTACACACTGCTCGAAAGCGCTGCGCAGCAGCTAATCCCTAAATTAGTTCAGGGACAGGACTCTATTAATGCATATCTAATGGGATATTCCTGCAGAAGGGGGCTGGGTGGAGAAGAAGCCGGCGTCGGGTTAAAATACTGAATGTCATCCTCAGACGGCTACAGACAGCCGCCTCCGTGCTCAGATGGCTGAGTTCAGAGATGGGGCGGCCTTTGATTCAGACTCCACGCTAATGGACAGAGCAACTCCTCTATCGAGTTCTGTATGCAGAATAAAACTGAGAATGATGAGGTCACTGCAGAAAGATAAGTAGATGTATCAGCCGATACTAAGGCCCATCAATATTGATGCAAATATAGATGTTAAATCGCCAACGCTCAAACTTTTTTCGTACTGTGATGATAACTGCAATGAACAGACTCTGTTACTGAGATTCATTTCTGACCATTAAATTCAACAACTAAAAACTAACAAGAATATGACAATTCACCATTGACCATCATATCAAGTACTGTATAGCTAAATATAATGGATTATCATTTATAATTTTTGTCTTTATTAATATTCATTTTCAGCTTTTTAAAACAAGTATCAGTGCGAGCTGTGTTCTGTACTTGTCCCTTTTCCATAATTCATATTAGTTCCATCGTCAGTTCACCGTCAAATTACATATTACAAGTGCCTGTGAAGTCCACTCCAAGTACTGCACTCTTTGGAGTCTTTTCTCTCCTAAATACAAATCTAGTCGTGTAGTATTAGTACCCTTGACAACAAGCTTGATAATTTTGAGTCACTTTCTTCTGTTATTTTTGTCTATGATGTCATTTGCTTGGCAAATGTATATACAATTAATTATGCAACCAGTCAAATTTCAAACTATGCATATGTACCCTCAGCTTTTATGTTGTTTTGCATATTGTACCCCTCTTTAAACTGGTCACACCACCTTTGGAGGTAAGCGGTGGGAATGCTGAAACACTGCAATGTGTCTTTGAGAGTGACAAAAGAATCTCATTCAACTGCATCACTGCAGCAGAGACGAAAGCAGCTATGTATATATTCTCTTGGTTTGACTCTAAGAATCCAGAAGATTTAAACTAAGCACTAACTAACAGAGAGAGAGTAGGGTAGGAAATCGGGATGGTGCCCTTCCACTAGTCACCCTGTATATATACCACTGGATGTAAGGATGTAAACACCAAATGAGGCTTATATCTGTGTGTGCATGATTGCTGGCACAATATTCCGATATTCAAAGTCAATTTAACTTTATTATCGTATCACCAGTACCGTAAAACAAAAAAGTTTCCTCTGTGCTCTTCGGTGTTAACACAAGAAATCACCTAAATATTCAAAACTTTTAAATTGTGTCATAATCTTACAATATTTGCAGATAATTTTGGATTTAATATATTTCTTAAAACTCAAGCAAAGCTCTCTGCAAATATAGTGAGAGGTAAAAAAAAATCATCCACCTTCAAATACACATTGGACTAGAGGCTCCATAGCTTAATATTAATGCAGGGTTCCAAAATCGCACACGCACCACTTAGGTCCATTTAAATTGAGTGTCTGGACAGCTATTAGAGGTGGGTGCTAACAAGTATTAATAAGTGCAAGTAAAATTGTCCTAATATTTTTAATAGTGTCATTATTATAGATTCAGTTTGTTTTAAACAAGCTAAATGATCTGCAAATATAGTGAGATATGAGAACTGAGTATTATTTGATAATGCTGTCTATCCATTTGTGAGATGGATCTGAGATGCTTTTCAGAGGAATAACAGCTGATGCTAATGGAAATTACATTTTTGCTTATCTAATAAAGGCAATATTAATCATGACAATCTTTGTATGTGTAAGGTAAATTTTAAAAGTAGCATATAAAGTGTTTTGCACCACAACCCAGCTATTTCACTTAATAAACATACTTAAAACAAAATAAAAATGTCTAGATCTAGATCTGAATGTCTGTTCCTTGCACAGTGGATTTGCTCCCGCAACAAAAGAGACAACCTACTCAAAGAGGACTATTTTGAATAGTAAATAAAGTACTCTGCTATGTACAACATATTGAGACTTCCATGCTTTGACAATCAGCATTCCCTACAAAAGATCTACATACTACAGTCATAATAGAGGATGTAAACAAGGTCATTAGGAGTGGTTTGATGTCAAATGGAGCACTGTAAAACAATGTACTGATTCAAATTTCTTTACAGTGGTGGAGATGGGAACTATCTGATACGCCAGTGTCTACAATGCAAATGTAGCCATTTTACCTCTATCCAAAACCACCAGTGAACCTACATGTCTCAACATTTTATAGGTAATGTTTATTTTGGTAAAATAAATATTTTTTTTTTCTTACAGCACCCTGCAACTCTCCACTGCAAATAGATTTTAAAATATACCTTTTAGGCCACACAAGGTTTCAGGCATAAAGCAATGTATTCAGAACTGTTTCATGCAACAGTATTTTTTTTATGATGTAGCTTTCATATGCTCTGGACATCTAGTTCCGTTCACCCCTACTGCTGGCTGGGAAAGTTTTTACATTGTAAAAAAGTTATGCAGAAAATGTGAAAAACTGGTGTAATTCTCCTATAACATATTATAAACGCAACACTCAGCCATAACATTGCAATAAAGTGTTCTGTCCACATTGCCCAGCCCCAGTTTGTGCGTGTGTGTTTGTGAGGGAGACCACTAGCAAGCCTCTGAAACATTCTGTTATTACTCATCTGGCAGCAAGCACCATTATACAGTAAATAAAGGAGTCAATGGACTGAGAGAGGAGCAGGCCGTCCTGGGCTGTCTCTCAGACACAGAGCCTTGGGCAGACCGCCCGTGAGCGTGACAGGCAGCGCACACACTCACAGCCATCACAGCGAGCTTGCACTGCGGAGGTGATGCGGGGTCTTTTAGCGCTTTAGTGTGTGTGTTAGAGCGCGTTGGAGCGTGGGGGAGGGGGAATTTGGACGAGTGCGTGTCCCGGACAAATCCAGCTGGCTCTGACTTTAACACTCCCGGGTTTTGAAGCTGCACTTGAGGAGTGCTGGCACACACGCACATGCTGACAAACAGTAACTGCTGATCCTGGCTACCCCCCGAACCACTCCACCCCCAGTCCCAGACCCCCTCTGTCTCCCCCTCCCTCCATTACTCCCTCTGTCTGTCTCTCTCTCTCACTCTCTTTCTCCCTTTCTTTTCTCTATCTCTAAACTCCCTAAGTCCTTCAGGTCAGTGTCTGTCCTCCGGGTGGCGCTAAAACCTGCAGTCATCACTTTTAACTGTAAAAGCCTGAGAATCCACTGTACATTTCAAAGCTTTAATACTTAGAAACATGCTTAACCGGGTAGCTTTTTTGTTTAAGTTATATTAAAATATAATATAATATAAATATATGTAAGTTTACATGTTTATGTTTTCTGAACAAAAATCCCATGTCTTGAAGTGAGACAGCTGACAAAGTAAACCTCTTAAACTCTTATTTCTAAAGATTTTCATATAATTGATAAGAAAAAAAAAGGTTGTTGTTCAAATAAACCAATGAGGATTTTCTTCGGTTTCTCCAATCACTTCTACTTTTCTTTCACTTCCTTTGATTATGTTTTATATTCATATTGCAGTCCTAAGATGCTGATGTGAGTAAACTAGATAACCAGTTAATGATAACATGGTACAATGTAACATGATGCTGATAGTCTACTTGACAAATACCCTACATAGCCTACATAAGACTTATTTGCTTAATCAATAAGAGATCATTTGAGAACATTAGAAGAACGGCATGCAGAACTTCTTGGTAATGAACTTAGTTAGCAGTTTATATGATGATGTCGCATACTGTACATTATCCTACCTCTCTCTCTTACAGTAAGACAACAAGCCAATTTAATTAAACATATATTTCAAATAAATAACTGTGTGACTATTTGCAGATCTACTAGCTTTGATTAAACAATGACGGAAGTCTATGTCAATCAACATTTTAACTCCTGGACCAAATTTGTTTCACATATTGATAATCAATGTATTTTAATATATAGGGTCTAAAGTTTTCCAATATATTATTATTGTTATTTTCAGCACATGCTTTCATTATAATTTATACTTACAGATTGCAGAGTACAGGAAAAGTGAAATGTTGCTCACCTTGTGGGTTAAAGGCTTCCCATCACCTATGGCTTTACCCGTTTGAGCTTCAAACAGATACACAACTGTAAATGAACAGAGAGAAGAAAAACACATTTTTATAAAAAGAATAAATAAATAAATAAAATAAAATATTAAAACACTGAAAAGTCAGGTGGTGCGACCAGACAAGAACAATTAATAACAACTGAAATAAACAAATAATTATTATTTGATAACACTAACTACATTTAATATATAAAAGACACATTGACATAAATGCAAACATATATGCAGGTATAAACATACAAAACATGTCCTTGTTTTATTATAATTATAATAATAATGATGATTAAATTACACTGTATATTGCATTAAATTATATCGTTTTAAATAATATATCGAATATCTTGTGTTCTGTGTATCCTATACATGTCTCCTAAATTTGCAGTTGTCAATAAGCTGCTAACAGTTAATGTGGTACAAGTTGTAGGAAAAGCATCATTACAGTTTTAAAATCCAGTGGATTACAGTGGAACTGTAATGATGCTTTTCCTACATTTACTCAATTCCATGTACTCAAAATTTTGCAATTCACTGAGATATTTCATATAACAATATTTTCCAGCTACTTGTTCAGTGTTACTGCTACTATTAATATTTTTGCTTCAATTTATACTGTTATATTAGTTCAGCAACTGTTCTGCTTTCACGTTAGAAGTTTAGCATTTTATTTTAGACAGATCCAGTAGCAGTAGGTCAGTATTTAGGGAGATTTGTGACCTATTATTTTTGTAATCCTCCAGAAGCTGTTTACACACCTCTGTTTACAAAAACATAACAGTATATTTGGGAACACTTTAGTAAAGGCCAGCATTTATAAGACTAAATTAGACTTTCCTGATGACTGACAATTCTATATATAAATTAGATTCTGTATCTATATTAGATTCTATATCTATATTAGATTCTATATCTATATTAGATATTTATAAAGGCTTATTCCAACAGTATCAGTTATTATTAACACTTGCTCAAAAACGAAAACCGAATGAATGAAATGAATGAAGTGAAAAGTAAAAATGGTAAAATAGAATTATTACAGACGCCACACCTTTCTCATCATTCTTGTCCCGCACCGCTATGGTATCATTGCTTAGTGAGATGGACTGTGCATTCAGGATGTCTGTCCTCATTCCAGCAAATTTGGGAGTGGACACCAGACGCCCCTCGTACGAGTACACATAGATGCCTCCTCCGTCCACCAATAGAAAATGCCTACACAGGAGAGCAAACACAAAAAAAGAGAAAGAAAAAAAAATGTGGGAGTGAGAGGAAGAGATGGAGCACAAGGGTTCACCATATAGCACAGCCATAATTGAACCTTTCAAAAAAAACCTCCCTAAACAAACAGAGAGGGAGGAGAGTCTGTAATTTGTACCGTAGTGTTAAAACTTCACAACTGTTGCAAAGTGTTTTTCCCCAAACTGGACGAGAACAATGAACCCAAACCGGCAATTGCCTTCCCTCCAAACAAGGTTTCATAAGAGAGGGAAGAAAAGCTCTCAGTGATCCAAGAACTTCATTTCACTGAGCTGATGAACAATAATCTTGGAGAAGTGTAACCATTAGAGGCAATGATTAATGGAGATCACTTTTCCACATGAGCAGGTCTCGGTTCAAATGCACTTCTGGCCAACACTTTGCGCTGCTTTGGCAGGTGTGTGACAGGGGAGTCCTGGACAGAAGAAGCAGGGGCGAAAAGAGGGGCGTGCAGAGAAATACGATATAATAATGCTAGGCCTGTTGTGATTACAGAGTTAAACTTTACTTTATCAATGAAATAGCAAAGATTAGCAAGGTGATAAGACATATTTTAAATTTTCATACTGCTCTTTCCTAAAGTAACAAACAGAGCCTGATGGACACATTTATATGCATTAGTCTTTTGAAATGCTTTTTAATGTATGCAACTTCAATGTCTTTCGAAAATCTTTAAAAGACTCAGCAATAGTTCAGTTAGGGAGGAATTCTGATGATATTTCAAAAATTCTGAATAATAAAATGATTAAAATGTAAACTAGAGAATCTTAGTTTTATGAAAGTCAGAATTGTATATAATTGTAGTGATGGGAACCAGAGTTCTAGAGAGATTTATCGTGTTTAAAAGCTTCCTTAAAGAAAGGTTTTACATAAAAATGGATATGAAATAGCTGCCCGATGTTTGGTATGATCAGTTCTAGAAGGTTTTGATCTGTTTATAAACTCCGTTCATGGTGGAGCGATATATGCAGGGCGTTAAAGGCAAAGCAGTCCTCAAAGGAAACTTACTTCCCCAGATTTCTCACTATTTAACCATAATCAACATGGCTATATTTGTGTTGTAGACATGACTCCACTGTAAAAAAAACCTTAGTCTGTACAATAAACCATTTTAGAGCTGAAATGATTCCTTGAGGAACTTGAGTAACTTGATTACAAAAAATCATCGAAGCAAATTCTTTGCCTCGAAGATTCGTTTAACTCATACAACCATATACAGCGCACTGTTGACTTTTACCCCTACACAAAGTTAGCTTCTTATGTAAATTCCGCCTTTCCACCGTAAATGACGCAGCAGTTAGAGGTGCCGGAATGTAACTTCTATACCATTTAAGGTGGAATGGGGTATTCAGATAAGAAGCTAACTTCAAAAAGCAAGCAACTGAGCTTTCCCAGCAAACTGATAGAGTTTTACGATAACCCCTAGCCGAGCACCACATTAGTGTTTCAGTGTTTCAGCACGTCCAGTCCACAGAGCGGAGCAACACACAGTAACGATAACATTTAGTCTAAATCAGTGTGATGGTGAGTTGAGATGAAGGCAACGCAAGAACGCAAGTCTCTGTGATGGTGAGTTATGTCCGTAAATGATCTAAGCTTTGCTTAAGAACATAAACACAAAAAAAAGCCTGAACTTTCACTTTACTGTTTTGATTATAGTTACAAACAAACACACTCAAAAGAACATACACCTCTTACACACATTTTTCCCTCCCAGTGATGCATAAAATACACTCAATATCAGGTGGTGTTTGTAGCAATTTGGAGCCTGAAATGCACCAAATCCAGTACAGCAAGAATATTTAGTTTTTTTCTGTTTGGTTTGTTTGCACTAAGTGGGTCAGCAAGTGTAGGACAAGCTTCAGCATAGTATCTGAGTGTACAGTAGCCAGTTTTGTGAACTTACAGTATGATACATAGGTCTAGTAATAAATTGCAATAATAGCAATTATTAAAATGTTTTCTTTTAAACTGTATTATATGCAATTTAAGCAATACATTTTAAGAAACCTGTCCTATTTTATCTTATATATTTACTACTGCTTTTTAATTTAATTATATTAAATATATATTTTATCCGATTACTCGATTAATTGATGGAAAAATTGATAAGAGTACTCGATTACTAAAAAAAAAACATTTGTCACAAAACCAAACCACTCTGAACAACCTAATCATGAATTATGTCAAAATTTAAGGTAGTTTACTGGATTACTAAATTGACAGCACCAAAGATACAATAACTGGATTTTTTTATTTAGTATTTTTTTACAGATTTATATTTTGGTCAAATATAATGTCTTCACTGTATCTTTAGAGAACTGAAAGTCTGAGAAAGAGTGGGAGACAGAATGTGGCAAAAAAGAAGGGAAAAAGGTGAAAAAAGAAGTCTCACTTCTCAGCTTGGAGGATCAGGCTGACCGTTCCTTCCTTCAGGTCAAAGATCAGCGGTGTGTTCCAGTTTTTAGTGCTGTCAGAAGGAAGAGTACAGCATTAGTATGGCACTTAACAACTTAACCTGGCCAAAAACTGTAAAAGTAGAAGTCTCGCAACAGATTAATTTAATCAGGATTCCTCTGGCAGATACTCAGTTAGTCAAGAAATTTTAAATTCCACCAAAATTTGATTTAATTTTATGTTGCAAAAAAATATTTGCTGCATTTCGCTTATGTAGTGAAACTGAGGGTATTAATTAGGGGTTTTGCCTCAGCCTCTGTGAAGGTCTAACGCTACATGTCGGAACACTGTGGTGAGGATTTGATTTCATTTAGCCACAAGAGTGAGGATGAGTGTTGGATGATGCAGCCATATGCTGCTTAGTATTTACAGCATTTGGCATTGATTTGGACTTTCACTTTTTTAAAGTAGCCTATATTTTATAGCCTTTATTTTGGCCCTAACAAGTGAGCATGTTCTGCAGTAAATATTGTTAAAACAAATATATGCACTCAGCACCTTTAGATGCTTTGCACTGCCTGTAAATGACACATTCAATTATCATGTGAAGCAGGAGTAGGAAATAGGTGAGGTGGAGTGCAAGGAGAATAAAAGACAATTAAAAAATGCTGATCGAACAGCAAACTCGAACTGACCAATAAGCATAAAAGATAAGGCAGAGGACAGCAAAGGAAGAAGGACAGAGGCGATGGCTGGTCAGTATTGTTAATGTGAAATACCTGTAAACGGAGCACTGGAGAGAGGTGGCAACTACTAGATGATCATAGGCCAGCGATGCTTTGATGACCCGATCCCTGAACTCCAGGACGTCCACAGCATCGTTTAGCACGTTCCTCACCTACCACACAGATTACCAAGCACAGAAAAACAAATACGGAATTACTATTACTAACAAGCCAAAGCCATTTAACTAAAAAAAAAAATGCCAGCTTCAAAATGATCTAAAATTATTAAAAGAAAATACATTTTAAAACCTTTCATAGTCATGTGGTGAAGTCACGTAGTGTATGTATCTATGTATCTGTCTATCTATACATATTTGCCCCTCACCTCCACTCAACCACAATGTGATAACCTTACAAGTGTAAAAGCGAAGAGACAACCATTTAATTATTTCATTTCCAGGCAAAACATCCATCTAGTAACAGTTACTAATTTATCAAGAGGTTGGATATAAGATAATCTACTTCCAAAAGGAGGGACAACACAAGAGAAAATGGGAATAAAACAGGAGTCATCTTTGTGAGAGAGAAGAGAATCAGGCTTTAGATCTGAAAACAGGTGTTCTTCTGTCCATCCGTAGGAAAAACAATAGGAAAACAATGTTTAGCAAATTGCAAGAGCTACAATTTTTGTCTTAAGCTTTGTGCATGTTGTCTTAAGTTATAAAATGGGAAATGTAGATCTTATATAAAAAATAATTTTTATATAAAAATCTCAATTTTATATAAAAACCTCAATGCAGTTTTTATAACAGCCTACACTATCAACTATGTTGTCTTACCCTAAAGCAGGCGAATTCAACCTTGTAACAGGAAGCTTGTAATTTATCTGCAGATGAGTTAAACCAATCAGAAACAACCCCAGTGCTGTGCTCATGCTCACAACCAATATGAACAATTTAACTGGCTTTGTTCAAGCCTCAAACCAGAAAAAATGAAGACGCTAGTTTTCTTAGCCTAAAAACCGCAGTATTAGTCCCTAAAAATTACAATTACATTTTTTGGCCAAATCATTTATCCCTAGGCTGACCACCCTGGAATAAGTTGAGTAGCGACAAGCAGACAATGCAAAACCAAGTTCTAAGACTGAACGTTGAAGTTGTGGAAAAACTGGTATGCACATTTTCTCTAAAGAACTAAAAGCCAGTTTGCTTAGAAAGAATGAAGGCTGGTAATAAGGTCTTCCAAGAAAGACTTTCCAAGAAAAAAGAGATAGTTGGGTGAAAAATCTGCTGAAGACATGAGACTTGTTTGGTTTGTTGCAAACTTGACTCAGCAAGTGCTATCTATATCAAATGTATGTGTGGGTTTATGAGTGTATGCATGTGAAGGCAAAGGTGCACACAGGCAAAATAGCTGTCCTGCGGTTTGCTCAAGCTGAAATGTTCTCCTTTAGAAGCAAGGGGCCCCAGACAGTCTGGGCATCATCACTGTATTACAGTCAGAGACTTACGGTATAGTACACAGGACTAAAATACATTAAGGACTGGGAAATGCATGCATTACCGTTCCTCAAAGGCCACAATAGGTCAAAGCATAATACAACTCCACTACAACTTATACGTTCACAGTGCTGTGCATTTAAATTACTGGTATCAAGTGTTGTGTGGACGACAACAAGGCAAAGAGGGTCAAGGCAAAGAGTTTATTTTCTCTGCTAAGCTTCCTACAAATATGTACATTGTACAATGTGCTCTAAATATAATCACTATATATTAAAATAGTTTTGGCCTAAATGAAGAAGACTGTCTTGCCTTCTAAACTAGCTCACAATACAAATCAGAAGGATTTTAAGACGTGTCATGTCCCACCAACTAAGGAATACATTTATTTTGACTTCACATGTTCATACTAAGGGTTAGAGATGAATAGATTTCATGTGAATACAGAACAATTAATGTTATCATTTTATTGTTCATTGCCTACAATCATACCAACGATGGCCTCTGCATTTTTCATTCTTTTATCATGCTCATTCTTGTGTTTGCTCAAGGAAAAATGTTGAGTAAAAATGTCAAGTTAAAGCACAGGGATCTACATTTAATTTCACTGTCCTGGCATCACTGCAACAAGCAAGCAGAATGTCGCCTATAAAGTGTTTCAGATCAGATCCCAGCAGTGGCAGTGTGCTTGCAGTGCAAGACCAAGTCAACTGGCCTGTGATGACTGGATACTCACATTCCAAAATGATGTATTAATTAGCAGGACCACAGTCAATACCACTTTTGTTTAGTTAAATGACTAAGTCTAAAAGGGGGCTATGATCAAGTCAAGACTAGCCCAAGTAAAAGTATCACAGAGTCAAAGGCAATAAAATTTGAGTCAAAGTTTCTAGATCTGTCAAAATTGTTTGGTGGGGTCATTTTAAAACACTCACTTGAGACAGAAGTAAAACTAATTACCATTATTTTAATACTCTGTTGTAATGAAACAATAAAATTGTTATGTTCATATATGTCAAATTATGAGTGCACTCAATTTACATTCTGTATCAACCGGTTCTAGTCTTTATTTCTCACATTTTCTGTGTGTTTCAATGTCAGGAACTGGCAAACACTACATGTGGGAAATTACAAAAGTTAGGGAAATGAAGACCAATTCATTTACTCTAGACATAAATACTGCTCTATTTATGGTATCCACATATCGTTCCTTATGAACACAACACTCATAGTTACCTAACTGGCCAAAAAACAAATCTATATGTAGACATAAACACAACAACACTTCTGACTGCTGTCATGTTTTATGGACTCCTGCTTGCCAAACGATGTCTAGCGCTAGTGGTATTGCTTGTTTCGTAATCTGCATCCAGTTCATGTTGTACAATATGTCTGGGGAAGAAAAGGCTGAACATGCCTTCATCAAGGCTCTGCAAGTCTTCAGTCAAAAACATGGATAAAAGTCTCAACATGCTACACATGAAGGCTGGTCTAATGAACAGTTCTCTAGTCCAAAACTTGTCTCCAAGTCAGTACCTCGATTTGTCTTGGTCTTGGCGATTGGTCTTACCAAATTTAGTCCCTGGTCTCAACTGACAACCCAAACCAAATCACTGCATCTGTTTGCGTTTGATTTCGCCCAACAGCCTTGGTTGGATCAGCTTAGAGTGGGCACTAAACGCCAGGAAACTCTGTTGCAAGTCTTCTGAAAAACTTATAAAAGTTTCCCCACATCTGACTAAATTTAGAAATTGACTGTTGGAGACATATTCTAAACGTTCAATCCATACCACATTCGTGTACAGCTTTCAAAATAATTTGAAAAGACAAATAAATTTAGATTGGAAGCAGTTTAAGAATGGTCAGGACTTCATTCTTTTGGCTCTCGAGCTTGACTTTCTGGTCTTGACTTGGTCTCTGCCCCCTTTTAGACTTGGTCTTGACTTGATCTCAACTGACAACCATATTGGACTTGTCTTGGACTTAAAGGTGGTCTTAACCACAAACCTACTAATTAATGTATCTTTTCAGAATGGACAGTATCCAATTGTAACACCTGGGAAAGCGGCCAGTTGAGCTGGTCCTCTACTGTGAGTGGACGGTCCTGCTGGGATCTGATCTGAAACACAGGGCGCTGCTGCACTTTACAGGCAACATTCTGGCTTGCTTGTTGCGGGGATCCCAGGACAATGAAACAAAGTGCAGAGCCCTGTGCTTCAGCTTTCAGCGGGTCCATGAGAGCTGGGAACAGCTGAGAGGATTTGAAGGATGCTGCCGCTGAGCGGCTGGCCTGGGTTCGACACTGTGCAGGCCCCGATCAAAGCCAAGCTGGGAACAGTGACAGCGCATTTGTTTTTCACAGTGAGCTGCGAAATGGGCCAATTACTGCTACTGAGCACTGCTGTCCAGTTCGCTTCTGAACTCATTGAAGTATATGCTGCAGAGCTTTGGCTTCTTGGCCTTAATGCGGGATGCAAAAACACAAAAACACTAGGAGCATAGATGAGAAAATGGGATTGGACAACCAAGCAAAACTCGCTTGCTTATTAGGTAGATGTTTGATATTTGTTTGGTGCCACATAATCCAAGCAGCCTGTTGTTAGTTATGCTATGCTGGCAAGCCATCTCGGGTTTTAATTTGAGAGGAAAAGCTGGTGCTGGTTGAATGTGCTTGAAAATATAGATTTGGAAATGCAAATGTAGACTTGCCCAATCTTGGACATATACCTCATGATCACAGAGACAAGCATGCAAGAAGCAGCACAACCATTCGTAAGTAAAACATGGCAGTACTGCATTTTGTAAGTGCTTTGTATGTGGGGGAGAGTAAACTTTAAAGCTTTTTACATATGAAGTTGGCTTCCTTGGCCTAAGCCTAGTCCTGGACTATGCAACATTTTGGATGGAAATTCTCCACTAAAGGTTAATTGCAGTCCAGGACTAGACTTCATCACTCTGCCAGTGTTTGAGCTAAACACTGTGAGTTTAAACAAAGGTGCAACACTGGCACAGCACATATTACACAGGACAACCCTATATAGATATTTCTAAATGTTTATTCCACAGAGCATCAGTTGTTATTAAACTTGCTAAGATGAACTGACATCAACATTGCAGCTTTTATGAAGCATGTTTTGAATAATCCTATGTAGGGTCATTCTAAAAACATGCCCTACAGTCTCACCTGTGACTGGGTCAGGTTTGCTATCTGACATATTAAACTATGCCAGGATTCACCCAGATCCTGACACTTTGGACTGTGGCCTATGTTCTCTTGAAGATCAGTTCACTTTGAAAGTGGTTGTGAAGCATTTTGTAACCCGTGTTAATGGAACACACCTTCAGGTTAACCGATATTTGAGTCATCCAAACTTTCGTCAAAACACAATTTCTTCAAAACAAAAACTTCTTCTGTCTGCTTTTCTGAAAAGCACCAATCCTCCTTCTAATGCCAGACGAAAATAGCTGTAGAATTTATGACTTGGCAGTGTTAAGCGCACATACGTACCTGCATGGTGCGTCTTTTGGTGAGTGTGATCTCAAAGTTACTCCACTGCCAACGCTGCTCCACGATGTGAGCAAAGATGACCTGTCCATTCCCACAGGCCCCTGCTAGCTGGGTGCCATCAGCGGACCAGGCTATACTGAATACGCTGCCAGTGTTTGGTTTCTCTAGAGCATATGACCACTGTGGCAGAGAGAGAGAGAGAGAGAGAGAGAGAGAGAGAGAGAGAGAGAGAGAGAGAGAGAGAGAGAGAGAGAGGGAGAGAGAGAGAGAGAGAGAGAGAGAGAGAGAGAGAGAGAGAGAGAGAGAGAGAGAGAGAGAGAGAGAGAGAGAGAGAGAGATTAGAAACAAAATAAAGCATCACATAATCACTTACTGTTTTAACAAGAGATGTGTAAATTAGAAGAACCTTTTAAAGGTCTACAATACCTTAACATAATGCAAAGGTAACAGCCAATTATACAAAAAAGGGCCCTACACATTCATACACCTTACAAAAACCTTTCTCCATTCCTTAAAAGATTTTTTAAGAGAACCGAAAGTGTTTCTTCATTTAACTAAGCCTTTTTGCCACCTTTATGTCTGAGGGTGCTTGTGATAATTTGAGGTAATTGACTGACAGTGGAAATAGACTCCTTACACAGAAGGGAGAATCAGGAGAGGCAAAATATAATCATAAAAGAATCCCTGGACTCCCAAGACCTGCCTCTAATTGATCATAACTGGACCAGTAAGAATTATTCCCTCAGTTCTGAAGCTGATTATTTTTGGAATAGTCGTCTATAGGCAGCAGACAACGCCTCTTGTGCAGAAGCCCAGGGGAGTTGAGGTAAGCAGAGTGAATATGTCTCATACTCAGTGGTAATGGGGGAGTGCTGTGGCCAGCCTGCAGTGATGAACTGTGAGATGCTGCATGGCTTGACTCCAGCCGAGTCCTGCGCTCAGCCTCGTAAACATGCACTCTGCTACAGTCATTTATAAGCCGCACCCAGAAGAGGCGTTTGCGTGTGAATACACTTCAGGGATATATTTGAGCACTTCTGAAAAAAATAATAATAATGAAACAGACTATAGCTAAAGTGATTGTTGAGTCAGTTGTAAGAATGTAAACAAAGCTTGGTTAGATGTAAAATGGTTCACTGTAGAAAACTGCAGAAATGATAGGAACCAAGGATCTACAACACAAATATAGCCACTTTATTGGTATCCAAAACCACCATGAACCTACATGTGGGTTTGTCTTTTTTTTTTGGATAATGGCAAAAACCTTTTAGGGATTTTTTTGGCATGGAGCATAAATGTGCTTTTTAAAAAAATAGGTTTTGGGCCAAAATCCTATGTGCAAAATCTTATGAAACATTGCTTCAGGCTATAACTTCATTTAAGTACCTGTTAGTCATGTGAAATTCTTTAGAGTCTGGCTTCTAACAATTCTGACTCCGTAAGTTTCTCTTGCATTGAGCACATCAGCTTAAAACACTTTGAATGACTCGTTGGTGTCCAGAGACAAACAAGTATCTCTAAAATGGCAACTTTACAGGAGAGTCCAAAAATAGTCTTCACTTTTAATGTAAGCCAACAGAACCAGACATTTTTCCAGGCTACTTTGGAACTTTTCTACTGGTCCATTCATCATGAAATCCTCACACAATGTAAAGAGCAGCTGTCGTGTTCAAATGATGCAGAAAAATAAAAATTGGCAAAAATGGAGATATTTTTCTTTGGACAACGATGATATACAGAAGTTAGGAAAAAATAGGTGGATTGGAAGATTTTAATCCAGCTAATCTTCCAACTTTTTTTATTGGTCCATATGTTGTGAAATGTCTCTACAATGTAAAGGGAATCTGCTGTTTGAGAATTGTACAAAAAGTAAACAAGATTGTAGATAATGTCAGCAATGACATATTATCTAGGTACGCTTTAACAACACCTTCTCAGGTTCTAATTGGTTGTGATATGTATCACCTCTTCTTCAGTACTTCAGAAGTAGAGACCTTTCCAAGTGAAACTAATACCCCCCCCCCAAAAAAACACTCCCTTTTTCACCCCCACTCGTTTTTCTCTTCTCACTCTCTCCCTCCGTCCTACCCTTCCCCCTCTTTCACGTGATGGGCTGCAGAGTGTGTCTGAACAGGGTCTGCTCTGTTAGTCGGCCTCTGGTTTCAGGTGCTATAAAACGCAGTGGAGAGCGTCCCAGTGCCGAGGCTTTTTTGCTATTGTTGGTTTGGGCTTGAACGGCAGTTTCAGAGGCGTTCTGCAGACACTTGTGTAATTGCGGTGTTTACGGATTATATTTAGAGTCCACGTTTGAGCCTACATTAGACTTTTCAAGGAGCAGAGAAGAATAGTTTCATGGTAAGTGCAGAGAGAAGAGGGAAAGAGGTCAAAAGTGTAGTCAAGAGACTATACTCAGTCACTGTGGCCACTACTATTCTGGTTTGAATTCAATGGTTTATATGCACCCAAATTGATAATGATACTTTTTCGTTTTTAAATTATTTTTATAATATTGTGATGGTTGGTAACAGCAGACCTGTTGAGGACTGCAAAAAGAACACAGAAGTCAGAAGAAGCTGTGGTTGTATAATTTTATCTTGAATTTGGCATTAACACTGTAATGAATGGAATTATGAATGGCACACAAACTATCTTTATTGAAGTCATTTTAATGTGTGTTTTGTTTTTGTTTGTGGGCTCCTGTGTGTTCAGTATTCTGTATTGCCAAAAACATCCATGGCCAGGAGTGCAAGACAGCACAATTTGCCTTAAAACCCACTTATGCAGTTTTCCTGAAGATTTTCTTCTTTGGGATTTGGTTCTGCACACTCAAGAGCACAACAACGTAAATAGTCCTGTGGTTTAAGGACATCTAACATAGACATAGACACCAAAACATAAGCCCACATCGTCACAACATCACAAAGCATGATTACAGTTCTATAACACAACGAGTCCAAACTTTTGAATAGTTGTATATCAATGTCAAAGGAAGCTATAAAGAGCAACTGAGTACCAATCAAGTAGAGAGACATCTCAGAGATAAAAGGGCCTGTGTAGATCTTTTTTCAGTACTTTATCATTTTTTCTATTTAGTCTTCTCCCTGAACTTTCCGTTCTTCTCTCTCCTACACTCCCCCTCTCTGGTCTGTTCTGTTCCTCTCTTTCTTTTCCTCTTCCAGAACAATCCCCCTCTCTGTAGTCGACATGACGGCATTCCCCCACGTGCCGCCTGGCCGCAAACGCCGCTGCCATCCATCCCATGACCCCTGACCTGACAGAATCAGCCTTTTCTTAATGTGTGCAGGTGGCTGGCCACACCAGAAGAGAGGAGAGGAGAGGAGAGGGGGGGACTGCAAAGAAAAAAAAAAAAACAAGAAAAAAAAAAACTAAAAAAATATATCTAACAAAAATAAAATCACCAGCTTTACAGCTGTCTCTGGCTGGCTCCCAGCGCACAAGAAGGAGTCTGTCTTAATTTGAGATTCTGAGGTGAGGCGTTATTTCCGCTTCAGTCAATCAAGGCAAAAGGTTGCAGCTGACAGGCTGAATTGGAGGCGTTTGATCACTCCGCCCTGCTCGCTATTTAAAGCCAGGCACTGGTGAAAATAGAAGCTTTCCTCAGGTCAACTTCCTGCCTCCTGCAGGAGCATATCAGCAACCAAAATAGCCACCGAATGCGCACTTTCATCCAGTCCCTGCGCAAGCACCTCCTCAAAGGTGGCGCTCTCTTTCATTTGGCTTTTTCTGCCGGCCCATATTTCTCTTTCTCTCCCTCCTCACCTGCCTCCACATAAATCCTACACTCAAAATGACTCGCTTTTTTTTTTTTTTTGGGGAAGGCGGGTGCAGCAAAGATAAACAGCCCTGGCCGCACGAAAGGCCAGTGCCAGGCTTTTGAAGTTCACTTTTATATACCTTTTTCAAAACAAGGGTGCGCTGTGCTTGGACCTGCTCCACCGGCCCCCGAAACGGACGGTATTTTAAAATAATAGTGCTCCGTCTATTCTTCTGCAAACATGGCAATGCGGCCTAGCTTTAAGGCTCTCTAGGGGGGACGGGTGACTCACAGATGGAGCTCAACATATACACCAGACTGCAATGAGCCAAGACACATGATAGCAGGCTGAGGAGCGCTTTTTGGATTTGTGCTTGCCTAATGCTTTTAACACATTGAGCTATTAGGACTCCTGCTGCAAAAGATGGAGGCTTCGGCGTGTGTGTGTACAGGGCAGCGGGAGAGCGCGCACGCAGGTGTGTATGTTGGACGAGTGTGTCCCTGCTGCTTGAACGTGAGGCATATGAAACCAAGCATTTACAATACGAAGAGACAGCGCGGTGATCACTGCCAGTGCCGCTGGAGCATCCTGAGTAATAGAAAATGTAGCTGGGTGGAAACACGTGTGTCATGTTCACACCAGTCACCATAGTAGAGCGCGGTATGGCCAAAAAAATTATACCACCTGTATGACTACTAAATAGGATGTCCCTTCACTCTATAATGAGAATAATTTGTTTAGCTACAAAAGTAACAAATTAGTAAAATCTAGTGGTCCGGGGTGATGGGGCTTCATCCAGTACCTTCGGGGTGAAGTGGAGTGATACAACTGATTATCCAACAACAGTACCCAACCTCACTAATGCTCTGTGGCTGTAGGCAACCACATCCTCGCAGCAAGGGTCTAGTGTAAAGCCTTCCCAGAAGAGGAAAGGCTGAGGTAAATATGTACAAATTCCCCATTAATACCTTTTACAGAACAATGAAGAGCTGGCCTTGACAAACGCTTTAACATGCAGTAGACCCTTATTGCTTTCTAGTGCAAACAGTACAACAGCCAAAACACAACTGTACGTTGATCTGAATTTCTGTAAGGCTTGTTCTTATTTGCCAGCTTTCTGTTTGATTTTGATCCACCTTAAACAGAGCAGCACTTACATTCTGATGCCTGCAGAGGGTAAATGTAACTGCTTCACCATTTAAGGTGGAACCTGGAACATTGAATAAGAAGCAAACTTCAGCTTTCATCATTTGCAGTACAGTACAACAAAGTACAGCTAAATAGTAAGACCCTGAACTAACCGTGCCCTGGTCAAGTACCTGTTTAATATAGCAGAACCGTTCAAGTTGATGAAGTTCTCTTTAGCTTGCCTGGTCTCTTATGAATCTAGTATTAATAATAGACAAACAACAGTAGCAACATTAGGGGAGCTTAAAGTTCTCATACACCTCATTTAAATTTTTTATGAAAGTTTTATGTGAGAATCACAAAATCTGATCGCATTTTTGACTCCAGTGACACCATGAGATGTTCCTGTGTCGACTGCACTGTGACTAATCAATGGTTTAGCTGCTAGCACATTTCCTAACAGATTTTCCAAAGACAGAGAGAGACGTGGTTACCAAATTCAGCATGGGGAGTCGGTTACACGTCAGGGTTCGCTAGGCAGCGTGACAACAAAATGATTGATCACAGAATTGTAACCATGTCGTACTGCACTGTTCACAGCAAAAGCGCCATTAGTGAGTCTGAACATGGAGTTATTGGTTCTACAAACCTCAACTGCTATCCAAGCTGTAGTGAAACCTCTATGTATTCTATAAGAGGACAAAACCTGTGCCAAGTTTCAAACTCCTCATCTCCTCCAAAAGCTTAATCACCCTCTAAAACCCACCCCTGAATTCCTCTAGTCCAAGCTCTTTTAGCTTTTGGCAACAATTACACCAAGCTTGCAGTCCATCAGACAATGGACAGCTTTAAGCTCCGCCTTCACGTGATGTTGGATTGGATTAGAAATTTACAGTTTCCTCAGCCAAGTACATTTAGCCCAAGAATTCTCATGGCTGTCTCCAGACGTGCTTGTTATGAGATCATGTCTTGTCCTGCAAAGCTCCTAGACGGGATTTGCCCTATTCTTACACAATACTTTCACAAATTGCCACATTATTTATTTTTCTGACACCTGATATCTTGGAACAGACAAAAGAGAAACAATGGCGTCACACTGGAAATACTATTCAATTCGATTCAAGTTCATTTGTATAGTGCTTTTTACAACAGCTTTACAGAAGTTTAAAAACATGCAGTTACAACATGTATCCCCCAGTGAGCAAGCCAAAGGCGACGCCGGAAAGGAATAACTCCCTCAGACTGGAAGAAGAAACCTTTGGAAGAACCAAGACTCACAAGGGGAGACCCATCCTCCTCTGGTCAAACAGTATTCACAAGGTCAATTGTCGACCTGTCCATTGGCTCCAGCTCCCCGGTGATCACGAGTTGTGGAATATAGCGGAAGATAATGGATCCACCAATAGAATGAAACTCTCTGGATCAGCCTCACATGAGCCTAAGGTCACCATGCCCAATGCCAATTGTGGACAAGATGGGTATGAACCTTCCAGTATTGGGCTGTAAAGCAGTGAAACTGCATTTTCCGGGGTAATAAGGCTTCATTCAGTACCTTTGGGATGAAGTAAAGTGATACAACTGATTATCCAACAACAGTACCTAACCTCACTAATACTCTGTGGCTGTATGCAATCAAATCCTTCCAGCAAGGGTATAGTGTAAAGCCTTCCCAGAAGAGAAGAGGCTGAGGTAAATATGTACAAATTCCCCATTAATACATTTTTCAGAACAATGAAGAGCAGGCCTTGACAAACGCTTTAACAGGCAGTGGACCTTTAGCTGCCCACGTGCGTATGACTGCAGAGTTTTTCCTGCCACTACCTCCCTCAGCGATACTCATTAGGATCTTGACTCACACTTTTGGAAAACTTTTTTGGCACAATAAAAATTACAGTATAAACAAAACTGAATTGAATTAGCTTAGTGTCCTCCACATGACCCATCAGTCTCGCTCGTTCTGCTCACTTTCAACTGTTGATCTTTCTCTGGTTTACACTCTAAGCTTCATCTATAGAACACATCAACATTTTTATATATTTCTTTAAAGCCTACGGTCAAACATATATGTCTGTTGTAGAGGGATATTTGCTTACATCCATAATACATTTATTTTTGCTAATATCTGCATAAAAGGAATGGGGGTATATCTGAGTAATGCATACTGATGTGTCATGTTTACAATGCCCACATTCACGCTGACTGCAGGTTATTACAGGTGTATTTGTGTGTGACAAAGTGAGGACAAATCTCTTTTCAGCAGAATTTAAAATAGAATTTGGCTCCTAAATTACATACACCATCAGAACCATGGTTTTATGAATAAGACTACAGCTCAGTACTGTGGACTGAGTACTAACCTTGTTAAACGGGTATTACATAAATGTTGTATAAAAGCCTAATTTACTGTTTTTTGTCTACTGAAGTTCATTAAAAACATTTTAATACTGTATAATTCCTGCTTCATTTTGCCTAACCTGTGTAAACCAAATTGGCTCATTTAGAATTGGGTTAAAAATAATACTAATAATAATACTCTGCTGTATTCCAACTTGTTGAACAGGCTGTCTGTAATTTGAGCTGTAAAGCCCTACTAGGAGTGTAACAATACAGCGCATCATACTGTATTGTTCAACACAAGACATAACACATATATCAAACAATACTTGAGCAGGTAAAGTACACTCTTTAATACTGATGATGCTGCATGAAAAATAATAAAATGCAAGACAAAGCCTATAATAACAAAGCCACAGCAACAAATCCTATAATGACAAAGCCAAAACAACAAAGCCTATTTGTATAAAGAGAAACCGCCAAGCCTATAATAAGGGCAGACCTATGAATATATCGCTTCCTCTTTACCTTAAAATCAAGAGCAGTGAGAAACTGTGTTCACACTTTAACGTATTGGTTAGTGGCTAGTGCATTATTAAAAATAATATTTTTTTTTGATGTCCTAATAAACTAAAAATTCTCATGGTGCAAGTCAAGGCAGTATATGCATTTTACAGTGAATTTATGGAGCAATGGAGAGAGGTCAGGAAAGCCAGTGCGTGTGACATCAGCAAGTGTTTATAAGGGTACATGACACCTGCATAATCCCGTCATGACCAATGGCATATATAAAGCCCTATAAACACCTACATAGACATGCACAAACATTTACAAAATATGTACTCTAACAGTTGTCATTTCACAACTTTTGAACGTTTTGGTGTTAGACTGTCTTGACACTTTGTGGGGTGAAGTGATATAGACTTTGCATTGCAGTGGCTGTGGTTTTCTTTTTCCTTTAGTGTGTTGTAGGTTTTAGCGCATGTACACATTTCAAGTACACGCCAGACATACAGATCACACAAACCCATCTTTCTCAGCTACTTGAAATGTTCTCTGTTACACTGTGACATCAACTTGTAGCATGCTCCTCATTGCCCAACCTTAGGCGAGCTTGGCACACATAACACACAGAGAGCTGTGCACTTTAAAACATACTGCTTCAGTCTAGCTTTCAATGTTAGACCAGGTTTGTTCTGCCTAACATTCAGGATTAGACTTAAACTGATAGAGCAAACAGTTCATACTGAAGCCACAGTATGAATAGCCATAGCATTGTGGGGCGGAACGTGTGGCAGGATGTCACTCTGGCTGTTGGCATCAAGACAAAGCTCTAAGCGAGTGTTTTTCTATACAGAGGGTGAACATCAAAAAAATTTTGTGTCTTTGGAAAATTAGAGAATCTAAATTCACAAACATTCTGTACATTGAAAATGAAAATGAGGTCACATATTATTCTTTAAATAGCCAAAGCTTCACTGCTGTCAATCACAGTGTTGTATGAAACACCCAAAGACTCCTGATCTTATTTGCTATCTACTTTTTATCCAGTTTAAAGTCCCAATTTTTGTTCGATAAATAAATGCAAGCAGGTAAACATGAACAGAAGAGTAGCCACGCTATATAATAATAAAGATTTTGGAAGCACTTTACTGTGGGGTACTTCTCAGAGGACTATATGACACCTACACATGCTTGTCAAGACAACTGACGTAACCCTATATAATGTATATAAATTCTTATTAACTGAGACGTTAGCTTCCATTACTTCCATTAGTCTTGCTGCTCCCATGGAAAACTAAAGAAGCAAACTTCGGATACCACAAATGTTCTGCCTGATCACCCACATATACTGTGTATATTTGCTAACCTATTCCTTTATGAATAGGAGGCACCAGTGTAAGTGGTATTCAGATCAGGGGGCCTCTGAGCAGGGTGCTGCATCTGGGGACACAGTGTTAGAAATATGGAGGGGAGCGGGCTGAAAATAGTAGTAGAGCTCAGTCCTTATCCAGATCATGGCTTACACCTAATAAAATCATATCCCCACACTACTAT
Organism: Megaleporinus macrocephalus; assembly: GCA_021613375.1. Taxonomy (NCBI): domain Eukaryota; kingdom Metazoa; phylum Chordata; class Actinopteri; order Characiformes; family Anostomidae; genus Megaleporinus; species Megaleporinus macrocephalus. The sequence goes on along the minus strand of CM038723.1, from coordinate 10,467,841 downwards.
TGCTCAAAACATTCCCCCAGATTTTACAGTAGGGTGGAACTGTGCCAACACTTGTGCGCAGAGCAAGGTTTCGTGCCATGTTCTATAAAGGCTCAGGTTAGACTAAACTGTAATTTGATCTTGATTTTAAGAAAAGAAAAAGAGCATTTAGTGAAGGCACCTTGAAGCAGAGCTAGTATTCGAGAGGATGATTCAGCAGCAGATTTGCTGACAAGTTTTATTGGAACCAAAAGGCCAAAAGGGATGATCCTGGCTCACATCCAGACACTTCCTATTCTCATGGTGCTGGTCAAGGGAGTATATGTATATTACAGTGAATTTATGGCGCCATGGAGAGAGGCCAGGAAAGCCAGTGCATATGACATCACGAAAAAAAGATTTGTGCTGATATGAGCTGAAAGAAATCGGTTACTGTGGAACAGCCAATGTTTATAAGGGTGCATGACACCTGCATAAGCCTATCACGACAATGGACATATGTAAACCTCTTTAAACATGCACAAACATTTACACAACACTTACTCCAATAGGTGTCATCTTACAACTTAGCTGTCAGTAGGTTGTCCTGACACTTTGTGAGATGAAGTGATACAGACTTAGCATCACAGTGGCATAATACTGATACCACGACACAGCTCAGGCTGTAGGGTCTCCTGTTTCTTTAGTGTTCCCCACAAAAAGGGTGTTCACGAGAGCCCCCTATTAGATTTAGCTCTCTCGTAAGTCAGCATCAGAACGCACTTGAAGGTCATTAACCGTTATCCCCCATGGTCCTGTGACCTTCCTTACATAAACCAATTATAGGACACTTGAAAACAGGAGAAAAGGAGTTGTTTGATAATTCTATTCACTTCTTAACTCGAAATCCAAAAGGACAGATTATTGGTCCTACTTAGAGCCAAGTTGTTATAGCTAAATCACAGTCATGTGCTCAGTGTGCAGTGTTCATGCTGAGTCAAGGTTTCCCTTAAATGCAGAGCTCTATTCTTGCTTTTAATAACATCTGAATCAGCCTAGAAGATTTCTTGTAGTTTAATGTTAGGTAACCAGTCAAAGTGTCTACATTCACCTTCAGAAAACTAGAGAAAAAAAAGGATGATTTAAAGATAAATGGTAAATATGAACTGGTATGATGGTCATTCGCAGTCCCTTATTTATAGTATGAAGAAAGAAAGAAAGAAATAAAGATGTAATGAAAAACAGTCAAAATTATTGCACAGCCCTTGCACTTCCATAGCTGCACTCAATGGGTAAAGATATATGTAGCTTTCATTTTTAAACCCTGGAATCTGCTTCAACATCAAACACTGTGGATGTTCTACAGACTCCTCAAAGACAAACGCACACATGCACGAATGAAAATACAAGCGCGCACACACACACGTGTCTCAGGGACAGTGGAATCTCTGTCTCACTCTGTCAGCGCTGCTGCCCTCTTTTGGGAGAGCTCTCCTTCACTTTGCTTCTCGGTTCTCTCTCCATCTCCACATGCACATACGTTTGCTATTAGGACTGGCAGGTGCTGCGATTCTGCTGCTTCGCCATACTGTAGGCTTATTAGTGGGAGAGGAGAAAGCTGTAAAGTCCAGCCCAAAGGAAAAAAGACGCACTAGGGTCCTCTCTTCTCTTCTACTTTCTCTGTTAAGTACAGCGAAGATGGGTCCTAACTTGTGGCTAGGACAAGTTTCATAAGATTGAAGGATTTGCTGATCAACAATAGGCCATATTTGGTTTTACAGAAGGGCTACACTTTTACTACCCATGCCCTTATTTGCGCTCCGCCCACAAACGGCTTCTTTCATAGCAACTGTGAGGCTGGACAAGCTTTCTGAAAAATTTATATTCTATGGGTTATTTTTCAGTAACTGGAAAACAAAGCGAACTTTAGTTTGGACTCGCTGGCGAGTCCTGGCTCATACAGGGTTAGCTTTATGAATTGGGCCCAGCGTTTACATTCAAGATTTAAAATGAAACACCACCGAGCAGAACCATGTTGCCACAGCTAACTGAAACAAGGCTGGAAACAACAATGAATTTGCCAACAAGCTAACATTAAACTAAAGAAGCTATTTGCAGGACGACACAGCCTGTTCTATTCTTTCTCTAAACTATAGGGAATAACACAACACCACAAAACATATAATCCCTCCACTTTTCTCTTCAATCCTTACCAGTCTACAAGAATCATTGTGAGTTTAGCATCAAACTTCATCCCTTTACTACCAATAGCATTTCCAGAGGTGGTAAGCAGCGGCAATGTTAACTCTTGTTTTTCTTTTATTTCTATCATTTTTTAAATTTTGCTGCCAAACATGCTGTCATTGTCGCATTTACTGTTCCTTTCTTTGGCTACCTGCCCTTTAATGATCTAACTGGGAGCAGCACCTTCAACATGATTGATAAGAGTTTAGAATTCACAGTCGGGACAATGCTATTTGAACATTATCATGTCGGACTGCTTCGACTCAATGCTACAGTGTCTCCTTGAAGTAGTATCATTAGACAGAAGAGGCCGGGGCTAGCTGGATGGAAAGGTTACTTCAATAAATTTCTCTGTTTTGGCCTGTTTTCTCTAAAGCATCTCAAACTTTGCAACAAGAGCTGGAAAACAAAGCATTTGTGGGCAGAGCATGGACGGGTCAATTACTACTTGTAAGAAGGGAAAAACAAATTTAGTAGCTTTACAGCACTGTGCACAAGTTAAAAACCACCCCTAATTTATATAATTGCCCTTATACACAAGTGAATCATTTTTAGCCTCAAAGTGAAAAAGCAGAGCACATGCATTTAACAGAAAATTGAAGAAAACATTCTTTTTAAAAGATTTGCTTTCAGTTTTTAAAAGATATCTGCAGAGATGCTTTCCCACACCTCCAATGTTCAATACTAGAAACTTAATTTGCATTTTCTGTTTTGTACAGTTTTTCATTTATTTAATTTCTTGACAACTACATATCTTTTCATAGCATTAATTTGTCTTTTCACAGTGAAAGGATGGACAGAAACACCTGTGAATGTTTTCAAATCTGAACTGAATCTTGTTGTTCTCTTTTCTCACTCGAAGACAAAAGCTTGTTATGCTGTTTATTTGATAGGGACAGTTTTGGTGGTCTATACTAGATTTTGCCGGTTTGAGTCCCCTTTTCTTTCTTATTTTTTTGCAAGCAGATTACCTTACACGTTACAACTTCAGACATTTCTTCTTAATAATGAGTAACTTCTACTTAATGGCCATTTTCACTGGAAGTGAAATAAATGAAAGGTGGTCTCTGATTTTTACACAGTATCGCATATCAAACAGACAAGAGCTGTGTTTAAATCTGCTTGTCCTCCTCTTTCTTTCTGTCTCTTCTCCACCTGGGCTGTGTGTATGCAGAGAGTGGGGAAGGGGTTAATGACACATGTTGGAGTCTAATGGCTCCCTGTGGAACTATCTGCTGATTCAGCCCCATTACATCAGACACGTTAAATATGTCGGCGCTGACCGAGAGAAGCCTGCTCTGCTTCTCCTCACAGGACGCTAATCGGCAGGGTGGCATGTGACACGCACACACACACACACACACACACACACACACACACACGGTCAGTGTTTACACATACTGTCAGGCGGAGGGGAGGCTACGCTGGGCTAGTGGTATAAATTAGGAGAGCTTGGCTGGCGGAGCCGGAGGGAGAAGCCCAGCTGGCTTCAGTTAGACTCGCTCCTCCGTTACAGACAGCCTGGCAGGACAGGTACCGCAAGAAATCAGATGCACACTAACTATATGCTGAATCCTCTTTGTTATATATGTTATGTCTACATAAACATATCAACAATATACAATATACTCAGTACAGTCAAGTGCAAAAGTTGAAACACTCCCTGGCAAGTGTTCTGGGCCACGATATACATGTACAAAGTCTTATGAATACCCTGAATACATGAATATAGTCTAATAACTATTTGCTATATTTCACCATGTCTCTCCTCTTGATTTAAACTGGGCGGTTTTAATTTTGGGTAGCATTTCCGTAAGCATTTTCTAACCAATCACAAGGTGGATGTCTCTGGGCCCCGGCTACACAAAACAGTTTTACTATCAACGAAACTTAGCAAGCTACAGCTGACCAAGCATAAACAAAAGCTAGCATGCTAGACCTCCTGTTTTTAGCTGCCTGTCACTGTTCGTTCCTTCATTCAAGATTTCCATCAGTTTGCTGGTTTGTCTGACCGTCCGCACATCTGTTCAACCATTCCTTTGCACATCGCTTCGTCTGTTTGTTTGTCCAACTATCCGTCAGTCTGCACGTCTGTTGTTTCGTCCGCCTGTCTTTTCGTGTATGTGCACATCTGTATGTCTTTAAGCGTCATATATAAGCTGGATAATGAATTTAGTTGTGTGAAGTGTGGAGCAGGATAGGATTGTTGCACAGAGAGTTGTCAATTAAGCTGTTCATTGGCCACTCCCACACAGGTCTCAGAGAGATCCAGCAGTTTTAAAGCCATCAAATTTGTATTACTTTTTTTCTTTAGGCTTTTCTGGTTGTTTAATGTATTTTTTACTTTAACTCTACAGAGAACGCAAGAAAAAAAATTAAAGTGATACTACTTCAGCATAGGTTTTTACATAAGATTTCTTTCAGAGTACATTAAATGCAGCTTTAAAATTGTGTATTAAAATGTGTAGTGGTGTGTTCTTTGTAGTGTGAGTCATTTTCACTTCATTTGACTAGGGGCAGCCATACAGAACCTCTGTGGCACAACACCAGAGGTCATTAATAGGCGGACAGCGGTTGTCCCCGACGTTGTTGGCGGAGCTTTTCTTGTCTTTATGGTATACGGGCTTTGTGGCGCAGTAAACTCACAGAGCAATTGCGTGCATTGTAAGATCACCAAAGGTGCCCCTAAGCCAATCAGATCTGTGCAGATTCGGGAGTGCGGCGCGCACACAGGGGAGGTAGGAAGCGAGAAGCAGAGGTCAGGGAATTAAGAGAGTCAGAAAGAATAACGTGGTCTAAAAAAATAAAAGCTAACAGCAAAAACTAACTGTTTAACCAAGAATGGACTGAGACTTGCTTGCCTGGTTTTGGAGAATGTGTAAAACGTAAAACCAACAGGTCTAGATGTAAAACTAAGATAACAAGAAGATGCCAGTTTTATTGACTTTTTCTATAAATAAGCACTATATATACTTTCTATAATGCACATTTTTCAAAAGCATTCTGTTTTTTTAATGCATGACCTTGATTTATAAAAGAAATTTATAAATAATTCATTCAGTTCATTTAAACAGTAAATATACTGAAATATACTGAACGGTATGTGTGATGTGTTTGTCTTTCAGCTAGTGTAAGATGTTGATACTAGGCTACTTCAATATACAGGATATGGCATTGAATCATAAAACAAGTTAGAAATGATGACTGTCCAGACCTTGGCCTGAGGAAATTTCCTTTAACTTCACCTTACTGAGTTCTAATTAAATATCCCTGTACTATACTCTTCCACTACACAACACTTGGTTTCAACACAATCTAACTGGTTGAATTGGTGCTAAGTGCCAGCTGTTAAGTAATGAACAGTAATGATTCGTAACAAACCAGCATTAACCAAAAATGAACAGAATACAATGCAGCATACTAACTGGAATAAAACCACATTCAGCTTCATCTGAACCTGATATTACAGCAGCCTGGAGTTCCTTATATGGGCAACATACTGACTACAAAACGACAACAGAACGACGTCATACTCATTAAAACAATGACATAAAGCAACGCTACATTTTCATAATTTATCCACGAGTCCTACAACTCTCTTACTATTTAACCCAAATTGCAGCCCAGACTCCAGCCTTCAAAGACACATCTGGCAGCCCCTCAAAAGCAGATTGACCCTCTTCAGTAACAAACTGTTCTGTCTCTGTGTGTACAAGCCAGCGAGTGTGTAAATGCAGACTGCATCCCCAACTCTGATTACACAGTGTCTTCCACGAGCTCTGAAAAACACTGCGAAAGTTGCATGGACAGGCACAGTATGTCTGAGGAGTAAATCAATGACACTTCTTTTATTACGGCTTAAAAGGGTCTTAAGAGCACAAAGAAAAGAAATGTGAAGTTATGCATTTTGTCTGTGAGTTACAACCATATGTGAAGTATTTATTATAACAGCTTATCATAACAAAACTTTGTATCTCTGAAATGGAAACTTTAAAGGAGAAGGAAAAAAAAGTTTTATGTATCGACATTTTACTTTAAGTAATTGTGGAGCCTGTCTATTGTCCAACTGCCGCGCGACACTGGTTTTGCTATGAAAGCAACGTTACACAGACCTAGCAGAAAGAACAGTCTTTTTTGTGCTGGTGGAGTAGAATGAGAGAGATTCATCCACTAATGATAAGTCCACACAAAGGGATTGCATAATAAATAAATAAATAAGTAATGATGACATCTGCATAGAGGTATACCATCCATCCATAATCTTACGCTTTATACTGCTAGTCGGGGTCACGGGGAGGCTGTAGCCAATCCCAGCATCATCGGGCGAAGTCGGGGTACACTATGGACAGTTCGCCAGTTAGAAGTATACTACATGACGAAAAGAATATGAAGAAGAGAATAAACTCAAATATCACATCATTATACGTTGATTTATACTTTATATGTTTCAAAACCATGGGCCTTCACTGTTCTAGAAGGGCTTTATACTAGATGCTGGATCATGACAGGGGAGATTTGGCTCCATTCAGTCACAACAGCATTAGTCAGGTCAGGCACCGATAAGACATGGCTCCCATTTGGTATCAGCCCAAATGTGTTCAGTGGGGTTGAAGTCAGGGTTTTGTCCACTGAGCTCCAAAAAATTGGAGTCTCTAGAAGGCCATTGTATGCTGCAGCATTAAGCTGTAACTGCACTGAAACTAAAGTTCCCAAACATGACCACTAGTCCTCCTATACCACTCTTGAGTTAAAGCTCTACATTGCACAGGTGAATCTTAGTTTACACAATTCTTGGGCTGACGTTTCTTTAATAAGCAGTTTGGCTCTGCACCCAGTGGTCCTCTTCTGCTCCACAGCTTCTACACAACAACAGTACAACAGATGATTGGAGTTGCTCTACTTGGACAGAACTGACCTGCTGGAAATGTGGCATTCTACTACAGTTCATTCAAAGGCAGCTGGTTGTCAATTAAGTGTGCATGGCTTGATTTTATGCACCTGTGTGCAATGGATGTCGCTGCAGGAGCTGAACTAATTCGAAGAAAAGTCCACATATTTCTGGCCAAGTAGTTAACCTCAAGCCCTCAGTATTCATCAAGTGACAGTTATTTAGTAGAAATGCAAGATCTGATTTTCTAGCTTTGGTGTTGTTGCAAGCTTGATGTCTTGATACAGGATTTGGCAAAACAACAGAAAAAAAATATTGCCACACATTTTAGAAAAATCCTGAGCTTAAAACCAATGCTTGCTGCGTTAAGAGACAAACATTCACCTTAAAGCACTGTTATGGGGTCTTGCAGTTTAAGAGCAGCAAAACAAACAGCAGGAGGATTAAAGACAGACATAAATCTGAGAGTTTAGGGCCTTGTCTGCTTTTTATACCGCTGTCCCCTTGTCACTTCTCATCGCATCAGCCCTGTCCCACAACCACGGAGGCCCACTCATCATACTAAAGACACCCAGACAGACAATACCTCACAGAAAGAGAGAGAGAGAGAGAGAGAGAGAGAGAGAGAGAGAGAAAAAAAGAGGGGGAACAAGAGAGAGGGAAAGACAAAAAAACAGAAGTAGAAAGAAGAAAGAGAGAGGCAAAGAAAAAGGAGAAAAATGTGAAAAAAAATGAAAGAAAGAGATAGAACAAAAAAACAAATGCAGATGCAAAGACAAGGTACAGAGCCAGAACAAGAGTGGGGGACAAGTAGAAAGAGTGAGAGAGGTAGAGAAATGGTTAGAAAAAATAAAAGATACATTAAAAATAGGTAGGGAGAGGTGGAAAGAGACAGGAAGAAAAAAGTAAGTAGAGAAAGTAAGAAAATGTCAGAGAAAAAAATGACGAGAAGAGAAGGAAGACAGCAAAAAGCGTGAGATCAAGAGAGAGAAAAAGACAAAAGGGTAGAGAAAAAATAAAAGAGCAAATACAGAAAAATTAGAGAAAGAAAAAAGTAAAAAAAAGACAAGTAAATAACATAAGAGGCAAACAAAGAAAATGAGAAAGAGGAAAAAAACAGACAGTGAGCAACTCTGAGTGAGCTGAAGTTGGAGCTCGGGGGTTAGATGGGAGAAGGGGGTCCTCCCCATCAATCTCTCAGTAAATTAGAAGAGCTTGTAAATGTCGCTTTGCGCTGACCCCTGAGTGCTGGGGTCCAGCTCTGGGCTGGGGGCTAGTTAAGTGGGGGGTGCTGGGTAAGCAGGTCTGCCTCTGGCCTGGGGGGCTGGGCAGGAGCCCTCAGGCTGGGATGAGCTCTGCTTTAGAGGTACCTTGATGGCCTTACACATCTGTGTCCACTAGAAAAAAACCCAAATGTAATCCAATCTAATTGGTTTATGATGCAGTTTCTCTAAACTAAGGGTGTCCGATTCAGGTCCTGGAAGGCGGGGGTCCAGCTGCTCTCTGGTCAACAACACTCAAAAGCCTGTTAAATAAGGTTGGACAATATGGAAAAATATTTTTTGTGAAATTTTATCATTTGCATAGTTTCATTGCTGGCATACTTAATGCCATTCATGCCAAAAAAAGATACTGGTATAATACTATATAACATCTAATCAGCAGTTACTATGAATTTTTACAATCTTTATTTACAAACATTATTTAAATAATCAAAATCTCTCTTTTCATTAATTAATTTCATTCATTCATTAAAATTACTGACCAATCACATCATATTCAAAGGAGTACTGATGTAGACGGACAAGAGTGAATGTGTTATCACAAATAACACGTGTCCTTCAGTGTTCTATTGCTTTAGAAACTGGTAGAAATGTAAAGCGAAGAGGCTCAAAACAATGTATCAAAGATACTTTCATTTTGCCGATTACTTCCACCAAGAAAGACGTACCTTCTTGGGTTACAGAGCCATAAAACTGTTACAATATCAGGTTCACGTCAGCTTTTAGCAAGCAAAGCTAAAAGTAAAGACAAAGCTAAAACAAAGCTTTGTTCCAGTCACAGTTCTGCTAATTTCTAGTTTGTATAGGTACTGCTGCCAAACAAAAACTCACTTAGGATCAACAACAAGTTCATAATGGTGGCCTTGCTGTCCCACTCTTCTTTAAAATCGGACCGAATCCAGATTCAGATAAAATATTATACATGTTAACTAACATGTTCATCTTCTGTTTTGTAATAGTTTTTAAGCTAAAGTGATAGCATAGTTTTTAAGCTAAAGTGATATTTCATGGTTATACTGGTTATATCAGTAATTGAATTTTGAGTTAAATTAAGTTAAATCAGGTGATAGAGCTGAAAAATCCTCAGGACTAGAGCTGCTCTGTTCCGAGCCATTTGTAGAAAAAATAAGAATTTTGATCAGTGTGGGCTCTGCTTTTCAGTGACCCAGTTTGTCTTTATGGGTTTCAATGAATCACTGAAGCGTTTGCTATCAAGCTCATACTGTGTCTCAGCAGCCATTCTTAGAGTCTTCCATTTCCTTCAGGTCACATACATAAAACTTTAGCACTCGCAATGGCCAATGGCACCACATTCTGATCACATTAACCACAGCAGAGCAGCCACAACTGGCCTTGAAATTCAAACCAGACATTTAGATAAATGCAGCTCCTGTATCGAATACACATCCACTCCGCCTTTACTTCTCAGACAATACCAATAAGCGTAGGTGTAAAGGTGTAAAGACTGTAAAGGGGCCTCGGAAGGCTACACGATATAAGAAAGCAATTTCCATGATTTATGCATCATGATATTTAAGGTGGGTGTATAACATAACAAACACCACATGAAAAACCACGTAGCTGCACTTTGTCTACAGTTACACTCTGTAGCCCATCTGTTGATGCACTCCTCTAGACTGCTACTCAGTGCCCAAGAGATCGCTATAGGATTGTTCACCAGGTTGTACTTGTGCACTGATAGAAGCAAAAGATAAGCCTGTAACTGTAAACATACACCTAAATAGCATATGTGCACCTAAATGGCATATGTTTCTGATAAAATGGACAATAAGTATGTGCTTTTCATGCTTTTTCCATTTCTGTACTCACGCTGTAGTTAAAATCTTTGCTTAAAAAAAAAAAAAAAAAAAGAAAATTCAAGAGACACTTTTTTTTGGGGGGGGGGTGGGGGTGGGGTAAAAATCAACAAATACACATAGTATATGAAAAACTAACATACTAAAGGTTTTACAGAACGCCGGTTACAATATGTGCCATTAAATCCAACATTCTTCACAATGAAGCAGTTGGTCAGCCAAAGCGATGGACTATTCTAAATCTAGTTCATCTTCGCATTTTTACACGGCTGTTTTTGATTTTTGCTGTATTCTGTGTATTGAGCAGGATGTTGTGTTTTCAAGCAGGAATAGACGGACATGGCCAACATTTTCAACGTTGTTGTGCTGCTCAAACTGTTTGAACATTACTGCCCTGTCCATCGCAGGACACTGAGTACAAACTTTTTTTTTCCCATGGCCTTTATTCATTTACATTAAACCTACAACGGGTGTGTCCGAAATCGCCTACAAGTCAAATTAAGAAGCTATTACTGTCATTCCATCTATGTACAAGTACACAGAGGAGTGAAATTACGTTCCTCCAGGAACAACATGGTGCAACATGGAACAAAGAGTACAAAGCCTACTTGTCTACTACTCAGTACACAAACGCGGATAGTATGTCCAAATACTCAGTAGTCATTAGACCTACTAAATCAGGATAGACTTTTAAGTAGGCAAACACAGCACACTATGCTATCCCATGATTCAACTGTCTCAAATGAATTGGAGGAAAAAAGTGATGAAAAGCGGGACGTTGGCTGTGTACGTTGGCTGTGTGTATTGGCTACGTTGGCTACTGCTGGTGAACTGCTGCTACCAAAGTTAGAGCTACTTCTGAGGTCAAAAATGATCAAAGTTCCTCCTGATTCGTCTTCTCTGAGCTATAGCTCGACACCATCTGAGCACGGATCCAGACGAAAAAACGCACGTCAGTGTCACAATGAGAATCTAAGATGATGTCAGTAAACGAGGCTTTTAAATGAATAGCCGGACATTTACAGTGGTGGTCGATGGTAATATGGCCGAAGTAATAGGTCAGAGATTGCGTGGATACTAAAAAATTTGCATACTGAAACTGCCTACTACTCTACTGCACGAGCAGTACCTACTGACTCCAATCTAGTATCAACTGCCACAGTATTTTGGACGCACCCAATGTGATCTAACTGCTCAGTGCCACTTCCTGCTCTAACATATAGGAGCGGGGCTACAAAACGGCTCCATCTACAAAATAAAACATGGAGTAGCATTTTTTGGGTAAAGTTTTTTGGGGTTTTTTTTCAGAGCAAATTTGGGGGTTCAATAGCCACCTCTCAAGATAAAGCACCCTATAAATGATGTAATTTCATGTAATTTACTTCTCTCTCGACTACTCTCCTTGGTTTATAACATAACATAATCCATATAAATAATTACGACTTGATCGCTTAATAGTTTTATTTACTGTGGCACTGCAGCTCAGTAGAATAGTCCTTATAGACTTTCCTTCACTGTTAAAAATTCTATTGATACTCTGGAAACTTAAAACAGCACATTTTGACATAATTTATCATAATAATAGTAACATATGACCATATTGTCCATCCCTCCCTGCTCTGACCTTAGCAACCAGTAAAAGGCCTTCAAGACAATTTATCTTTAATTCTTAGAACAATAGGCAGCACAGGGTGAAGCATAAGTGTGTATCTGAGACCGTGTTGAGAACAAAAACAAACAACCTTGGACTGACCTAAACTAATATGAAAAAAAACAAAAAAAAAAAAACAAAAACAAAGTTAAGGGGTTTAGGTAGGGTAAATGTCAGCTGCTCTGCGGGACGAGACAACATGCATCTAATGTACTGAGCTTTATAATAAAGCCTGACCCACTGCGTTAAATTACACGCTATCAAACACAACGAGCATGCCGGCCCATAAAAAAAACCTGCTCTGAAACGTCCCGTGGCACCATGTTGTCTGAGCTGCCTTAATCGCACAGAGATTCACTGACACGCTTTATCCTTCTATCTGTCTATCCAATATCTTACAGAGAGAGAGAGAGAGAGAGGAGCCCCGCAGACACGTGAACTATAAGTCACATAAAAATGCAGCCAACCGCAGATGTCATAAATATCTATCCTCAGATGATAAGATATTATATCACAGACTCCTCTCTGGTGCATTCTTTAATGATGTGAATGCATTTTGGAACCGTTAGGAATCTCCTGTACCTCCTCGAGTCCCCTAGTTCTGCTAACTCAACGTCTCTTGGCTTAGTAGCGAGATACGAAACGATTATTACTATAATTATAATTGCTGCCAAAGTAACTGTGTCATAAAATAGATTAGCTATGTAAGAAGCGGAGTCGTAGTTCATTGTCTTTGACCAGAACCTCTCGTTTAACCCCTCCTCTCCCTCCTCCACTCTCTTTGTTTTGGCAGCACGTCCACTCCAGCGAGGGCATTCTGAGGTTCATGCACAGTGCTACAATAACTCAGGGGCTGGGTGTGTGCGTACACGTGTGTGCTTCAAGCAACAGGGCACCGTGCCCTTTACGAAACTCAACGCCTGTATTCTGCCTCATCCTTAACTTGACCTACGCTCTGTCAAAATGCTCCATCAAAACAATTCTATTTGGCACTCAGATTAAATAAACTCACAGCAAAACAGGTAAACTATTCCAACCACACTCATTATGCACTCCTAATATAGCTAATATTTCTCTGGAGATTAAGTTATAAGATAATATTCTTGCATGAGAAAGGAAATTGTTAGGAGACTCCTAACAATCGCCCGAAAGACCAGTTGGGTCACACTTCAGTGGACACATAAACAGCACTTTCATCTTTGAGAGAGATGAGAACATTAAGCTCCTCATCCACAGGTGTTCTGTCCATCCCTCCACTGTGAGACGTCAATCACACAAAAGTTGTGGTAAGAATCTTGCAACGCCACTACAGAGCATCCAGGAATAACAGAGCTTATTTACATACATCAGTGTTAAAACGCAGTAACAAACAGCCTGCTTAATTTTAAGGAATACAGCGAGGATGAAAAAAACTCATGTAAGAATGAATTATGACTGTGTTTGGTACAGACTTTATTAAAGGCAAGTAAACATGGGCCCTTAAAGACGTTTCTACTCTTCAGAAGTTACTCTTTAGGAAATATAAGGTTTCTTCAGACCGGGACAACATGTACTGTGCAGTACAGTCTCTAGACCTACTAGTTGAACAGGCGCTATTAAAGCTTTGGAAAGAAGAGGAGACAAAGACAGGACGAAAGAGAGAGAGAGAAAGACAAAATGAGAAAGAGGTAACTATCCTCACATGGCTGTGTGCTCGGCCCGCCTCAACACGGTAACCATCCGCACATGCCCTGGTCCCCTGGGACTCATCAGCAGGGCCCAGCTGTGCGCTGACCAGCAGAATTCAATTAGCACCACTGCACCAGCCATGCACAGCAGAGAGAGAGAGAGAGAGAGAGAGAGAGAGAGAGAGAGAGAGAGAGAGAGAGAGAGACAGAACGAGAAAGAAAAAGAGCGAGAGAGAGAGAGAAAGAGAGAGAGCGAGAGAGAGAGCAAGAGAGAAAGAAAGAGAGAGAGAGAAAGAGAGAGAGAGAGCTTAGTTTAGCCTGGCCTGGAGAATATATCACTGTACAACGCAGTGTACTAGCAATGGGTAACAACAGGCAGCTTTGAACAAATCACAGCGCGGCCAGGAATAGCATAGAGCAATGGCAAGGCAAACGCAAACATAAACATTCAGTAAGGTGGAACTGAAAAAGAGCAGGACATACAATTTTTTCCCTAATAGTGAAGCTTTACACAGAGCAGCCATGCTACGAAATACAAACCAACGGCCGTTATTAAGCATGTGTAATACTGAACAGGTCCACTCTCCAAAAACAATATGAGAGCAGGCTGGCCTCTTGCTCGCCTCTCTGTTAGGGGTGAAGGGTAAATTAAGGGAGGCCCCTGGAGGACTGGGAGAGAGGTGAAAAATTAAACCGCAGAGTCAAAGAGCAGAGGTCAGGGCTGGGGGTTTGGGGTGGGGTGTAACTGACATTCGCCGTTTTGGCTTAATTTGGTGGGACTTTTAGCAAACTCCATTACAGTGGGGAGCCAAACACTGTACTGGCCGAGTCATAAGGGGTTAATATATAGGCAAGGTCAGTGAGTTTAAAATGAACACAGCAGCGCAGAAGGAGATCACTATCGGTGCACTTCGCATTTGAACATTTTCGTTGCATACTACCAATTGTTCACTTCAGGCCAGTCAAATATCTGCAGGAGCATATTTCACAAAAAAGTAAGCTTAGTTATCTATTAGGAATGTCTATAAACTTGTTTACAACGGGACTATTTGTTTGCATGTTTAGTAACCATGAAAAGGTTAAACTTGATCCCCCACCAGAGTTTCTTTCCAAAGTGGGCCAGATCGGAATATTTGAAGGCCGAAATGTCATTTACCAATTATTCAAAATGTTATGTTTTTAAAATATCAGAAATAAAAACCATAAACAGCTGTTGACCGAACTAAGTCTCTTACAACTAATCCATTCAGTAATAGCGTTTAAATCTGCCACTAGAGGAGTTACGATGTGTGCATGATCGCACTAGTCAGAACAAAATGTATCTGCTGGTAGAAATTGGGTGTGCTACCATATTTCCTATCACTGAAGCACATGGCCAGATTGCAGATTGCATTACAGGGCAATTTGGATCTGTGGTTATGACAAATTACGGATTTGTCTAATTAGAGTAGCATTCAGCAATTCCTTTATTAAATAAAAAAGGCAAATAAAACAGCAAAAACAGCCATAGGTTTCTTTTTACTTGACTACTGAATTTGCCCTGATATGAAAGTGCTATAAGAACCAGGCAGCTTGCAGTTACTTACAAGCTTGAAATGACTTACAACGTCCATCCTGGGTTTCATGTCTATTGATAATGAATTCATAACATAAGCACTTGGTCTGGTTTAGTCCAAAGAAACAAACGCACAAAGACTACTGCATCCGGCTAAAAGCGACTAAACACCCGACAGGTAGCTCACAGAAAAGCGCAGATAAACATCAAGCCCATTTTACGTATATTGATTTATGTATAGATTTTATTGGGGAAAAGCTTTTATCATGGCTGGAATCAGCTCATAAGCCTGAAGTAAAGAATTAGTGCTCTAGGTCTGGGTCTAATATAGCTCCATACAAAGATCCCGAGTTGCCTTAAGAGTTGGGGGTAGGGCACTTGGCAGTGTTCTGTGGTTAGCGGTTCATACAGACTGGACGGTAAGCTACATGTTCATCAGAGAAAGCCTGAGTGCCCTCCTGAACATCTACACGCAGCCACTCCTATCCCAAGAGACAGAAACATGACAAGCTCATTACTCAAAACGTTTCTAGCAAATTATGCCATTTGGAGAAGTAAGCAATAAATTACTCAACGCCAAGCATAGGAACCGTTACTACCCATGTGGAGTTAAGATTGAGTGGTCTGAGCCCGAGGGAGAAGTTAAGCGCTGACGTGCAGCACGTCTTTCTCTTCTTCCTCTCTCCCCTGACTCTCAGTAGTGAACTTTCAGCTGGCAGCCTCTGCTGTAAAGTGATTGTAGTGGGGGTATTGTGGGGGTCTTTTAGGGAAAGGAGAGGAAAGGAGAGGAAAAGCCAAAGAGCATCAAGTTAAATCAAAGGAACACCATGCAAATCGGAAAGCAATACCAAAGGTTTGGTGCTAACTCTGAAAGGTAACTTTTTCTGCAACCACAGGTCATTTGTCATTTGTTACTTTGTGGTAAAAACCGAAATCTCTCCCATCAAAGTCTCAGATGAAAGAAATTACAAATTCGCATTGCACTTTATTGCAAGGAAAAATCACTGGCTGTCATTGCCAAGTCATTAATTGGCAGGTTGTCAATTGCGTGTCCACACAGGCAGTCCAAGCAGCCAGGCTGTCTCCGTTTCCACCTTTATGCTTCTCGCTTACCCACAGTGTTAATAAGCCTCCCAAAGGTTCAGTTTTTAGTTTATTAGAGCTTCCAACATGATAAAACACAACGAGCACATGGCACGGCTTTTGTCTAGAGCTACCAACCCAATGTCAAGATGTTAGCCACCCTATATACAATACTATACAAGGCAGTGTAATATGGTATTCTGTGATACAATTCAAGACAATATGATATGTTGTTTTATTACATCCCTGACACCTGGGTGACATCCTGGCTGAACAAACACAGGGATGAGATGTCTACTGTCTGTCAAGTCTCTCTCTGGTGTCTACTCCAGTCCGACACAACTTGATTAACCCTAGATTAATTTCAAAGTGCAACATATCTAGACAACTGTGGCTAACTGAAGACAGCTGAAATGTCTTTCTAAAATGCGCTATGCTTCATGTATATGCCCCTCAGTTTAGTTGTGACCAATTCCACATGCTTTAATTCTCCCCGAACCTCACAACGCTAGCATGGTCTTCCTCTGAGACACATGAAGCCCACCGCTCCATCTTTTTTGGAACGGACACTGACGCAACATCACAGGAGATCAACATGCTTAGAACACAACGCAAACTGGCAGATCTGTAATGTCAGCTAACAGACGTCCACATTGGCTAGCACTGTGTTGAGTGATCCTCCCAGAGAGAGTGAGAACAATTATGCTTGGTCTTCTGGCCATGAATGGCCACAACCACCTTTCTGGAAGCCAAACCATCCTTCGAATTCAAATTATAGATAGCTTTCCTAATGAGAATATCACATAACACAAGCAAGCAGTAGAGTCACTAATGGTTCTGCAATTAAGCTATGAAGCATTTCTCTGATTACTGACATCGCTTAAAATGATCATCTGCATGAATACATGAAATCCATCATGTTAATCTTTTTTTTTTACTAAACTTAACCCTCAGTCTTCTCCTTGCTGAGCAACTACAACCCTTTGGTACTTCAAGCCTCCCTCCTTCTCCTTCTTCTTCTTCTTTCACTCTCTGACATGTTTGCCTTGCCTGTGAAGGTACTGATTTAATGGCCCAGGGAGTAATGACTCTGCCAGAGGGGCTGGCAGACCAGTGTCTGAGGCTGTCATTTATTTCTCTCTTTCCCTCCCCCTTTTCCCTACAGAAAGAGAGAGAGAGAGAGAAAGCGAAACACCGCATTTTAACGTTTTATAGGGACCAGTCCACTCGCAGCAGCTACTTTGCCAACTTTTCTTTTCGGGACAGGGTAGATTGGACAGCTCCACACTTCGCCTCTCTGCCACTGGTGCTCCTCTTGTTCGCTTCGGCGCTCACTTTCCCTCCCCCATTTTTTTACAACATGGCACGCCTGGGGTCGACAGACGAGTTAAGAAAAAAAAAAAAAAAAGTAGCAACTTGTCGATGAAACACATCAGAAAACAATGTTGATTTCTATTTATGCATGTTTGCATTGTAAGAAAATCAGGAAAAACTAATGTTCTTATCTTTTAATGCAATGAGAAATTATATTTTAAGTAATTATGGGACATTGTTAACGGTATATACAGTAGTGTGCCAAAGTCTTCAGCAACAAGAAGAAAGCCATTTATCTCAACAGTAAGTGTTTATTTGTTCACTTTGTTCACTATAAGCATAATAAAACACAAATAAACAAATAATGCAATGTGATGTATGGCAGCTTAATGGTTTCCAAACCTCTACTTTGGAAATAGTTATACACAATAATTACAGTTTAATTCAACACCTGCTTTATCTCAGAAGTCCTTTATTAAATTAACACAAATTAATAAGACAAATGAAATGCGGCAAGTACTCAGGAACAAATCTGTCTGTAAGGGTGATGTAACTGAAGATTGGCAATGATTGAGCAGTAGACCGATAATGCTTCAAAGGCAATAACTGCCATGTTGGGAAATAGAACTGACACAGAACTAGACAAGACAACTAAAGAACATTAAATGTATATGAAATGTTTTATTCACTTTTATTGTGATGGATTATGGATTATTATTATTGATGGATTATTACGCAGTGTTAATACTGCCTGAGAAAAATTCAAAGCATACAACTTAATATTTTCAGTTAGAATGAAGATGTAATGTACATGTACCTGACTTTACATGAAACTCATTCACTTGCTCGCACATGTATAGCGATCTGAAGTTCATCCACTAGGGGATATTACTTCTGTGTAGATCTGTGTTTTAACCCTGCTATTATGTTATTGGTCAATCTGACCCACCTCCACTTTTAATTGTTTAAAATATTGTTTGAAATCTCTGAGGAAAATGTTTATTAAATAGCTATTACAATTGTAAATATACAAGATGTTCTTATAATTAATATTTCTAAATCTTCTGAGAGTTTATTAAGTTTTATTGCTTTGACTCGACCCTTTGCTTATTTTTGAGTGTACTTAAACCGGACCTGGTCATTAGGGATCTCACAACAGGGGTTGGAAGTCATGTAATTAATTCAGCTTATCGATTCGGATTCTTATTGTTTCCAATATGGTAAAATTCTTCGGTTCATGAATTGTGGCTTCAATCTATTGCAGCACTAATCAACAGCAACAGCCACTATTTTATCCATTATGCACAAAACTTTCTTCAGCTACACTGGTTCTGTTTGTGCTTCAGCTACACCAATCCTGTTAGTACTTTGGAGACTTTTTATGTTTTTAGTACCTAATTTTTCCCATAGTGTAGTGTCTCTGTTTGGTAATTATTTTGAAAAATGCTTGTCCAGCTGTCGCTGGTCAAGACAACTTAGCTAACAGAGCTGAGCTTTGACATTTTAACTATGCCCTCCTCAATGACTGTGACTAAATGGCGGTAACAGTGGCGGTGACTGATGCAAATGCCGTCACTGATCTGCAACACTCCTCTGGTTTCTCCCAGTATAAAAAGAAAAGGTGTATCACAGTCTGACTGTACTGTCTGTGGAGCTTTGTAATTTTGCACCCTAGCTTAGAGACCGCAATCAGAGGAACATCCTCTTACAACAGATCAGCCTTCTACATCTATTGTACTTTTTTTCCATTTTCTTTCACAAATTGGAGCCACACTTCTGAACGGATTCCTGTGATCTATCTTCGCTAATGCTGTAGCGGAGTCTATCCAAAAACAACGTGTACTGGTTCTGACAGATAGCTGTGTCCTTACAGACATATTTTCTCAGTAATCGCAGCTGTGTATTCAAGCATGTATAAAAGAAAACACGTTTACTGATTAGCAGAATCGTTTTTTTTTTATTGTGTATCTGGTTCTCAAATTTTGGAACTGGTTCCGAACAGAAACTTTTCGTTTAAATACTAGGGCTACAAAAGACTCAGAATTCTGTCCAATCGGTTTATAAGAAGGCTTGACTATTAGTTTTTTCATATTATCTAGCAATCACAAACTTAATGGCCATGAAAAAAAAATCAATAAAATGCCACTGCTCAAGATAAAATATCTGATTCGCTGCAATTTAACTTACCAGTATAAAATGAGGGGTTACCATATGAATTTATTATTTAATGTGGTGGGCAACTTATATATTACTGTTTAAATTAAGCTTTTAAATTAAGTTAGTTTTACTTTTTCTCTTTTAAACATTAAAAACAGCATTTAAATGAATAAACATATGAAACAGTTTAAAATAAATGTATTGCACTGCCTGCTACACAGTACCAAATGGTTTAAGATTGAAATTATTTTAAGATGAAAACAAAACCAGCTATTTGTAAAACAGAATCATGGCACTAACTGCTCTGAAATAATAGCTACCCTTCACTGTCATAATAATGACAAATAAATAAATTATGAATAAAACAATCTTGAAAGTAGTAACTACAGCAGACGCCAAAAACATTCTTAACTTTCAATAAAAGTTAACATAAAGAGGTTTTATTCCAAGTGATTTTGTAGCGTAAGACTGATTAGGGGTTTCTGTGCTCCGCTTAGCTGAGACATGGTTTGGCGTTCTCTGAGCAGCGGCTCTCCCACTGGATAGTGGATGTGCTGCGAATGAGGCTGCAGGTGGTTTCTGCCTTGTAAAAAGACTTTCTGCGTGAAAGTTATTTAAACATTTTGTAGCAAATCTGCCCAGCTTATTGCAGATGCATGGACCTACATTGCACAGTAAAAATACGAGTTGGCATGGCAGTTTTAAGAGGACTGCTGCCTCTAGAGGAAGGCCGTCCCTACCGCTGGCCTACTTCTGAGACCTAGCTTTAGCTAGCCTAACTTACCAACCACTCCACCTCCGTTCTCTCATCAGTTAATCACCATGCTGTCATTGGGAAGGCACCACAAATAGTCCCACTAGAAAATAAAAATGTATTTATGATTTCCCTTTATAGTTTTAAATTCCTCACTGAAAAATCATTCCTATTCAGTTTTGTGAGCTTACTTCTGTTATATCCGGTTATTATAACACATGTTGACACATGGGGAAAAGAAAAAATCTCGACTCTTTGACATAAAGAATCTCAGCTGATGATGATTAGACTCATCGATAGTTTATTAGCAAAATAACTTCTCAGCAAAAGTAATTAATATTCTGTTATTATCATGAAATGTGATTTTCATCCCATTTTTCTATTTTATCTGTTAAAGTTAAAAAGCATCCATGTTTAAGAGCCTAGACAGAAGATTACAGACAGAATTACCATCAAGATAAACAATTTTCCTGATTCTGCTTGACTTCTGCACAGTATTTTACACATGCTACACCAAAATAGCCAGGGCACATGTAATGTAAATTACAGGTCTTACAAAATGCTCTTGCACTTTCTCACCTTACCCCCAAATATTTGCCCTGAATACTATAACCAGATAACAACACTTATATTTGCTTCTCAAATACCTGTGGGTAAGTGTAAGGAAAAAAAATACAGTACTCTACAGAAGTCAAGAGATCAGCATATGAATGTAGAAGTTATTTATTTTCAGTGTGAGAACACAAGTATAAAACATTAGCATAATAAAAACAAACTGCCTTTATTACAGCTTGATTTCTCTCAGCTTTGCTTTCTGGTTTTAAAGAAATCTGCAGGGTTTCTACAGTTCCATAATTCAGTCTTAGAAGTTGGTTTCACTTTCTGCTTTCTACTTTCCAAGTAATCCCAAACACATATAATGATGAGGTCTAAATGAATGGTCTTGGACATTTGCACAGTACTATATATATATATATATATATATGTAGACTTTCACATACTGCTTTGCCTGTGTGTGTGTGTGTGTGTGTGTGTGTGTGTGTGTGAGTAACAGGGCTGTTGTGTCCAGGGAGCAGCATTAGAGGCAGCAGTCCTCTTAAAGCTGCCATGCCAACTCGTATTTTTACCGCGAGCCCTGTAGGGCCATACGTCTGACGGCTGTTTTAACTGGCTGTGAAGTAGCGGCCGTTAAAGCCAGAATGTGCCCACTTGTTCGAAAACATTTCATAGGTAGCCTCACCCAGACGTGTTAAAAGCAGAAGTGGGAGTGATTGTAAAAATAAATAGGTGTAGAAATTTAACAGAAAAAAAAAAGAAAATGCAAACATGAAATCACGAAACAGGGACAGGGCCATGTACACGGCGGGTTCTACAGTCGGAATAATTTGCGCGTTAAGTTAACGAGGGGAGCTTGAAAACATCCTTGAGAGCTAAACGTGTCAAGTGTTCAACCAGAAAAAAAACGCAGGTTGACAAACGCCGGCACTGTCAAATTAAAAACTTTCCTTCGGTTTTTGTCTCCGCTGGTGAAGACCTGGGCTGGCCTTTTCTAATGTTGGAGACAGAGAGGGAGAGGGAGAGAGAGAAAGAGAGAGAGAGAGAGAGCGTGTGAGTATAAGTCAGTGAAAGACGAAGAGTTGAGGAGCCCAACCCAGTTGCCTGGGGAGAAAACTGCTGCTGACTCAGGACTCTCTTTGTTTCGCTGCTCACTCACCCTCTCTCTCTCTCTCTCTCTCTCTCTCTCTGCTGTCCAACCCCTCCACATCTGCTGTTTTTCCACACATTGGTGCCCCCTCTCCCTCTCTCTCTCTCTCTCTCTCTCTCTCATTCTCACACACACTGGCTCACCCCCTCCTTCATAGCCTGATCTGTCGTTTAAACAGTGACGCTTTCTCCATCTGCACAGGCTGGGGCTGAGCTTTCTCATGTGATGAAAACAGATAAGACCCAGGAAAAAAGAAAAAAAAGACTCGTAAATCTACACTCATGTCTTTCTCCCTCTCTCTCTCTCTCTCTCTCTCTCTCTCTCTCTCTCTCTCTTTTTGTGCCCCCCCTCTCTCTCATGCACCACTGACAGCACCCTCATTTCAAACGCAGTGAGCTGCTGGTCCACTTTTCAGACGCCCTACGCTGCACTCACACTGTCATGTCCCAAAGGCAGCAGGCGGAGCGGTCGATCCCTATTTTAAGACGCCGCTCGGATTGGTGCTGGAGACAAAAACACGCTGAAACACGGTCAAACTGACTGTAATTGCAGATCTGAGACCAGTTTGTAACAGTTTCTGTGCATAAGCTTCATCCTGACACATCACTAATGCAGGGGGTTTAAAAAAAATGAAACAAAAAGAATTACAGCCTGAAAAATGCCTGTACAATGTATAATTATAGGGACTGGTATAAACAAAGTAATTTAGAGGGGTCTGGTGTGAAATGGTGAAACAAAGTGACTTGGATTTCTTTCCAAGTTTGCAACTATAGGCATTTTATTCACTCCCAACAAAGACTAAGGCACCTACACGTGTCTAGAATTGTTGCATGTAAAGCTGAAAATAATAAAATAACCTTTTTTTTTTTTTTTTTTTTTTTTTTTGGAAAAATTGTTCTTTTCATTATGCCCATAACAAAACTATCATAACTACCAAAATGATCAAACACAATGTCTCAATCATCAGGCAGCAAATACGTTCTAACTCTCTCTGAGGGAGCTTTTAGAAGTGGACGTCTGGTTTCCATCACCACCGCTGTGAACAATGCTGACTCTAGTTTCTCTACAACGGAGCAAACCACTCCAACCAAAACCAAATTTGTTTACATCCTAATCATTTACATATGTAGAAATTTTGAAGAAAAAAAAAATGATGGCGCTCCCCTTTAACCTGATGCAGGCCTATCGTTAACCTTGTGTTCTGAATGCACTGCAAAGCGAATCCCACAATCTTTATATATATTTATAATATAATCCGTATGTTAAGTCCTTATTGAACAGCCCTAACCCAGAGCAAGTCTTCAGAAGAGAACTTTCTCACACGGACACCCACTCTACCAAAGCAACCTGTATGGGAACGACAGAGATAAGCCAGATAGCCACAAGATAATCTACCAACAGTGTTTCGCAAAGGCTAAAACAAAGCCTTACACAAGCAGCTATCTCCAACTATCAACAACAGAAAAGGAGCAAGCCAGTGCAGAGGCTGCACTTCTAGCACGAAAATCACAGCATGAGGCAATAAATCACCGTTCCGTGGCCTAATTCTTGGCCTTTCGTGTCTAGCACCAAATAACATCTAAATTATAACAGATACCAGTGGTCGGGTCTCTTTCTTTAATTCCTGCAAAACTGCAGCCACAATCGGGCCCTATAAATTTGACATACGTTTTATGACGACTTATCTGCTGAGAGTGAAGCAGATGTTCAGAAAAAAAAGGCAGAAAGAGGGAAAGATCGCATGTAGAGAAAGAGAGCTGGGTCAGACTTTCCAGTTCCACTAAGGGGGTAGGGATGGACAAATTTAGACCAGACTTTTATTAAATGGGACATTGCTTTTCAGGAAACACGTACTAGCAAACTGACCCATGCATGCTTCGCTCACAAATGTGTTCTATCGTAACAACTGTAACGTAGCTGTGTCTTACAGAATATTGGTAAAAATTACACATTTAGGGTTTGGTTGTAGCAAAAAGCACAAATTCAGACAACATGACTAATCTCAAATTATATTAAAAGACGACCAATTACACTTGATTCATATCAATATAAGCACATATTTGTTTAAAGGGGAGGCACTGTGGTGTAGTGGTCAGCACTGTAGCCTCACAACAAGACGATCCGGGTTGGATTGCCGGTCCGGGCCATTCTGTGTGGAGTGTGTATGTTCTCCCCGTGCTTGAGAGGGTTTCCTCCGGGTACTCCGGTTCACTCCCACACGTCCAAAGACATGCATGTTAGGTTGGTCTGTCACTCTAAATTGCCCATAGGTGTGAGTGTGTGTTAGCCATGCGATGGAATGGCGACCTGGCGTACCCCGCCTTTGCCCGATGACACTGGCATTGTGACTAGCGGGATGAAGAAGAAGATAACGGATGGATGGATCTGTTTAAAGGCATCATGTAAGCCGATAGAATTTTCTATATTTCTGTATGATGGTGCTTTAGTATGGGGGCCTTTCAGAATTTTCTATATTTCTGCATAAATACATTTTCACACAACTCCTTAAAAAAAGACATACACATCTTAGAGCAGCAAAATTAGCAGTTCACATGTAAAATTAGAGAACCAGAAGGCAACTGGAAAAATGTTTGGTATATGAATGGGACCAAAATAGAACTTTTTGGTTTAAAAGAGAAGTGTTATGTCTGAAGAAAACAAAACACTGCATTCCATTATAAGAACTGCATATCATCCATGAAATATGGTGGTGGTAGTATCACCCTGTTGTTTTTTGCTGCATGTGGGCCAGGATAGCTTGCCATCGTTGAGGAAACAATAAATTCTGAATTATATCTTTCTACCAAAGAATGGTTAAAGAAGGAAACATTTAATGTTTTGGAATGGAAAAGTCAAAGTCTTCACCTTGATACAACAAAAATGTTGTGAAGGAGCTGAAGCGAGAAAACCCATCAATATCCAGGAGTTAAAGCTGTTTTGTACAGAATAACTGGCTAAAATTCCTCCAAGCCAACATACAGGACTGATAAACAGTTACTAGAAATGTTTTGTTACAGTTATCGCTGCACAACAGTTAACAGGTCACACCTGATACTGACCTTTAGGCACCTCATGCTCAGTATTCCTGAAATATGTTGTATAAACAAAGATAATTTTTTTATTTATTATTAAAAGATCCAATTTTAATAAAACAATAACACAAACGCTTTTGCTAAAAGTAACACACTGGAAGTCTCTAATTATTACTTTATTTGACCATCTACTTTTATAATAAACAAAACAATTCTATGTGGTTTATTGATCATATTTTAATAGTACTGGATATTGGTACACTTGGAGTCAGGTTTCCCTTAAAAAAATGAATATCGGTATCAGACAGATGTTTCAGTAAACCAATATTTGATAACATATATGTTGTACTTGGGAACAGATGATATTTAAGTGACAATGTTTTCTTTGAAGATCATCCAGGCCTCCTAAATTCTACATTCTAATAATGTATTAGCCACTCTATAATAGTTATTATGTATTAGCATGAGCAGATATGCACATGAAAAAAAAATCAGACATTAACAGCAGCCCACAAACTCTATATTGGTGCACCCCTATTAAGGGGCGACCTATGACATAGTTAGGATACATCGGCTGCAACTCCTTGTGTTGAAGTGGTGGCATCGTGGTAAATTCGTAGTTTACAAATGAACTAGTTTCAATTAACTACAGTGATGTAGCCTAGCTCGTCAGCATAGCATTTTACACTGAAACCCCAACATTATGTGGTGACTCAAAGATTGCTACGTTTTCTCATTAGTTTGAATGTGATTTTGAATGTGAGTTTTGAAAGTGTTTTATCAAAGTTGGTTTATTCAACCTTACAACAGTAGCTATGAAAGAAAGCATATATGGGCGGAGCAAGCGTAGGTCAACTGAGGCGCTACATGATGGACTGGCTACTGTCAGGGTAAATATACCTTCCCTATAACTTTGTACCATTCGTTCTGGCTAATTAGTGGACGGTACGTTTTTTTGCTCTGACGCTAGGCCGCATTTTCAGCCCGAACCAAAGAAAGAGATGCGAGTAGCTAAACCATCTATCACACCGTTCCAATTTAGCCCCCGACACACACTGTGGGCGAGGATTGGGGTCTGCTCAGATGAAACTGAATGCCAATGTTGTTATCATTGGAAGACATACTCCACTTTTAAGCTCGGCTTAATTTGGGTTTGTAGCACGGAGAACGGTTGGACCAGAACAAAAGTGAAAGCAAAACTGGATGTACACACACACACACACACACACACGAGCATCCTGTATCCACATATGGAACAGCTTTACATCTTGCTACAGAAGCAATATGGGCAGAGGCATCATGTACATCATTCAAGGAGGTGGGATTATGTGCCCACCAGATTTTTATCATCTATTTTTGTTATATTTTTATTTTTATTAATTTTATTACTAGTATTTGCTTATTATGTTGCTATGGTCAATTTATGTTACAAGGCAAATGTTCCCTTCTAATTATGTCATATATCATACCTCAAAAAGTCATACTCCTCTTTACCCCAATATCACCTGACAAAGCCCATCATAAACACCTTTGTTAAGAAATAACTGACTGACAATTAGTGTGTAATGCAGTGTGTAAATGACTTGGTTTGTTAGTGCTAACAATGCAACAAGTAAATACATTGTGTGGCCTTCTGATGAGTGTGGTATTTTTATATTTTCTCAACTATTAACAAGTACCCAGACAGAATAAATCAAAATTTGGATGCTAGAATTGATTATTTTTTTTAAAAACTCAGAAACTCTAAAAATCTCAGAAAGTTATTAGAAGGGTTATGAATATGCTTCCTGATTTGGCCAAAAATGTATTAAAAAAACATTTGTGGTTTCACCAGTGGCTGGATGGTAAATAAAATAGCTATATTTGTGTTGTGGACATGGTGACCCCTGGTTCCCATCACCACCACTATAAAGAAAATCTAAATTGAATTTCGATTTTAAAATCTGCAGTAGCTTTACATTGTTTAAGTGAACACTATATTTTCATTACAGTGAGCTAACAGAAACAGAGGTTCAAAGAGAGAAATCTATGCGTTCTAGACCAGTTCTAACTCAAATATTGCCAAATATATAAGCCAAATATTGTTTTTCGAGCCTAAAAATAACAAACTATTGTAATAATTACGTTTGCACAAACTGTTATGTCTCCCACTCAGTGTTTCGGTGTAAAATTTCTCTGCACGACTATGGGCATGACACAATAAGCTACACAATCTGGCTGCTCGCCACTCAGCTCATCTGCAAATAACTTTGTCCAGAACAAGCGAGCAGAGACATGATTTGCATCAGCGAAGATGTGTCAGATGTATATAGTATCATCTCTCACCTCATTATAACTCTGTGTTATGTTTGGCTATGTCTAATGTAAATGAGCAAAATTGAATAAATAAACAGATTTCCCAATCATTCTGCATGACATTATCAGTCATGTCATTTATCCATTGCTAAAAACTTCAGCACCCCCAACTTGAACCCCTTCCCACGTCCCAGTAAGTCATTTCACATTGCATTCACTGCGACTCTTAATGTCTGTATTACGCATTAACTTAGAAAACACTGGTGTAACAGAGAAACGAATGTGAAAAGATCTACGAGTATAAGCGCAGCTTGCAATAATGACTGATTCTTTAGTGATATAGTGGCTTCTCTCTTAGATCTATGGCTTGATTCCGTCTGGTCAATCTCTGCGTTTGTGCCCAGTGAACAGTACACAGCTTTACACCGCAATGAAAGGAGACACACTCATGTCCTGAATGTGTATGTGTGTGTGTGTGTGTGTGTGTGTGTGTGTGTGTCTGTGTGTGTGTGTGTGTAAAGAGAGAGAGAGAGAGAGAGAGAGAGAGAGAGAGAGAGAGAGGGAGAAGAGCGTGCAGAATGAGTCACACTTGTTAGTAGGGGTGACACAGTGTCAGGGATCGTGACAGAGCCCAGACGCTAGACACCAGCTGCAGCCACTCGTAAATAGACTGTTGTCTAGTGGGCACATGTGCATGTGTGTGCCCTCACACTCATTCAGTTATACGCACGCATTCCCGTACCGTCATGCTTAAAAAAAAGTAAAAGTAAAAGTAAAACACACACACACACACACACACACACACACACACACACACACACACACACAAGTATTTCCAAAATAGTAACTTTCAATGTAAGTTCACGTAAAAAGGTTTTATTCCAAATGATTTTGGAGCATTTCTATTGGTCTATTTGTCATGAAACTTTTACAGGATACAAAGAGCAGTCGTCGTGTTCAAATGTTATGGAAAAATGAAAATCATGTTTTTGTTTGCCCAGCAACTGTCTAGAATATGCGCATCATTATGTGTTAACTAAATATATTAGATAAACACCAATACTATTTTTCACATAACTTACTTTTGGGTATAACTGATCTGCTCATACTCTGCCCACAAATCTCTCAAAGCTACTGTTGCTAGATTGGATAAGCTTTACAGAGCGCCACTTAAAACCGGCCAGAAGTCCAAACCCAAAAACAATCTGAGAATTTTCCAAGCCACAACATATTTCGAGTCCGAAACTGACTCAAGCGTTACAAAATTCTGTATTAAATGGCCTCATCAAAGAACATGATGTGCAAAAATACAAGATATTTAGATAACTTAAGATAACTGTTTTCACAGAAAAACTGTACACATTAGCGTACATTATGATTTTATCGTCACATATAAATACAGTTTTAAGTCCTGCTTGAGTTGCTGTAAATTAATCATGCCGATAACCTTTTACATGTCTAAATGTTTTTTTTGAGTTGGTTCCATATATAACTAAAGAACTAAAGAACCTTTAAAGAACCACTTTCTGAAGGGTGCAGATTAGCATTTCTATTTTGAGATGCTTCATGAATTTTGGTCTAGATTGGCAACACTGATCCTGGGGATATACCTTGCTGAAAACTTGAGCCCAAATTGATCCCACTGAATCCATCTAATTACTGCCTTTACAAGTCCTTGATCAGTGACCACTTTCTATAAAAAGAGCCTCTTTTACCCAAAAAAGCATTAACTTAATGGAAGTGTTACAAACTTTAAAAAGTTTCTTCATACTGAAAATAAACATCCACAGAAGGATTCTATGGGCAATTTAACGTGATTCTTATATGGCATCTCACAAGGAACTCTTTGTGGCAACTCTTTGTGGCACCTGAAGTGGTAAATTCATTTTCCAAGCCACCTAGTTTCAAATTCCTGCAACAATATCTTCCATGTCAACAACGTAGGAGTCAAATGTTATGCAGAGAATCTAAATAATTCATTCATTTCAACTGAATTACTTCCAAGGCAACAGCTGTGGCAGAAGAATGCACTTGTTGGTGGAACAAGAGAAGACCATATTTTTACTAAACAAGCTGGTGTAACAGTGAATATGTACACACAGGATGCACAGCTATAGGCAAGCTCACTCAAGCGGTTTTGGCACTGATGACAAGAATAAAGTGACCAAAACAAGTGAATTTATGGCTACTCTGCCAAAGCTACAATTCAGTCCCTATCCAAAGCAAGAGTCCCTCATGCACTTATACACATGCC
Source organism: Megaleporinus macrocephalus (assembly GCA_021613375.1). NCBI lineage: Eukaryota > Metazoa > Chordata > Actinopteri > Characiformes > Anostomidae > Megaleporinus > Megaleporinus macrocephalus. The sequence continues at coordinate 10,438,184 of CM038723.1, read as the reverse complement.
CCTTTGTGGCAACATAACAAGAAGCAGTTACGGCAATCAAGTTAGTCTGTGGTAGTAAATTTAATTGTGTTCGTTAATTTAACACTCGTGAGTTTAATGTGCAATTTGAACTTGACTTCAGTAACCCCAATCAGTGGGACCCCTTGTTTGTGGTTAAGGTTGCCAGTTGTAACCCCGAAGGGGCCAGAGAGCACACGAACATACACATACACACAGTATCATATGTCTTCAGCCTCATAATGCAGCTTATCTGCGCAGCCTCACTTTGCTACTCATGAGAGAAAGTATATGCGCTCCTTAATGTATTTCTAGTAATCCATATGTTTGCAGATGCTGGTGTAGAGTAGAGGCCCCCAGAACCCCCCGCACAGGGCTGATAGGAGGGGGGGCGGAGTTGGAGGGGGAGTTTGTATGTGCTGTATTGCCCCAGGCAGCTAAGTGGAGTCCTGCTGGAGGTGAAGGGTTAAATGAGCCAGCTTCCTGCTGAGCCAGCACTCCGTGAAGTGCAAGGTTTCATTGTACCAGATACAGAATGAAACTCCTGCCCATTAGTCATGGTAGTAACGCAGAGACTCCTCGCAGGCCTTAACCCTTTCACCACCACACCACTGTAGCAGCCAAACTCAAATGTACACCCTGGAAACTACTGGCTTACTGTCAATCAGGAAAGAGCAGAAATGCGTAATTTGGGGTTATTATAAGTTAATCCAGTCCTTATTGGAAATAATGCGTAAACATTAAATAGATGTTGTATCAAGATAGCTTATTTTTTTTATCTTTTTAAAAAAGCGGACCTCACTTTGTGTGTTTTTGTAAACTTTTGGCATAACCAAATGGTTAAGATGGAAAAAGAGTCATTCAGAGTGGTAATTCAGATTGGTTCACGGTGGAGGTGCTGCTCGGAAACAGATGTTTACCTCTAAAAGCTCCTTACACGAAATGGTTATGAATATGCTACCTGAAGTTTTGGCTTATTTTAGAACAAAGTATCAAGGAGAAGTGCTTGCAGGGCACCTAAAAAATAAAAAATAGGTAATAAAATGCATTTTTCCATGTTTATCAACATTTTACCAATATTACATACAGGAACTGTGAAAATGCTTGTAGGTCCACTGCTCATTATGAATAATAAATAAAACGATGATTTGTTCTCATCACAACCTCTGGTTCCCATCCCCATCACTCTATAACCATTTTACATACCAACCTGAACCTGTGTTATATGCTGTATACAATACAAATAGCCTATAGACTACATGTTCCCTATATATATTGATTTAAATATATATTTAGAGAAAGATAAGCAAGCCTATATACAGTCACTTTACTGTAAGTAAAAACATTCACTTAACTGAACTTAACTCTACTACTTTACTTACTGTTCTTATACTTACTGCCATGGACAGTAATTGTGCCTGAATAATTCATGCATATATGTTTATCAACGCATATGCCTCTCTGTGTATGTTGAATATATATACTGTAGGTGTATGAAAGAGAGAAAGAAAAAGAGAACAGAAATAAAGAGGGAGGGAGTGAGAGATTGTGGGAGGGAGAGAGAGAGAAAACTTTTGAGTGTGAGTAGTGAGGTCTTCCAAAGACAGCTGGTTGGGGGAGAAACTGGAAACTTTCGAAAGTTGGTTTCTCTGAATTTCTTTTATTCCCCCCCCCCCCCACTATTGTTTTTGTCCTCCTCCTCTTCTGCTTTCGCTAGACTAAACTTCAAATGCACGCCCACTGCACACTATGACATTCTAGAGTCGCTAAGAATCTGAGAAAAAGAAAAACGCAAATGCTAAAATGCTAGAACAGCTGGAGTCTACAGGCAGCATCCCGACGTTCAAAGCTGACACTCCAGATACACCCAGAGACTTTGCTAGTCTCTCTGATTAGATTCCTTGCAAAGACTGGCGAACTTAAAATCTCAACAGTCAACAGGGCCAACTTCTTTGGCCGATAACATTAAATGCAATGCATACAGTTGTACTAACTGCTGGAATATTCATAACCAAGCAAAAAAGTTTAAGAGCCGGGCGGCAAGAACAAATTTTATTAATGCAGATTGTTTCTCAAGGGAATTAGTTATTCAGAGTTATTCAGACTTGTTTGATGTGAAATGCAGAAAAACTTAATGAACTTAATAAAATCGCCACCACTGATTTTTACAGTGGTGGTGACAAGTACCAGGGGTTGTCATGTCTACAAGTAAAATATAGCCATTTTATTTACTATTTAAAATCACCTGTGATTTTCTTCTAAGTTATTTTATGTAACTGAAAAATTTATTCTAATTCAGAGATTACTGTGCCTTACAAAAACTCTTCAGGTCTCTAAAACCTTAACAGAAAACCTATTAAAACAAAGTCTCAGGGAATGGGCAATGATTTTGTGTTTTTTTTCCTAATCATTTGTGAATAATTTGTTTTGACATCAGTGGTTTTAAATGCTTTGGATGTGTGGTTACTAATTAGAGTGATGTCACATAAAATTACTCTAAATAACTTTTGTTTCATCTTAACAATAGAAATTGTAAAAAGTCATATATTCATAGAGACTCTGACTAAATGCATGGATTGGACCAGAAATTATGTGGTAAAATGGAAAAAAAGAGTAAGAATACTATGAGCAAATTACATTAATTTACACATTGTAACCATGAGGCTACAGCCATAAATAAGGGTAAGACATTCCGGGACAGTACAATGACTAACAGGGTACAAGTGACACAGAGGTAGAGAATGACAAGTTTATGATTTAAAGGGTCCTGATGACACATACAGGACTCCCCACCAAGATACTATAATTACTAACTCTTTCTCCAACTCATACACATACAATGTACCACAACCCCCCACAGCTCTTGCCATCTTCACTACACTCAGAGCTGAGTAATACTGTTGTCATAAATAAACATAATGGGAGCTTGATTGAAAGCGGATTTAAACATCGTGCATTTCAGAACTTTTAAATTACAAACAAGAAGCAACAGCCTAACACTCAAACTTTGTTTTTTAGGATATTTAAATGCTGGCAGACAACAAAATGTGCAAATCCAATATAATCTGAGATGCACCTGGATTAGAGCTTTGATTGGCCCTGAAATGTTGGTCTGAACATGCATCCAAGCTGACCCTAACCACATCATTAGGTTTTGCAAACAAAAGAGACCAGAGTGCAACAAAATTCTTACAGAACCATTATCACCTGAAGTGCCAAATAACGTCTAAAAGAACACCAGCAGTTACCACGTGGTACAGATAAATAAATTACAAAACAATACAAAATAAAGCTTTTGTACAGCATCTCAAACACATCACAAACATGCTGCTATCACATGGAGCTTTGCTGGTACAATCTTTACCTGTTTACTTCTAAAACAGTTTTAGGATTTAACCAACTTATTGGTTTATTAGACATACTTTTGGCGGCACTTTCGATTCACTGTTTATTCCTGCTATTTTGTGATTATGGACGTTAATTCTTAATAGATGACTCAATGCCAGATTTAAAACAGATTACGATTAAATGCAGTGAAAGTAGTAAAGAATAAATCCATGAATAAAGCGTGAAATCTGAATCCTACCTGAGTTCAACACAAATTTGAGAAAAGACATCTGAATCTGACCGAACTAGGCATGAGCTGTCGAGTCTCGACAAATCTTTGGAGCTCTAGCCTGTATCTCTGTTTCTGTGCGTGTACGTGTATATGCGTTCTTCCTTACCCCAGTCTTGTCACATAGTCGGAGGGTGTTGAAGGAGCCCACTGCAAAAAATTCACCATCAGGCGCCCAGGACACAGAAGTGATGGGGTAGTCATTGGGAGAGGAGGAGTACAACAACCGTCCATAACTGTCCCACACCTAAATCAAAGAGAGAGATTATAGCACAATCAAATGGTTTACAAGCTCTTCTGGGAACATTCACCCACAACAGCATTAGTAAGGTCAGGTAATGATGTCAGGGAATCTGTTCTAAATCACTTCAGCTCATATCAGGTATTACATGGAGCTCCTTCACCCCAGAGCACGTAGTTCCACTGAACCACAGTCCACTCCTGGAGGGACGTTATACTACTCTAGCCCACATCTGGAAATGGCACTGACATTGCAACCTTGGCTCACGTATATATCTGCTACAAAGCAGCTCATGAGCAATAGTAAGTGTTCTGAATAGCATTTTCCTGAGGTATACAAATGGACAACAGAGTGAATAAATATTACATCGACTGACTCATATCACCTCTGTTTGCAAACATTAACAAACTTTTACTTTAAAATGTACTTATAGACAAAAAACTAACTATAAATATGTTCACTGACAAATGTTACTCTTTGTGTGATCCTAAATTCACATGACATAATTTATCATTAATGTCGTTATAATATTTTTGCCACACTTTGCCATTCACTTTGACTGTGATATTTTAGTTCTGATGTGATCCCTGTAAAACCCCTTGTGTGAACACTAAACATGTGTAGCATTATAGACAGACTGCTGTTATTGGGGCTAATGCCAATCGCTGGACTGTTAAGGTCAAAGTGAAAATAAAGACCAAAATCAAAACTGTCAGACTGTAACACTGTGTATGTTTTTTTTTTTTATTAGAGCCTGCTTTATTTCCCACATAATGCAAAAGCATTAAAAAAGTAATGCTGACCAATCAAAGCTCATATGTGCATCAGGATGGCAGTAGAGTTCCTTTGTTTATAGCACAGCACAAAAACTTAAACATTAAACTTTAACATAGGCTAGAGAATGATGGTGAGTACCATTGAACGACAAATTCTTGATGCATTCTAGTCTGCTCCTGCCCATGGCGAACCTCAAGCTATTAGCTTCCCTCGTTAATATGCGCTCCTTTTGATGAGAGGAGCAACAAGCAGAAGCAGAAGCAGGTGTTCACTCCACATGTGCGTCATTTAGTTTCAGTGTTTAAAAGAAAATGGATGAATTAATCATTGCTGCTTTGAACAGCATCCATTCTTACTCCGCTTGTGTGGGGCTGCAGCAATCCTATTATTGCAAAATATGGCCCATATGTTTTACGTCACTAATCGGCTCTCAGGAACGTCCAATTTCTGGTAAATTCTGGCATAGCTGATCGATCCTTCCATCTCTACATAGCATCACAAATGTATAATTGGAAACAGAAAGAAAATGTAATAAATGTCTACTCATTAAATGTGCAGGTTACCTCTTGAGTTTCATACCTTGTATTTACAATCTTCCCCTCCAGACAAAATCAAGTCATTCATGGAGTTCCAGTCCACCTTCAGAATAAGGCCATCATGTGCTTTCCACTGCAGAAAGAGAGAGAGAGAGGGAGCCGAAGATGGAGAGAGAGAGGGAGAGAGAGAGAGAGGTTTATGGGTGCACTGCTCCACACGTAAGGGATAAACATAGATCACACCTTCAGTAATGACTAGCAGGTGCCATCTGTAGTCTCCCTTAGGGGCAATACTCCGCTTTAGTCCAATAGGATCCTATAAAGAGCTTGAAGAAATGTTTTGTATTATTGCTAACACCAGGCATGGAGAAATAACATCACAAGGAGACAGAACTTCAGCACTGCCTGGCTAATAAGCAACATTTACCATTAAAGCAAGCTGCTGAACTCTAAAACAAGGGCTGCACAATATACTGTATGCCAATAATAGCACAATATTTAACCATACACGGAAATCACAGAAAACTGCAACATGCAAATGGGCATTGTAACTCAGAAGTTCCCGTCGACTGGAGTGAGAACCTGAAGGGGGCCATGGGGTTGCCTGATGTGTGGGTTAAATATCAGCCTACCTGCTGAAATCCATTATTTTATTGTTTTATAATTGTGCTTGTATGAGTGGAGCGGTGCTGCTGGAGTGTTTAAACATTACAGTTCTTATAAGGCATTTTTCTGATTATCAGAATCTGCATGTGAACTTGCTTCCTTGCTGATAAAAACAACTTTTGTTATTCATGCGCATGTCTGACAAAACCACGATCTGTAGCCTGCCCAATGGCCTGCACACAGTGTTATTGGCTTGGTAGAAATTTGGATGACTCATTGAATACAACCAACCAGCACCTTTGTTGTCTGTCTCTGTGTCCTGTTCCATGTCGAGCAAATCCAATCAAAGCATACAAGCATACAGTCTGCCAAGTGAAAGACGTGGGAGAGAAGAAAGCTTGTTCACTTTGCATTCACAAGCAAAAAAAAAGATAAAGCAGCTGAAGTTTTAACAGGGTAGCCTATGAAAAGCTCATAGACTTTCACTCACTCTAAGCAGAGAAACCTAATTTGTGATGTCTTGAAACATCATGTTGGTGAAAGTGACGTTTGGAGCAAACATTATGCGCAGACAGACACTGCTGCTGTAGTGGTTTTCCACTCATTAACAGCACAGACAGCTGCAGTTTACTATTTCCAGATTCTACAGCTCTGCTTAAAATAATGGGTAGCTTCCATCAGATCATGCAGCGCAGAAAATATCTAACACAATAAGCATGGCCAACTACTGATTGCTATTGGAAAAAAATTATTTTAGTTTGAATTGCAAAATTAAATAAACATTCATATTTAATTTTTGAAGTAGTGAGAGGTTTTTTTTTACTGCTTTATTGTTCAGATGCTCAACTCAGATGTTTAACTATAATGCATTTACACTTCTAGGTTTTATACAGTTTTTAATATGTATTGAAGTTTTTTTTGCTTGCACTTTTCATATACTGAAAACTTTATACACCACTTTTGAGCCCCTTTTTGTTGCGCTCACAACAAATTTCTAACAAGCATCAATGGCTACTATAAGTTGTTTTTTGTCTATAAATTTAAATAAGTTACTATTCAGGCAGTCTAAATAAAAGCCTATACTGATAAATAAATATTGGTTCCAATTACTAGTGCTTAAATGCTAATGACCTGTATCAGTATGCATATCACATAGGCCGACCCCTAATTTCTGTCTGTTAATTAAGGATGCGTCTGCGTTCATCTTTCCAAAACATAGAGTGCATTCAAAGCACGTCAAATGCAAAGTAACACATGCAAACCCTCCTAGGTTTAATTAATGTTTTTTTGTATCAGCCATGCATTTTAGCTTCATCTAGTTTTGTTGTTTGTCTTGTTTTGCCTGTTCTTGTGGCTCAATGGAATTAAATCCTCACAGCAATGTTCCAACATCTAGTGTTAAACATTCCCAGAAGAGTATTGGCTTATACTGTAGCAAAAGCAATAACAAACATATTAGAAATCATTATTAATAGCTCTTAAGTTCAGAAGAAGTGCTGAGCAGGTGTCTACCAACCTTTAGGCAGTGTATTACAGTGTATTACAGTTTGTAATGAGAGAAGAGAAAAAAACCTTCCCTGACCACATGCCTTGTTTGGTTTAACCAGGCTATTTTCAACATCTGAAAAGAAAAAGGGGGGAAATAGACGAATGGTTTTAATAATACAAGATCCATTTGACTTCATATTGGATCCACAGGATGGCTGATTCTGCAACAACTTGGTGTGGATTCCTGTGGCTTGAAATATATTGATGGGTGTACATTTCCATAACCAAAATTCAAAGTGAGCATGGCATCCACAAAATTAGCTGTGTAAGTTGAGAAGTAAAGGTAGAATCCAACAGCGCAGAGAATTGGGAGAGAAAGAGAATGGGCAAGTGAGGATAAGGAAAAAAAAGAGGTTAAATGAGAATAAAACGAAGGACGCCTTGCAAGACATGCGCTGAAACAGCTGACAGATCGACCGGCCTGTTCTGTGTTACGATAATTGCTCCGACTTGTAGTAATTGAAAACAGTGCAATGTGTTCGTTTTGGAAGGGGAAGGGGGTCGCTCTCCACTTTCATGCCTCAGGACCCCCCTCTCTCTCATATTATAGACAGCATTACAATAATGCACTCAGCTCATATTAGTGTGACCTGATACACACAACATATTCTACACTCTCTGATTTCTCTTGTGATATAGAACACCCTGTTCCTTCTTCACTCCCATATGGGTTTGTTTTGATACAACATCAGGACATTTCCCTTACATATTATATATTTTGTTAAGCCTCTTATTTGACATTTTATAAGTCTGACACTAAACCTGACCTTAACCTTGAAATAACGGTCCCCCTTAAAAAAACCCAATTCACTCTCCTAACCATAAATGCTGGCAGATAGGCCAAGACATGTTTGGTGTTCAAGACAGTTTTTTTATGAGACCAGTTTTGTAGATCCAAATTAAGCCTAAGCCTAGACTAAAAAGAATTACCTCAAATATGGATGCACGGTCAGATTCTGGCAAATCATTTTTTTTTTTTTTTTGGCTGATCTGTGTTGGAATTTTATAACGTAAAAACATGGGCCAAGTGCACACACATTATACTTGAATGCCAAAATGTTGTAGTAAAACTGTGCACGCCTCTGCATAGCCAGCTGTTCCTACATTCACCTATGCAGCACTTTCTTTGATTCATTCTAACCAATTATTAGTTAGACAGCAATTTACCTGAAAAGAAATGAAGCTGTAATAAAGAGTGGACACAGTAATAATAACAAACATGATATATTTAGCTGATGAGTTAAACTTGTTTTATGTTCCCTTATCATTGGAAATGACATGAATGAAGGGTCATCTGTGACTTTTGCAAAGTACTAAATATTTCAACTGTGGCACTTTTTACAGTATGTACTAAAAATGTGCTAGTTAGTTCGTTTAAGCATATTAAATGACTATGTAAAGAAATCTGAATCACAATAATCCAGAAAAGTCTCTCATTTTATTTGTGTTTCCTAAAACAGGTCTCTCATGTTGATGAGTGTATTAGTGTTAAGTGTGTATCTGGCCTAGCTATGACTCCTGCCCCCACGCAGTCAGACCATTCAGGGCTTTCCCCGGGCTGAGGTGAGCCAAGGAGCAGGAGGGGGGTCAAGGGGGCATGCAGGGGGGCTTCTACACACTGACAGCTGCTGCTCAGGGAGGGGTAGGCTGGGAGAGTCCTGCTTAAACCCCAGTCTGTTTATTCAAGGTCCCTGCTGCAGTTCAGCACCCAGTATAACAATAAACACACGCACATGCACACATGTACAAGCACATATACTCCAGCATTGAGCTTCCAAACATGACTAGAGAGCGCATGCAAACTCTAGGGCTGCATGATATGGACAAAATATCATATTGCAACTACACTGCTTCATACTGTAACTGAGATAATGCAGTGTGTTAAATCCAAAACCATTTTAATGGAACATATAAGTAGCATCAATTTGGATCTAAATTACATTACGTTTGCAATATATACCGAGAGAAGTCTGAACTACTAGACTAATAAATAATAGAAGTAAACCAATACAATGTCTTTTATTATTTGGATCCAGTGAGCACAGGTAAGATTAACACTCTGTGAGCAGCTATGTTTCATATAAGCAAATCAAACATACATAAGTCCAAATGTATCCAGACAGGTCTTGTAATGAAGGAATTCAGCAACTTGCTGACACAGCATTCGGGAAAATATCGAATTGCGATTTTTCTAAGTAATACTTTCACTGCAATTTAAAGTATCATCTAGAAAGCAGCGTGCCAGGCTGCCGGTTTATTAAGGTTGTGAGGTCACAACACATAGAGGTTTGGTTGGACCTGATTGGTTTAACTCTGTAAGCTCTGTGCTATTATCACATTTATTAAGATTAAATTTACTGTTTTAATTTAAGACGATGTTGCTTATAATGTTGTTGAAAACTGCAGGTCTTCTATTTGAAACTTGCACTGTGTTAAATTGTGATATCAATATAAAAATGAGTAACATCTTAGCCCCTAACATGCATCCACAGCAAAGCATTTGCAAACAGAATGGAACGCTCTAGAGCAGCTGCACATGACCATGCCCAGTGCCACGCGTTGGATAGAGGGGTATAAAGTCCCCCAGCCATGGCCATCCAATACCTTTGGGATGACTTTTGGTGATCCAGAACCAGATCCAGAATGGTCATCCAACATCAGTACCTGATCTGTTTTTTTTGGTTCAATGCAATCAAATCCTTGCTGCAATGTTCCAGCATTTAGTGTAAAGCCTTCCCAGTAGGCTGTTACTCCAGCAAGGCAGGGACAAACTCCAAATTAACACGCTTCATTTGAAAAGGCACAGTGGAGCAGACAAGCCTTTGGATGTATCAAGTCCTTGGATGATTACTGTAGGTCAGAATCCATCCATTTGAACGAAAACACAGAGTGAACTTTAGACTGCCCTTAGTCTACACCCTGACTATGCCATTATGGCAATTCTACCCATTTTCTCTCCAATCTCCAAGGAAAAGCTCTGTTCAGTGCAAGTCTCTAACTTATCAAGACCTTACACTGGACTACATTCAAACTATTGACTGTTAAAATCATCTGTATAAGTTTATACAGAAGCTTCAAAAGAAGCATGATAGCAATACCAGTCTTTATACTTTTCTCCCGACATACTTACTAACACATTTGTTAGACCTGTATAAACATAAATGCAAAATGAATAGTGCCAGCCCGAATTTACAGAGCAAAAAAATCTAGCCTCTCGCTTCTATTTGATGTGTTACCTGCAAAACTTTGGAGCTGGGCTGGAGCGGTTTGATGACGAGCTGGCGGCCAAAAGCGTACAAGACCCTGTCAGAGTCTGGACCCCAAACTACAGAGTACACAGGAGATCCTACAGTGAGAAGAAAAAGAAAGGAAGAAACAGGCACACATAGGACACAGTTAATGAATAAGACAGCATGAAGGCTATGGCTACAGCTAGATCTGGGTGATGCATTCTCCATGTCACCATACTGTGATACTAACATAGTATGCTTTCAGTTTTACAGATTTTTTTAGTGATGCATTTCACTAACTTTTTGAACTTAAACATTAGGGATGTACCAATACCACTTTTTCCCTTCTGATTTCGATACCCATAGGGTGTGATGATATTAAAATTTTATTCATTAAAATACATCACATAATAGGCTCTTTGAGCATATTGTGGATATCATGAACCCTTAAACAACAGCATAAATCATTACAAATGAACAACCAGATTTTTACTATATGTCGTCACACATATTGTGTATCATTAAAATGTCTTCAAGTATTATGATATGATATTTTTGCCTCATTACCATCCCTCACAAATAAAACATACTCTGCATGAATTAATAGAATTTAGTGGTTGGATAACTTCACATGTAAAAAAAACGATCTGTGAAAATTCATCACAAATTTGGCATGGTTCATCTTTAAATGCTTAATTAAAGGAGCAATCTGTTAGACGATGTTATCGGTATGTAAGACCTTTTTGTTTAAGACATTCTAAAATTAGCTAAATTTATTAACTGAACGTGACGGTCCATCTTTAGTCCCCACATACAAAAATAGCTATTTATTTTTTTAATAGTTATTTATTTGTTGCTTTCCACCACTGGTGAGGAATTTTTAATTTGAAGATTGTGTCCTCTTACATATTGCTCCTTTAATGTTGAAATACTTGTTAAACATGCTAGTTCTTAAAATACTAATGTTGCAGTGTTGCAATGACTGTGAAATAATCAAATATAAAATAAACATAAAATAAAAAAACATAAAATAATCCAACAAGCAACAAGTTACTTGCTTAGGTTTTATCTACTGGGATGCATGCATGTGTCACTCAGCAGCATGCATGCTCATGAGAGTGCTTTACGGTAACAGCATTATCAATTGGCTACACAGATACAGTACACAAGCTACGCTAATGGTTTTGGTGTAACACTTTTTAAATATCTGATACCGCTGTTTGAAAAGTTTTGAAAGTATCATTGTACTGAAATGTATCAGTATCACCATAGCTGGAGCTTTAGTCTAGAGGCTTCTGCATTATGGCAGTATAAAATAAATATTTCTTTCATACAACACTGAACTCCACAAAGTGTGTTGTTTTGAACATGTGGAGGAGAACGCACACAATCATAGCTGAGAAGAATGCAAAGAGCAGAGCAACATTGCACACATCAGAGCACACCACATGAAGAGAGGCAACTAAGCTAGAGCAACCTGGCTGGAGCAAGAAGTGTGTGACAGAGAAATAAAAAAAAGAGAGAGAGAGAGAGAGAGGGAGAGAGAGAGAGAGAGAGAGAGAGAGAGAGAGAGAGAGAGAGAGAATGAGACACACTGACATTTAACCCTGCTCCAGGTGCTTGTGGTTTCTCACAAATGCCAAGAGGTCACATGGTCTTTGGCTGACAGAAGGCACAGGGAGCAGGCAGCATGATGAGTTCCCTCTGTTCTCCCTCTACACCTCTTCTCTCTTATTCTCCACCCCTCTTATTCTCGCCCTCTCTATTCCACCCCTCCCGCTCTTTCTCTCCCAAATGTGTGAGGGTTACATCATCACGCCTACAAAACCACCAATGGCCCCCAGCTGTACCTGAGGCTCCTCCTACAGACAGAACAAGGGAGAGAGACAGAATGAGGGAGAGCGAGAAAGATAAAAAAAGGGAGATAGAAAAAGTGAGAAGAGACACTAGTAAGATATAGTGAGAAAAGAGAGATAGAGACGAGAGAAAGAACAGTAAGAGAAAGCACAAGATAAGGAGAGAGATGAGTTAGAGAAAGTGCAAGACATAAAGACAGGGCCGAGAGAGAGGAGTAAGAGAAAGGGCGTGAGAAGGAGAGAGAAAGATGAAAGAAATAAAAGACAGAGACAAAGAGAGAGAGATGAGAGAGGAGTAAAGGAAAGAGTGAGATGAGAGTAAGAAAAGTAGGAGAAAGTGCAAGAGAGCAAGAGAAGAAGAGACAGATGAGAGAGAGGAGTAAGAGAAAGAGCGAGAGACAGATGTGGGAGAGAATGAGAGCAGAATACGAGAAAGAGAAGGAGAAAGAGAGAAGAATTAGAGGTGAGAAACAATAACAGACAGAAAAGTAAGTAAAAAAATAAGTGACAGTGAGACAGATGAGAAAGAGAGATAGGAATAAGAGATAGAGCAAGAGCTGAGAGAAAAAGAATAGTCAAAGAAGGATAAGAGATAATATGGGAAATGAGCAGCATGAGAGAGGGACGTACAAAGAAGAGTGAGAGACAAAGAGAAAAAAAGTAAGAGAGTGCGTTAGAAACAAGTGAGAGAGATATGAGAAGAATAAGAGTGAGAGACAAAGAGAGTGAGATAGGTGAGAGGAAAATAAGAGAAAGAGTGAGAGAGAGAGGAGATGGATTCTAGGTTTTGTCTGAATGTGTGGCAATGTTATCAATGTTATATATAAACATATGATTTTACACACAAAACTTGTGAGATGTCTGAGAAACTGATTATTACTTTCTGAATAAATAAAAAACAGCTGTGCTAACTGGACACTTGACGTTGGAATTTCAGAAAGGCTTTTTTGTGTTTAAAAATAGTTCCATCCACACATCAAGGGTAAAAGATTACTGTCCCCCAATTTATCCCCTGGATTTAAAATCGTTATGATTTGGCCTCAGTATCACTGTGCATTGCAGCTCTTTGTGGAAACATTTCGATTCCAGCGATGGCCGCTCTACGACGCACAATAAAGGAACTTTCCAGAAGCTTCTGGTGACATGAATTAGACGAAGTGCGTTTTCACAATTTCAACGCCACAATGAAACGATTAATAAGTGAACCATATAAGCATGTTAACTGGACAGAGAACTGTATCATTAAGCATCATTTTATGGCATTTAATAAAACTCCACTCCAATAAACCTTTGAAACTTTATGGTGCTTTTAATGAAATGGAACTGGCGCATTCATGCACTTCGCCACGGGATCCAGCATTATGCCCTAATAGTCAAGCGCTAGCTTCGAGCCAGTGAGCAATTTCGGAGATGACTGTCATCTTAAATCATCCAGTCAAAGTGTCAGAATGAGGCAGTCTTTAAAACCTGACGCTCGTGCTCAGCTACAAGACAAACATGCACTACAAACAACTGATGTTGGCTTTTTCTCACTTTGAAGTTACTTGAACTGTACTTGCACTGTGGAGTCTGAAAGAAGTCTGAAAAAAACAAGAATACCACAACATCTAGCTGAAACGTGTTATTTCAGTAACAGGCTGGACAACATAATATACAGCACTGTTCATTTCAGTTCAGCTCATTGCAATCAATTGGTAAATGATATGCTTGTGTAAATATACTCCGACATGAACACTCATGAGCTGTGAAAAAGGAAAGAAGTTAAGAAACCAAGTCCCTGCAATGGGTTGGTAGAAGGTAGTCTGTGACTAAAATGGAGAGGGAAATGCTGTGGAATTACGTAGACCTTTTAATCTGGGGTTAAAAATATTTTGTTTTACAACACCAAGGGGAAAAGGTCAGAGGGTACCAAAATTGACAGACAACTTATGGGTAAATAGCTATAAACAAGAGCCATGGCAAAAACTTTGCCCATCATTTATGTCCCACCAGCACAATAAGGCACATAGCAAGCACAGACCCCTGACAACTACCACTTATGGCTGTGGGTCTGTGTACATAGTCATTTAGCTCTCATAGAGGTTACCATCCTAAGACACCAACATTTTCAATAATGGGAAGTTCATGAGAAAATAATATAATATATATAATTATATAATATATATAATAATATAATAAGTTTGGTCTAAAAATTAAGTACTGTATCTACACTCGGCTGGATAATAACCATATCCGGACACTGTGCTGCATGTGGGGTAAAGGACCGACTCTCCCTCTAGAACACCCCCAAATAGGGGTGTGTTTAAAAAAAATCGATTTTTCCATTCAAAACGATCTTCATTTGAATTATCCGATATCTATTTGTATAAACCCGAGATCGACCTTTAAATTAGCTGGAGCAGAAGTAAGGGCAGCCCAGAACTTGAAAGCAGATGTCTGGCTATTCCTAATGTTTTTAGTAATGGTAGATTGTTCCTTGTACATTTCCCACATTAGTTCTCTAAAAATCTCTTTTCAAACAAAACATATTATTGTAACTGAAATATTACTAAATGAACCGATATTGAATTTAATCGAATCGAATTGGGACCTTGTGAATCGGGATAGAATCGATCCGGGGAATCAGTGGCGATACCCAGCCCTACCTCCTTTCTTTTCATTTTCCATTTCAACATTACCTGCTTAAGTCCCCTTTGTACACATCTACACTGGCAACATTTTT
This sequence comes from Megaleporinus macrocephalus, assembly GCA_021613375.1. NCBI lineage: Eukaryota > Metazoa > Chordata > Actinopteri > Characiformes > Anostomidae > Megaleporinus > Megaleporinus macrocephalus. The sequence goes on along the minus strand of CM038723.1, from coordinate 10,423,055 downwards.
CTACCATAAGCGGCATGAGAGATAGCAAGCACTTTGTAACACTGTTCTCCACTGGATGCGAAAGCACTTGCTGTTTGTGTTGCATTTTCACATAATGCAAATGTCTGTATTGCCTGTTTATTTTATCTATATTAGGGGTCTGGAAAAAATATGTTTTTTAGAAAACATAGCTTTGACGTTTGTGAAGAATGGAAGTGTTATTTCCAATACTCCAAAACTTGTAATACCCCAAACTTGTCCGCTCACCTAATGGTGCTGAAGCAGGTAATTTTGAGGTCTCAAAAATAATTAATGTAGTATCTTATACTTCAATTTCAAACCAGACATCTCAAAGGCTTTATGCTTCTGAAAACCCCTTCACAGAAAGCTATTACACAAAATGCTTTGACAGTAGTTTAAGGCATAACAGATAAGGCAGGGTAAAATACTACCTGAAAATGTATCCATTTTAACACTAACCACAAAAATACATGACTAAGTTCACATACATCTACTCTCAACGCTCAGATTCACTTTCAGGACAGCTTTCAAATATGGTACACATGTTCCATTATGGATTCAAATGACAGACGTACTCTAGTTATGATTCAGTAATAATTTATAATGTACTCTTTAGTAATGAGTTACCATGTAGTCAATTGAAAACGTTTTCCGTATTGGAATAGGCTTGACCTTATCCTAATGGCTTAATGTCCACTAAAGCAAAGCATTAACACACTTTGCTTTTTGAAAATGGATGCTCATTTGACGTAGTAAAATGTGTGCTTGTTATTAGGTCAATTATCCTTGGTCCATATTTTCACATGCTGCAATGATTTAAGAAGATGATATCTAATTAAAACATTACATTGTGTATAAGCTGAAAGTGTATACCTTGTTGGGCTAAAGTGGACCGCAGCATCCCACTTTTAGACCAGATCTTGATTTGTCCATCCTCGCCAGCTAGAAAGAGAATTTTTTAGTTCAGCATTCAAAAGCAGCAATTAAACAATGCTGAAAATGTAAACAGGCACACATTATTTTACTTATTTATGCAACTAAATTGTAATTGTAAAATAATATGTGGACAAAAAAACGTAATTGCGAATTCTACAGGCAGTAGACCAACATAGGCAATAGGTACACATCTAGTAGTTTAGAAAAGAAAAAGAAAGATGTAAAAAAAAAAGAAAAAAAAGCGACTCTCTGACATACTCAACACCTACATCGTCTGTGTGGTTTTTAGTCTCTGTTTGAACATGGGGCAAAGACTACGTCTAAAAGTCTTATCTCAGAATCAATCAACTACTCATCAGCCCACTGTCACGTTTGCTCACATTTGAGGTTAAACATGTTTAAGGCATAAAAACTTCTAGAGAGAGTACTGTATTGTACAGTTTCTATTCCTTGACCAAATTCTTGTTACATACCCAAATTTGAGTATTCCACTTTGGATTAAATATAGCGTATTATGGTGTTGTAAAACAGCGCCTCTAAAATATGGTTATAAGCAAATTAATTTAGGTCAGCTAAACAAAATGTGCTACTATTCAACACTTCTTATATTTAAGACCTCACATTACAGAAGTACAGAAAAAACCTGAGACCTTTTGAATTCACATAGAAAACATATATGCATGTGTCTATCAGAAAGAAGCATTAGCTAATATCACCAGGATACCAACCTGTGACAAGAGCTGTTCCATCGTAGTTCCAGCGGCCCGCCACCACAGCTCCTCGATGGGCCTCCACACTCTTTTCCACGCGCCCTGTCTTAGAGACCAAGTGGAACTTACCTAAACGCAGAGAAGAAAGGAAACTGATTAAATAATTAATTTAATCTCTACAATACATTGTCTAAAACTGTAAAACTTCAAAGATGGTTTTCTCATTACCCAAAGGCATAAACAGACCCCAATGCCTTTCCAATTAGCTCAATCTACTTTTAATCATTTAGTATTGTTATTATTCATAGTATTAATCATACACAGTACTGTGAAAAACTTGGGGACATACTTCTTGCTCTGCAAAACATTTCAAAATATTCAAACAGTATTAACACAGTAAGTAGTGCTTTTACATGTCAGTGTGTTTATTTAACCCTTTCCAAGCTTCTCCTTATGGAAACACCTCAGTATTACTTACAGTTCTCATCTAATACCTGATTTGAGCTCAGTACTTCATTAAGCTAAATCAAGATGGCAGGTGAAGTAACTGAATAAATTCATACAATGTCTGGGGCGTCCAGGAGAAATCTGAAACTACACTTTGTTCTTCAAACTAGAGCAAGATATGATCTTCTTCTTCCACAATAAGATGTTTACGTTACTTTGTATTGTATTCATGCTCATTTACTTCTGTTCTAATGATATCTGGTGTTCTTGCTGGCAAAAATAAACTTATTGCCAAGATAAAGGATTTTAACTAAATGTGTTTTGCACAGATTTACCAGACGTTTTTCAGCAACTATTACATGATAGTCCTCTTGAATGTTTAAATCTTTAAAATTATTTGTATTAAAAATGTGCAACTTATAAACAGATCTTGATGAATTGATTAAAAATATTTTTAGTCTGAGTACAGCCTTTCTACAAATCCTGTCTCTGGACAAAAGTTGGGTAATTTTTAAAAAATATTGAGAAGCTCTTTTGACACAGCACCTGTATATCTAACGAGCAAACATATTGTAAACCTTCTGACAGTGAAACTTCTTTAAATGTCAAAGCATCCGCTTAGAATGCATGATTTTCATCTATAATGTGCCTTCAGCTGCTTCTTTGACTGTCACTGCATGCTTCATTAGACATGCTGTGGGCTGACTCTAACTCCAGATTGCAGAGCAAATTTGACTTTAGGTGACTTTTCAAAAAACGTTTAACACAAAATAAAGGGCAAACGCAGAACGTCTGCTGCTCAGATTAGACCAGTCTCGCTTGTGCTGGAGACAGAGGGCGATCAGGCATGGAGACAGTTATCAAAGACACTAGCCAACCATATACTTTGTGGCGGTGCATATTAAAAAATTCAGAATGTTCTATGTAATTTCTGGTTGCCTAAAACTGCAAATCAGCACGCTGCTGCTCTCTCCCAGTGCTATATTTGGATCTCCAAACAAAAGTGAACGTCGTCTACCCAGAAAAGCAGGTAGTAAGTGAATGACCAGGAAACGCCATGTTTAAAAGATTACAAGAAAGTGAGAAAAAAAAAACAACACATTAGTCCTTTCTTCAAATGGGTCGATTTCTTCAAATGGGTCGATTTCTTGGTGACAGCTTTCGGGGAGGCTACTCGGCCGTGCCCACTTTCAGTGGTGAACTCAGTCTATCAGCAGTGAGCGCCATGCCCAGGTTTGACATGTATCTGCAGAGCTCCAGGGGCCCACGCAGTGACTGGGGCTGGAGCAAACCACTAAAGTTACTGCATGATTTCTTTTCTCCCCACCCACCAAACTCAAACATCTGTGGTTTCTTTTTAACCATTTCAGAACGCATAAGCCAAGGAAAGGTGACATTTGAGCACTTGAGGTAGGTGTGCAAGTTTCCATCATGACAGAGGCGTACACTACGATAGGTGGCTCTCTTGACATCAAAGCTAAGAGCAGGTCAGAACTCTCAATATCACAGATCACGTGGGCAACAAAAAGTATCAAGACGAACAACTTCAATACGGCCGCAGAGTCATACTATCAGCAGCAGAAGGTAAACAAGTAGGAATGAACATGAGAATGAGTCCTTTCTACGGTGAAAATCACATACATGCATGTATGCAGGTGATTCAAACACATGGGCTACAGAACCTGACAACTGTAATCATAACAATCTAATTTGGCAATCAAGTATAATCAGTAACTCCCAAAAAGCTTGGTATATTAAATAATATACCAAATAATTCCTAAATATACCCAAAAAACAATCAAATCCAATAAAACTTTTATTTAAAATTTTCGACACACTGAAGAATTTACTGAATAATCGCAATCTAGCAGAATGATTCTTATATCATGAATTTACACTCCTTTTTCAAGAGGACAATTTCTGCGTAATATAATTTTTAAGACGTAAACAAGGGCATGTTAAGAATTTAGAATTTAGTCAGACGTCTGAACAGGGTGGTCTAAATAGTTTAGGGACTCTAAAAACTCATTCACAGTAAGTTTTTACATTAAATGTTTAGGGATATGCTTCCTAACACCTAGTTATGAGGTCAGACTTTAGCCTTAAACATATAAAGATGCTTTATATCAATTGCTAACAACTTGGTGTATCCAGAGTATAACAACTGACATAAAATGGAAAATAACATTTTTTTCTATTAAAATAAAAAATATATATTTTTTGAAAGTGGTCTAAAAAGTATTTTGCAACAAAACCTTTCACTATTTTTCAGACTTTACATATAACCCAGATAATATGTGTAGGTGCACTGTAAAAGGTATCTTCCCCACCATAAAAAAAAAAAATTCAGAAAACCACTTCACATAACAGCACACATAAATTTTGGAAAAATCAGTGGAATTCCCCTTTAGGCAAAATGAAGACGTCCTACACTGAAGTGGCTGGAGTGTAGAGCAAAAAAAATAATAATACAGAAGCGTCAACAAGTCAGCGGAGAACCCCAGTGCAGTGGGGTGAGAGCAAGTCCACAGACTGAACACAGTTTTCATCGCAACGGGGAACTGCCAGACTAAATTACTGCTTCAGTTTGTGGGTGTGTTTATGCAACTCTACACTGCCATTAGTGTGGTGACCACACGTCGTTTGCCATGGCCGTGCGTCTCCATTCCATGTCTTCATGTGATAAGCACACGAGACTCAGAGGTCAATAGGAGAAAAAAGAACACAGCACAAAGCGAAAATCTCAAATCATGTAATTACTATAGTTACAACATACTATAAATGTATGGCTGCTGCAATTAGTCAACGTTATCAATAACATTGATACCATAAATACACTAATTTGCATATTTGTGGTCAATTCAGATGTACCACAAAAAGGGGCTGTGAATATTAAGTGAGGGGTCTTTTCAAACACTGACATACTTCAAACAATTTGCTGTACCTTTCTCCTATAACTTGTTTCAGCACAGCAGATAATGTGGCAACCTCCACAGTGAGGTTATAGAAGAAGGGGAATGACACTGATTTTTTTTTTTTTAGAGAGAAGGGGAATGGCATTGATTTTTTTATTTTCATAGAGAAGGATAATGACAGAGATTTTTTATAGAGAAGAAGGGGAATGACACTGATTTTTATTGATTTTAACAGAGAAGGAAAATTACACTGATTTTTTTTATTTTTATAGAGAAGAAGGGGAATGACACTGATTTTTATTTATTTTGTCAGAGTAAAGGGGAATGACACTGATGTTTATTTATTTTTACAGAGAAGAAGGGGAATGACACTGATTTTTATTTTTATAGAGAAGAAGGGGAATGACTGATTTTTATTTTTTTTACAAAGAAGAAGGGGAATTACATTTTTTTTATTTTTATACAGAAAAGAAGGGGAAAGACACTGATTTAGTTTTTTTACAGAGAAGAAGGGGAATGACACTGATTTTATTATTTTGTTACAGAGAAGAAGAGGAAATACACTGATTTATACTTATTTTACAGAGAGGAAGGAGAATGACCCTGATTTTTATTTATTTTTACAGAGAAGAAGGGGAATGATACTGGTTTTGTTTTTGTTTTTTTTACAGAGAAGGGGGATGACACTGGTTTTGTTATTTTTTTACAGAGAAGAAGGGAAATGACACTGATTTTTTTATTTTTATAAAGAAGAAGGGGGTGACACTGATTTTTATTTATTTTTATGGAGAAGAAGGGGGGTGACACTGATTTTTATTTATTTGTACAGAGAAGGGGAATAACACTGATTTATTTTACAGTTTTTACAGAGAAGAAGGGGAATTACACAGAATTTACACTGAGTGGTTTGGTGTGAAAGACTTCTTTATAGAGAAATTACATGTTTTTGTGGTAATGGCAGGAAATTGAGGTTACCATGTTTACAATACAAATATAGTGCTTTTATTTATTATTCAAAACCACTATTGCACATACACATGTCTTTTGTGTTTTTAGAAGTGATGTTAATGATGGTAAAATAGTGGTAAATATAAAATAATCACAGAACCTTGGATGAATATATATGAAAATATATTTTTTTTAATTTAGACCAAAATAAAACAATATGTCAGATACCAGACAGTGTATGCGTAACTATCTAATGCAATAACTTTGCTATCAGCAGGAGCTTTCAGACACTCTTCAGACGTTTGGTTTCCATCACCACCACTGTGGTAAACGTTTGTGATTCTATAAGTCTCTCTAAAACAGAGCATTTCACATCAAATCACTCTGAATGACTTTGTTCAAAAGTTAACCATTTAATTATGCAGATTTTTTAAAAACAGAACCTTTAAGCTAATTTTGTTCAGACTATTCTTGCTATGGGTTTACTAGCTATTGGCTATTTTGCCAGAAAGCAATTTATAGGTTACTGAAGTGCAACAAAAACCTATAAATTGCTTTCTGGTAAAATAATAAACCAACTAGTACTTACCACTTTAGTCCTCTACTGCATGGTATTGCAATATGGCAATTTATCTCAGTTTTACCTAAAAGTGGTACAATAAACCTTGTTTTATTGTTTTATTGTAGAAAGGGGTATATTATTTTAAAGAACAAATACTGTATGACTTCACAAGACCATTAAATCTTTTTTGAACTCCCTTTGACCCCTGAAACTGAGAACGTGTAGGCTTATCTAACTGCACAATATTCTGCCAAAAAGTCCTCAAGGAAAAAAAGCATTACTATCTAGGTTAGGTTAACATATGTACATACCACTAGACTACTCTATTTGCATTATTTAAGCAATTTTAAATAAAAAAAACTACTTTTGTGATTTTTAAGTAATAATGTTCAAGTTTAAGTTTATTGCAGGAATAATTTTTGAGTATAGAATACAAAAGACGATCCATTATATATAATGTTTGCAAACCAGAACCCGGAGCTGTTTTGGTTTTTCTGATTTTTTATTTTAAAAAATCTTTTTTTAACAAATATTTTTGAACAACAGTGAAGGGGTATGTTCGAGCATTTAAGCATATTTTATGAGGTGTTTGGGCTTACTCTTCATATTTATTCTGCTAAATTTATTATTATTATTGTTTTTTTGCTAAGCTTAACTTGTTGAACCCAAACAAATATAAAATATGGCTAAATATAGCATTTACTTTTTTCCAATGTGTTAGGTTTAGCAAATAAACAGTAATTGTGCATTAATATGTATGTTCTCTGCAGCAGATGTGTTCACCTATTTTCATTTAGAAATGAAACAAAATCACTGGTGCCCAAAATGTTGTATATATCCTCATCAGTCCATTTTTATTTGTATTTTTCCCCACATTTTAGTCTTTGCCTGCATAAGTACCAATACAGAGATTGGTTTTGTCCCAACAGTGATGATATATGAGTATACATAACTTTAACTCAATATTTAGACCTATGGTTATAAAAACTTACTATCTTTTTCCCTTTAGTATACCTTTCAGATATGTAAACTGTCATATTGTTGCTGTCCAAAGAAAAACATGCAACTTAATTTTCTCCCTTTTTGACCTTCCCGCATGATTTCAGCACAACAGTTATGTTTTACATTATGTGAAGATTTTATGATGAATGGACCAGTAGAAATTCTCCAGAATTTCTTAGAACCATATCTCTTTACATTTACTGAAAGCTAAGAATATTTTGGCCTTTCCTGTAAAGTGGCTATTTTGAAGACACACGTTTTTCTTTGGACAGCGATGACATACTGATGATTCCTGTCTGTCTGGAAAATTAAGTTTTTGTTTATGTCAAGACCTCAGCTACCGATCTTCCATTATTTAAAGACCTTGGAAGAAATAATAATGCATAAATATGCTCCTTCGAAACACAGGGTGGCTGTAATGAATGGTGGTACCCAATCTACTCTGTATTTTAAGAACATAAGGAAAAAAACTAATAGAAGTGAATGATTCAATGCTTGCAAATTACCATCAGCGCTGGTGAGTACAAAGATCTCTGCGGCAGCTTGCTTCTTCCCACCGACAGTCTTGGGAAACCAGTGCAGGTCAATGGGGTAGATGTCGTCCTGAAGTTTCACCACCACAGCGGTCTCATTCGTAAGCAGATTCCATTTTAATATCTGATGGTCATCACTGCCGGAGTACACTTCATCAGCCGTGGTCCAGCCCACACAGCTGACCAATTCTGTATGTGGACACCTGTTAAGGTGAATATCTAGGGAGGGCTCTTTTCTTCTCCAGAGCTGTTATTTCATTAATTGAATCTCAATACAGTGCACGCAGTTTAGGGGGAATTACACATATTGTACATTTCTACTAGTGGTGGCTCTACACCACTTTATCATGATACTACATTTTTGGAGTGCTCTTAAACAACAAATACAACAAATAATAATAAATTTACCTGGATGCACTGTGCTAAACCTAGCCATCTAAATAACATCAGGCTCAAACTATGAAACCCAAGTTCTGCTCCCCTAAAGGACGAAATACACCACATTACGCAGTTATGAAATACTGCTGTATGCTTTAAATGCAACTTATTCACATGTTTAGCAGCACTTTTCTTCTGAAATCTGAACCAGTGATTTTAGACAGTATCAGAACAATACAGATACTGACTACAGCATTAATGCAACCATGATTATTCATTATTAAACTTCTAAGATGTAAATAAAGTCAATCAGAGTGATTTTATGTGAAATACTCCATTCTAAAGAAACTCAATTCACAGTATTGTCAATGGGACCCAGGCATATACCTTGAGAAAGTCTTGCTGCCTGAGACACTGTGCTATTACAGTTCATAAGACAAGATCTAAACCATACTTTTCTTAAAATGTTTGTGGCACAGAGATACATATGGGACTTAAAGAAATGCACATTTGTTTTTATTTTACCATCATTTCACCATGATCAATAACACAGCAGACTCTGAAGATACAGGTCATGTGGCTGGTAAATAATTGGGCTATATTTCTGTTAAAGATATTCAGACTCCTGGTGCCTATCACCAGTACTGTAAAGAAATCTCTACAATCAACAGTTTCACTCCACTCTGAATGACCTGTGAACCACAGAAAAAGGCAGAAATTTCCAATAGTCGGTGTAATTCCCATTCACGTTACAAAAGGATATGCTTGGGCTCCTTCAGCAGAGAAGTTTTGAACCGCATTTTGTACTTTAACGTCGCCGTGAAGCCAAATCCTGTAGCGCGTCAGGGCAAGCAGATGAAGTCAAAAATGCAAAGCAGCTTCTCAGGATATTGCAGAAGAATGAAAAAACTCCCTCGTCTTAATACCGACTGCAGGAAATACACATACTTTGACTAGCCATGCTTAGCAAACGGATGTTTACCTCGGTGTCTAAGTAATATATGTATACACAATATTATACTGTTGTGGGGTCTTACAGCTCCGTTGTTGTTGTCCAGCGTTTGAAAAAAAAACTCCTCAATTTGGTGTTCTTTTGCGAAACGAAGGAAAAACAGCGAAAAACGACAAAGTTAGCAAGCAAGCTAACGAAAATACCGCTTTCTGTCTGGAGCTAAAACCCGTTGCTACGGTAACGCGTTGACTGTTTGGCGCAGGCTAACTATAAGACGGCATAGCACAGCATTTCCACGTAAACGAAGATGTAGGAGTGTAAAAGCTAAAACAGCGAACTGTAAAGACCAGATCTGTCTTTCGTTTGGTCAAAAAAGTTCGGTTAGTCTACATTTTTTTTTAGCTTTGGTTGCATTTTCAGGACGTCCAGTGCTACCAAGCCAGGTTCTCTGGTACGTTATTTCAGTTTGTTCTCGCGAGAATAGAGAGCGTGAACTTGGCTCGAAACACTCGCGCTTTTTTATTATTCACTCAACAAAGCAACGCACGAATATCATTTTTTATTTATGTCTCTACTCTATCGTTTACATATGTGATACAAAAATACATGATAAATGTTCTGTTTTTTAGTAGCAAGCTCTCTGTCAAGTCCAAAAGAGTCGATTCTTTGACTCCGCTGCGTCTGGCCAACGACTCAAAGGAGTCCAAATCTTCGACTCTTTTTTTGGGGGATGTTTTGACAGACAGTCCAGGTAACAGGAGCGCTCGTTTGCTTAATAACAAAGACTGGCTGCAGTGACATTCTGTCTTGATTTTTGCGTGAGCTTAAATTTGCGATTAAACTAATAATCGCTGTCTGCTCGAGGAATCCCACAGAGTCGCGAGTCAGAATCGACTCCAGAAAACCCAAAGCCGCGCATGTTGGCTGCTTAAATCGACTATATTCCGAACATGCACTTTATGAATGCATCATGATGTGGGCAATATGTGAAGACGAAAGCGAAAAAAATAATAAGTATCGTTTCAGGAGCCTGCGGCTGCGCTTGTCGGTGATAAACAGAACTTGGCACCGTCCGCTCTCTTTTTGAATTTCTGCTTTCATCGCTGTGCGGGGTTCCCATGATGCTTCGCGCCGGACTGTAACGAATTTAGGCGCCATTTTCAAGTCGGTTTTTCGCCCTTTCGGCGGTTCGAGGGAAATAACGTTAAACACGGAGGATCATTTTTAATGTTATCCGCGTTGTGAGGAATATAAACGGCTGCGGGTTTCCATAAAGAAGAAGCATTTGGATACGCAACGACGAAAAGAGCTAGAAAACCGGTTGCGAATATTAAGAGGTAAGCGTTTTCAACTGGTGCGCTGCTAGGCTGGAGTTCCTATTTGCCAGCCTCTCCTTCGAATTTTCCCGCTCCACCTTAAACGGGGCAGCAGAGACATTGTAGCGCCTGTAACTGCTGAACCATTTAAGGTGGACCGGGACAATTCGAAGGAGAAGCTGACAAACAAGACTTCAGCTTCGTGTACTTCAGCTTGTAGTTACACTAAACGAACTAAACAGTTTTAATAGTCAGCTTAAATAAAATAAAAAAGATGATCATCTCTAGTAGATAATTATTTTTGCTACGTATGAGCCAAAGAGAAAGTTTATTTTCACGACTAGCTTGCGTACCAGCCAGGCTCGTTAATATGAGTGTCTGACGTTTACTCGTCCTAACTTTCAGCAACTTGTAGAGATTTAACGTCTGGTAAAATATATATTTCAGTGACCATTGGTTCTTTAGTCACTTAAGTATGGGATCGTTTAACGACATACAAGTCGTAGAAGTGAATTAAAAATAAAAAAGGCTAGCTTAGTAACGTTAGTAGCCAAGTCAAAGTTTATATGTGCCGTGCTGTGATGTTAAGACAGGGGACCTGCTTAAACTTGAGGATTAAAAAAATCTAGCCACGTTTCAATGGTCAGCACAAACTTCCCAAATAAACCGAATTAAGTTACTAATATAAGCTTTTCCAGCTGGGTGCTTTGACATGCAGTTAGTCAAGTTGTATTTCTTTCTTGAGAAGATGCTAACTGGGTTAACTAGCTAGCTAGCTTTTCTGGTCATGTAGCTAGGTTGTCACCACTCGGTCAACAAATCATCTTTAAAACATTAAATGATATCGTATACGATCTAATCCCGTGCAGGCTATATTAGTGAAACTTTAATGTCAGCTTTGGGTTTGCCAGCATCAGTTTAGTCAGTTGTGTCCCGTACTTCGTTGTTGACAGAGAGGGAGAAACGTCACCATTTTTTTCCATCGTCGTGCTGTGGCAACTTGACGGCTTTGTGTGTGAGCAGCAGCAAACTTTGGTGTTTGGTAGCTGGCCACCGTGCAACACTGAACCATATTTCACGGTTGGGGAGGGGAACATCTTTTTTTTTTTTCTTCCCCCCTCGATACTTTTTCAGTCACTTTCGTCAGAGTATATACATTTTATTTTTGAGCCTATGGAAATTGGAGCTTTATAAGACGAGCATGTCACGCGCGTTTAAACTAAAGCAATAGGCAGCAAAGCAACAAAGACACAAAGTCTAAGCATGGCAAAAATACGACCTGTGGATGCGTTTGACGGGGGGTAACGTTAGAAGAGCCCCTCTTTTTTTCTTTTCTTTTTTTTTTAAGATGGATGAGCACCGGCTACGCTGGACCGAGTTGGATCTATTGCTGACCCTTGTCCAATTTCTTCTTCAGAGTTGAATTATGCCAGCAAAAACGACAAAGAGCTCCACTGCTGCTAAGCCACGGGGGAAAGGGTCGCAGGATGACTCCGACGAGGAGATGCCCCTCGTCCCCGCTAAAGAAACTCACACGGATGACCCTCCACTGACTAATGGTAAGAAACAAAGGATAGTAAACGGGGCTGCTAACTGAAGAGGCTTTGCTTGTAGCTCTGAAACTTTTACGCAGCGTGTCGTTTACTTTCTGGGGGGCTGTGTGTGGCTAAAGTAACGGCCGTGAAACTTTCTGGAGTTATTTATTGTTGTTGTTACTGTTATTGTGGCTAGGTGCTATGACTTACAGTGAGTTTGAAATTAGGGTTGCGCTATTATAAATTTCTGAATAGCTGGGCACTGCTTTGCTTTTTTCTTCTTACCTTTGTCCGTCCGATTTGGGGAAAGTGACACAAAATTCAGCTTAGCAGGCTGCTAACTTGCCGTGTTCCCGTTTTTGGATGCACTAAGCATTTAAAACGAACTATATGAGCTACTTTTCCACAACGGGTGTTCTGGAATAAGGCTGTTGGTAAACTCCAGAGTTGCTTTGTTTACGTTGTTTTCGCCCACAGATACCGATAGACACAAGTCGCTGTTTTTATGCCCTACAACAACGATATTTTCCTCCTTTTCTCTTTAATGTACAGCCGTCTGGGAGCTCTTTCAGCGTGAACAGTAACTAGGCTGAAGTTTGCGCCCGATCCCACCCGGTCTTTGTTCTTCTCTGAGCACAGAGCTTATGTTTTTGTTTGTTTGTTTGTTTTTTGTCTCGCTCCAGCTCCCCTCCCCCACTCGTTTATGCCTCCACCTGAAGTGAAAGGCTTCGTGGAATAGAAGTAGAATTTTTTTTCTCTCTTTTGTGCTCCAGGTGCAGCTCCCGGAGAGCCTGCCGAAGCGGCGGTGGATAATCGAAGTTTGGAGGAGATCCTCGGTAGCATCCCTCCACCCCCGCCCCCAGCGATGACCAATGAACCAGGCGCTCCTCGACTGATGATCACTCACATCGTGAATCGCAATTTTAAATCGTACGCAGGGGAGCAGATTCTGGGGCCTTTCCACAAGGTAAGAGAAGCCGCCTAACCCCACCGGATGGGAGGACTTTAGTGTCATGTCCATTGTGCTAGTTTTAATATGAATATTAAGATAAAGTAGTAACAGTGAGAGATGAGGAAAATGTGTTACATCACTGTTCCTAAAGTAATTTGTGCCTATTTATTTATTTATTTATTTGTGTAGTTTATAAACAAATTGGACCAAATACACCAATGTAAGAGTAGTGCTAAAATTTAAAGACTGGACAAACTGAATACTCTCATTTTTAAATTAAATTTTAATAGTGTCATTTGCAAATAAAAACATTACATCTTATTATGTTATATAAAATCTCACACAATAAGATGGGCTTCCTTCCAGGTTGTTGGGGGTTGTTTTTTTGTTTTTTGTTTTTTTATAACAGGATGTCTGTAATTATTTGTTTGTTAATTATAGTTTGTATAACTAGAAATACTCATTAAAAATGCAGTACATATTGTAAGGCAGTTTACTAAGATCCTAGGATTGTCTTGTTGAATGTGTGTAATTAGTGAAAGGGTAATTACACTGTAAATATGACTTATGGTTTATTGTTTTTACCACTTTTTTTGCACTTCACTCTGCATCCATATTGGTTCTGAGAATTTGTGCTTATATTATAAGTCGTAGTAGTAGTAGTAGTAGTGATGTTCTGGTGCACATGCCTTTTTCTCCCGTTTTTGCAAAATCTATGGTCCTTCCCCATTAATTTAACTGCTTATGAATCAGTTCTTTAAGTTACACCAGTTTAACTGTCCTGGCAGGCAAACAGTACTTAAGTGTAACTGGCCAACGCAGACATGTAAGTGCCTCATACTGTCCCAGAGTGATTGTCATCATCCCAGTTGTGGAGAGGGAAGGTTGATTTTTAACCCTTTTACTTTTTTACTTTCCAGCGCTTTTCCTGTATCATTGGACCGAACGGCAGTGGGAAGTCCAATGTGATAGACTCGATGCTCTTTGTATTTGGATACAGAGCTCAAAAAATCAGGTCTAAAAAGCTGTCAGTCCTAATTCACAGTTCTGATGGACATAAAGATATCCAGAGCTGCACCGTAGAGGTGCACTTTCAGAAGATCATCGACAAGGTAAAATGATATATATTTATTATATTACATTTTTGCTCAGCAATGGCATACCTGATGAGTTTTTGTTGTATGCTGTTGTGTAGTTTCTGTAGTTTGAAGTGTAATGTATTTTCTTGAGGAAAAGGTTTGTTGTTTAATTTTTTTAATTGATCCCCTCACCCCACCAGGTTGTGGCATATTAATATTAATAATTAATTGTGTATTGACTGTACTCATTGATTTAGATTAAAAATATATATTTATTAAGGTGATTGTTGTGTTCTGTTCCAAGAATCTAAAGTAGTTGCTAGCTAGTCACATTAGGTTGAGATGCTGGCAAGTCAATTCCTTATAAGTTGTGCATTAGGGTAGTGTAGATACCCTAACAAAGTAGTGCAATTAATATCATGGTTTTCTGTGTTGTCTTTTTTTTTAACATGACATCATAATTTATATTGGTGGGGTTTTTTTGTTATTATTTTATTTATTTATTTTATTTTTTTGTTCTTTGGGTGTTTTTTTCTGGGGGGGTGCCTTTGGGTGGTTTTAACTCTTATGTGAGGGTAGTGAGAGTTTATGTATTTCAGGATATAATTTTGTAAGGTCTGTGTTTTACTGTTTTATACCTGTGACTAGGCAACATATAGTACCTCAAATTAGTAGTAGTGTTGGTGTGCATATTTATTCACTGCTGCATCTTTTACATGTCACATAAGGTTGTCTTTTCAGTTCATATTTTTATTTACCAGTGCCATACAATTGCCCCCCCATCTCCACTTCACACATTTAGTCTAGATACAACTGCTGTGTCATGGAGAGGGGAAAATGGCAGAGGGTATCTCTAATGCTGTAGAGATTTCAGTTCCTTACCCTGTTTAATGAAGCTGGCCTAATACTTAGGGTTGTTTTGCTATGTGAGTGTATTCTGTGTGCTTAGAACCTAAGATGGTTTGTTTGTGCCCCTCCCCCATTTCAGGAAGGAGATGACTACGATGTCATCCCCAACAGCAAGTTCTATGTTTCAAGAACTGCCGGTAAAGATAATTCCTCAGCTTACCACATCAATGGCAGAAAAGCAACTTTCAAAGATGTTGGAACTTTGCTCCGTAGCCATGGCATTGACCTTGACCACAACCGATTTCTTATTTTGCAGGTAATGAATCTGTTTTATTTCACTGGGCCTTTTTAAAGTAATTTTATGTGTGGGGTTTTTAATTCATATAATTTCTGCTGGCCATTCTTGACCTCTGCATAGATATTTAAAAAGCAACGTAATAAAATTAGGTCATGATATTCCTATTTATGTGGAGCTGCAGCCAAAGAAAACGAGCGGACACTTGACAACAGTCCTTAGACTGCTATAGCAGCGCATCATGGTTTTCAACATTGCAGAAAAGGTGCAAACCATAATTTGCTGCTTTAGAGTTTTAAAGGGATTGCATAATTGGAGCCATACTGGATGTAAGTAAAAGGTAATTCAGACTCGTTAACAAACAAGTCAGCTGGTAAAGAAGACAGAGTTCAACATCTGTCTGCTATGCCTTCCCCACTTTAGCAGCACGTAAATATTGGTGTGTGAGAAAATAAGGTCTAACCCCAATATTACTTGTGCTGCTTCAGTGAGGCAGGATCGAACATCTTTATTTTCCCCCTTTTTATCTTTGATTATTACTTTTGTCATTGACATTACTTGTATAGCTGTTATTTCATTTGTTCCACCATACTTTGTATTGTTTAAGTATAATGTATGGAATTTAGGGTAATTTTATAGAAGTAGCACTTACCTGCAGTTTATTACAAATTTGTCTCCTATTCTTTTTTTTGTCTGTTATAGCTGATGTTTATGTGGGTTTTAAACTTGCAGTTTATCATGAGTTTTAGTTGTGTTGAATATGGGTGTAAACAGAAATAGTAAGGTTTTTGTCATTTTAGTCATGGTTCATCGTTATGTTCTTATGTATTTCATTGTAACTTTTTGACTTAAAAAAATGGGATTAAAAGAATGTTGTATTCAAGATTAGGGTATTGTGGTATACAAAGTTCCTGCTGTGTGCTTTACAGGTAGTTCTTACTCAGTCCTAATACATATGTATGGCAGTGAAGCTTTTATATCACACAGTTTATCCACAACTCCGTTATTGTCTATTGGGCCAAAATGTAAGACTTTATATATTAATGCTGCTTGTACTGTATTAGCATAATTCTGCGGCAGTTTTTATTAAATGTTTATTATTATTATTATTACTGCTACTACATATTACTACATATGTATGACAGTAAAGCTTTTATCTCCATTGTTGTCTAATGTGCCAAAATGTAAGATTTTTATATATTAATGCTACTTGTGCTGTTTTTATTAAATGTATTATTATTATTATTATTATTAGAATTATTATGACTACTACTACAACAACTGTGTGTGTGTGTGTGTGTGTGTGTGTGTGTGTGTGTGTGTGTGTGTGTGTGTGTCTTTTGTCAGGGAGAAGTGGAGCAGATTGCTATGATGAAGCCCAAAGGCCAGACGGAGCATGATGAAGGTATGCTGGAATACCTTGAGGACATTATTGGCTCCTGCAGACTCAAAGAGCCCATCAACACTTTGTGCAGACGAGTCGAGCTACTCAATGAACAGAGAGGCGAAAAGGTGAGCTACGAAAGTGACATCTGAAGTTGCTACTAAATAAAATAAAAAGGCTTATGGGTAATTTAGTGCACTGGACACTAGGAAGGAGACAATATGGGGTGGGGGGAAGTGTTTCAGATTTGCCTACATTAAGATTTTGTAATAGGATTTGGGATTTGACCATCTAGTCTGTTGGGACAGAAGACCATAAAACCTTGCTTTTGCACCAGTTTCCACTCTTTGATCACGAATGCTGCGTCAGTAATGTGTAATGTTTGTTATTATTTATTCTATTTTTATCTTTATTTTTTTCAGTTCTTGAAAGTAAATATCTATAATGGGTCCAAATTCAAAAACTATAGAAAACACTGAAATGACTAGTTACAGTACTTTTTGTCCTTTTTTTTTTTATTATTATTATTATTTTTTATTTTTTATTTTTTTTAAAAGAAGGCAGTGACATACAAATGCACATTCCTCATCCACTTCTTGTTTAAGCTCTGGGTCAATCTGGTTAGATGTAGCATGTAATTGTTGGCACATCTTCAAAATTTAAAACTATAGAAGCACAAGTAACTGATAATTGAATTAGGTTCACTTGGCCCAGCTTCCATTTTAGTTTCTCTATTTGAATTGAAGAAATGCCTAAAATCTCCATTTGGGGAAAACGAAGATGTAACAGTTGTTACATTAACAGCAGGACAATTAGGATAACCAGTACTACCTATTGGAGCAGCACTAAAATAATCTAAACATCTAACCTAATTTTCAATAATACCATTACACACCAGTGCACAACATGCTGTAGGCGCAAGGCTACATGACAGGCGAACCTGACTATTTTTATTTATTTATTTATTTTTTATGGCTGTTTTGTTGTTATGATTTATTAAAATTTTTGGATGGTCTCCCCCACAAGTAACTGGTAATTGCTGGTATACATATGGTAGTTTAAGGATATAAAATGCTTTCAACACCGTGGCCTTTATAAAGTTGCAGTGTAATCAAAGAGTAAAAACATAATTTTGTAATAAATCTCATTACTGACAGTGTAAGTAAAAAAATCTTTTGATTTAAAGTTTGAATATGTTAACAGATTCACAGTGTGGGGGGCTGATATGTTTCTTTTTGGAGAAAAACTCAGGTGTGCTTTCACAGATTTTAAAATGTTAATTGTGTGCATTTTGTGGTGCGGTGGGTATAAATAGATAAAAATAGCCTGGTGTTGAGTAACTGGGACAAGTGGATTTACTACAGCTAAATTTAACATGCTTAAACAAGAAATGACCATCTTGAATGTGTTAAAGTTAAACGGTGGTGTGATTTTCATGCTGCCGAAATGGTCAGTAATTCCAGTTAAGCATTAGGCTTTGAGTGTTTATTGGATTAAGGTTTGTTGTTTTCAGGTAAAACTAACATTCCTTTTTAAATAGTTAGAACAGTAAGTATATATAAGCTCTAAGACCCCAGCATTGAAAACCATAATTTGAGTGTGTCCTTGTTTATTTTGGACCAAGAGCATTTATTCAGTTGCATTGTTTGATTTATGTGATTATATTGTGTATACAGTCATTGCTGCGTTTTGCTGATGTTGCTTTCTTGGCTTATTTATTTTGGCAAAAGTTCTCAGCTCAGGGGTATCTTTTCCCTCCTTAAATGTCAGCTTCTTTTACAAAGATCAGGCATAAATGGAAGGGACAAGGAGGACTTGTGCTACACATGTCATCATTTATGGCTTGTTATTTGTATATGTAGTGGTTCAATCTGTAAATGCATTGAGTTGTATTGCTCAGTTTATACAGTCTTGTTCAGCTTTGCTAACAAGCTCTTTTTTATTATTTAGTTATTTATTTATTTAATGATTTAGCCAAAAGCAATTGCAAAATGTTCAGCAATAAAGAAACTGAGTGATGGTGAGATTTATTTGTGTTTGTTTATTTTAATTATGAGGCAGTCCTGCTAACATTCTTGGTTAGCATGTAGTGGTGGTAGTGCTGTGTAAGGTTTGTTTGGTGGATAAAGAAGAGTTTTCTTAACTGACCTAGGTACATACTCAGCTTAGCTTATTCTGGTTAACATATAAGCTGTGCTTTTACATGACACCGAAGGGAGAATAGAATGTAGGGAGATGTGGTGGAAATTATTCAGTGTATTTACAGATGTAAAATTGGGTTAAGTGACAGCCCTGAAGTGACTTAAGGTCATTAATCTGTGTAGGTGTAATATCCATGCCCCCCCCTTATATGTATGTACATTGATGTAATGAGACCTGTTTATGGCCATGTCAGAGCGTTAATTAACTAATTAATTAATTTAGTTATTTATTTATTTTTGTGTGTGTTTGTGAGACCTGAAAACCATGTTGGTAACCTGTTTAAAGCCTTCTTATCTATTTTCCCTTGTTCTTGTCTGATGTTAGGATGTAATTAAATGCGAATGATCTGTCTAACAGTTACTTTTTCTCCTGAATTTGCAGCTGAACCGTGTGAAGATGGTGGAGAAGGAGAAGAATGCCCTGGAGGGTGAGAAGAACAAAGCGGTAGAATTTCTTACTTTGGAGAATGACATGTTCAAGAAAAGGAGCCAACTCTGCCAGTTCTATGTGTAAGGCCTTTAAGTCACTCCCATTGCACTGTCAGAGAAAATTGTGTATAGCTTGGAATTTAACTTTTGTGTCTCTTCTCTCTCTAGAACAACAAGTAACGTTAAGTCTTTGACCAAATAAAAATAAGAATTAACCCTTTTTCTGAAATATTGCATTTTGTCAGCTATTGGGAATGTGTGGTAAATTGGTGATATTGGTTATCTGCAAATGTATTCAGCACAATCCTGTACTTTTAGAGTGTGATTTTAATTTATTTCATATTGTGACTTGCCTCTAGATGAAAAATGTGCAGGTTTGAGTTAGTCGATGGATATTTTTGTATGTGAGGTGTGGTGGGGTTTTTTTTCTGTCTAGCTGTCTATCTTAGGTTGGTCAGCCACAGCTCATCATTTAGCATAACAGTAGTCCAGCAAAACTATTGGTTTTGTACTGCTTGAAGCATTATGCTGTTATTGGCCTTTGCAATATTGCTATTGCAGAAGGCTACAGTATAATCAGTCTGATCAGTGTTTTTACTGTCTGTTCTAAGCTTTCTGGAAAAATGTATTGTATCTTGTTTTATTTTGGGGGTCAAAATAATACATGTCAGTGCTATGTCAGTGTTGACTGACCAGCGGATTTTAATAAATGGCAAGTTGCAATTGCAGTATGTACACATGATTAGTACTTATTTTGTCCATAGTGTGCATATTATGTCTTAATAGATGTACATCCTAAGCTTGGTGTACAAACTGTAATAGCACAGCTTTTGGAAGTTTTTGTTTCTGTTATTGTCTAAATTCTTTATATTATCATTTTATTTATTTATTTATTTATTTATTTATTTATTTTACTGCCTTGTTTTGTGGCTTCTGGGAAGCCTGTAGAGGGCAAAAAATAGAATTTTAAAAACAGTGTATTGAAATTAATTTGTACTATTGTAACTATTTTTTAACTGTTCTGCCTAACTATGGTATAAACTTAGTGGCAAATAAAATTTGTTAGTTTTACGTGTGCTTGAAAAGGCATAGACTGTCAGAAATCTAGCCGCTGCTGATGGACTCCATAACCCTAAACTTTTAGGACGTTATCAGGTACGAATACTTGCAGGTCCAAGTGTGTCGCTTAGAAAAGGGTTTAGTTAAAGAGCCAGATGGACAATGCATTTCATTTAAATGGCCCATAGCAAAAGGTTAATATTAGGCTTTAAAGCTTTTAGTCTTGTGATCTCAAGGATGTAGAAAACTGCTCTTATGCCTGTCCAGGATTAGACTAACGGAACAAGTGACCTGAACACTGAAACCACTGAAGTTTAATATGATGGAGAGACAGTTTGCATGCTGTTGTACAAGCAACTGGTGTGAATTTGTTCCTCACAAAACTGGGGAAAGCTTTTGAAGCATACGTTAGATTGATTTAACAGGCTGTGCCATGATTCATTTTTCCCTGGACTCAGGTTTCAGATTGTGAGCGGTGTCAGGTTCCACCTGAGAGCAAAGCCATCCATCAGCAGACCTGACAGCACATGCATATGCCATATCCCCTCAAAGTGCATGGCTACAATCAGGGATTCAGCTTTTGCCATGAAACTGTCCTCAAACATGGCCTAGAATTGAAAACAGTATATTGGATTTAGTTTACACAAATATAATTCTGTTTAAAATATGACCACATAAGAGAGTTACTGATGAAAAACAAGGTTAATGCATGACTAATAAAGATTTCCATGAGCTTTAAATAATTTCTTTTGAGTTCTAGGTGTTATTTGCTGTCCATTGTGAGTGTTGGTGTCTTTTAGAGTTCTGTTAATAACTTGAAGTGCGTATTTGATTCATTTATTTTTCAAAATAAGTAGAAATATGATAAAGCACCAAGTATCCGCTTATATATATATATATATATATATATATATATATATATATATATATATATATATATATATATATATATATATATATATATATATATTTGCAATTTAGCACATGACTGTATATATGTTATTTCATGTTTAAATTATAGCGCTACTTGGTTTCTTTACTAGGTAATTAGTAGAAACTAGATAACTTTTTATATATTTATTTTTGGTCAGATTTAAGTTGCCTCCTGCATTGTTTGTTTTTAAATGCAAGTGTTGGTCTTTTCAGGCATGATCTGCAGCAGCGTGTGGCTGAAAAGGAAGCAGAGAAACAACAGATCCAGGAGGACACCAAGGGACTGACTGAAAAAAGCAACCAGCTCACAGAGGAAATGAAGGGGAAGAACGAGGCCCTGAAGAATGTGGAGAAGTAAGAAACAAGGCCTAACTCATTTAAACTTGCAGGAGTGGCATGGTGTTTCTTTTTGGGGTGTTTTTTTTTTTTTGTTTTTTTTTGTTTTTTTTGTGTTGGGGGGCTTGCACAATGCATCTGAAAATGCTTAGTTGGCATATCAGTTGGCTGTCATTGTCCCTCTTTCAGTATTGTTTCTTTTGTACTCTCTCAGCTAAGAGGAGCATGGGTGATACTGCCTGTCCTATACACTCATTACCCCACCCTCCTCTTTCTCTGAAATGGCAATTTAGGGACATTCAGAGCTCAGGTTTCTCAGCTCAGTGAAGTGTTGTTGTCTATCCAGGAAATTGGGCAAGCTGACTAAGTTCATTGAGAACCAGAAGGAGAAGTTCACCCAGCTGGACCTCCAGGACGTAGAGGTGCGCGAGAAGCTCAAGCACACCAAGAACAAGACCAAGAAACTTCATAAACAGCTACAGAAGGATAAAGAAAAGGTATGTATAGCTATGATTAATCATGACGTTTGAATATAGTTTAGTTGTGCAAAATGTACTGTTATATACTTTAAATATTCGTTCTGTCACTGCATTTTAAAAATGGTAGCTTTATAACCTTATAAAATGTTTTCTATTTTCAGTTAGGCCTGTCACAATTATTACATAATCGAGTTATTTGAGATGACCACAGTCATTTTCATCTGTCAATAACATGTTAGTAACATCTTGCAAAAGATGGTGCAGTGTCAAAAAAAATAGAAGCTGTAAATTTGGCTAAATAGTGGAGCAAGTGAATGTGTTGTGTGCAGTTTTGTTTTTGAGTTGCTTTGTGTAACTCTGAGGTTGCACAACATTCAGCTAGTAGCTTGAAAGTATTACTGTTTAAATCTGGCCGTTGTTGTTGTTGTTTTTCAATTAATTAATTATTTTTTTTTATCATACAAACTCCAGGTCACTTATAAGCCCAAGTAATGTTAGCTAGCTGATTCTGTTGTTGCTTAGTTTTGTTTTTGCCCTTTACTGTATATTTTGTAAAACAAAACAGATTTGTAAACAGATTAAGCGCAATTGTGTATAACAAATAATTGTCATCTAAGCTCTTATTGTCTCATTAGCCCTAATTTCAATGTAAAGTATTTTTAAAAAGTAAGAGTTTTATTTAGTAATTTTGTAAACTTTCTATTAGTCCACTTTCAGGTCATGTCAAATAATGACACAAGGGTTTATTCTGACCGCAACAATATATGGTTTTTTGGTTTGTGTTTTGGTTACCAGCAGTACTCATGTTGAACTGTGTACCAGCACTTGGTGTTTTTAGGATTTTTCATAAATTATGGCTAAGAAATTACTCTCAGTAAGCTTTAACTGTGTATGTGAACTGTACACAGAAGCACATTAGCATTTTTAGGTGTGCAAGTAAGGAACAATTTGATTGGAAGTGTTAAATTCAATCAGTGCAGTAAAGAGTTCTCATGAGAGTATTCCTATAGGCTGACATATTTTGTGTATTTTAATATAAACACCATTTGCCCTTTAGGATATTTATTTTGCAAACAAACCAAAACAAGAACCACAGCAGTATAAAATTTTAGAACATATAAAAACATAGACCTTTTTACATGGGCCACATTTTTTTCCCCCAAGTCTATAATGATGTTTTGCATGCTTAAGCCTTGCTGTAAAAAGTGCAAATATTTCATAATTTTTTTAAATGAATTATTATTTATTTATTTATTTATTTATATTTTGCCTTGCATACATTTGGTGCCACAGTTAATCATTTTATAGGTAGTCTTAATAATGTCAGTCTTCATTCAATCCACAAAGTTTCCATAGGATAACTTGACAGTAATTACTCCCTGGAGAAGCCTCTACTTAAACTTTGCCAATGTAGTGCAAAATTAATGTTTATGACTGCAGGCAATCAGTTTTACGACTCGTGGCCTCTACTAAATTCTGTGCTCCTTACTTCTCAGTGATGGTACCTTGGATTTGCCACTTGAGGCAGATTACACAGGCTCACACCCTTGAACTTGGTTTCCTAAACCCTTAACAGTTCTCTTGGCTTATTTTCAACTTGTATGAATGTGTCTTGCATCTTTCTCCTGTTCCTCTCCCTCCTGTGTTGGCCTTCGTAAAGCCAAAATAATCTGGTGGTAATAAATGAAAGTGAGATTTTGGGGGAAGAGAAGGGGGGTCGTAAGGGCAGTGCAGTCCAGCTCTCTGGGGTGCAGTGTTCTGCAGCATGCCTGTGAAGTATAGCTTTGTGTAACAATCGCAGCAGTTTCCCTTTTCACCCGCAAATTAACCCTATATTAAAGGCCCTGCTCACGTTCCCCCTCTCTTTTGCCATGGATGGCACGGCAGGAAACCTGGGTTTACACAGCTGTCTGGCACCTATGATCTGAGAGAGACGCAGCATCAGGCTGTGCTTTTTGAACAATTTTTATTTGTTTTTCCCCTCCCTTTCTCCCAATTTAGTCAACGCCAATTCCCAATGTGGTAGTAGATCTATGACCAAAGCAACAGCTCTACCAGTCTAGGATAGCATGCTTCTCAGCTGCATATGGTTCTTAGCATTGCATCTTCTAACATTTTGAAAGGACATCATGTCAAGATGGTCTTTCACGATGCTGAAATTTCAGCCAACAGTTAGTTGCCACTTAATTTTAATTGATTGCCGTTTTGTTTATTGTAAAAAGCCTGAATTGGCTGAATTAAGTGATTTTGACTCCTAGCTGTCAGCAATTGGTCGCACCCAACATAGACAGAGTTGAGCTGAAATAAACAAACATTACTCATCACTTCCCTTTTCTGTGTTGCTATAGTGCGAACTGCAGATTGAGGGACGGAAGAAATTTTTCATCTAGTGAGCTCTATCACAAGCTCTCAAACTGGCTATGCTTATATAGTTTTGTGGTTGGGCAAAAGTGATTTAACTGGGCGGGGGCATGAGGGGTCGTAGAATTGAGCATTGTATTGTACGGTTGATCTGTGAGTGAGTACTGGTCAAAGATTTAAATCATAACATTACTAAATAAACAGTTGTAGCGCTAACATCAAGGCATGCAGAGTTGAATGCTGGTTATTTCGCGGTAAACGACATTGTGAAGGTTGATCTTGTTCTTGTATCTGCTGCCTTAATAGCAGCTAAACTTTCAGTTCAGTTAAAATCGCTCCTTTTCCTAACATCAAGATCACATCTAAGATGTTGTGATTTTCTGTTTGTACCTTTCTCTTGTAATATTGCTTAAACTAGCACAGTACGGACTCCTGGCTTTTAATTAAAATGATGTATTATTATTATTTATTGCTGTCCCCATCTGTATTTTATGTCCTATGAATAACGTGACCTGAAAACAGCTTGTTGAAATAATCGCCATTAGATGATTGTGTAATAATTCCGATGGGCCTAGACTAAGCTTATTTAATTCTGCTTGAAATGGGTGTAAAGGTCTCAATTGCCTTCAAAAC
This sequence comes from Megaleporinus macrocephalus, assembly GCA_021613375.1. NCBI lineage: Eukaryota > Metazoa > Chordata > Actinopteri > Characiformes > Anostomidae > Megaleporinus > Megaleporinus macrocephalus. The sequence continues at coordinate 10,397,831 of CM038723.1, read as the reverse complement.
TGGTTTTGAAAATTTGTATAAAGTTACTGCAAATGAAGGAAGTTGATGCTTTCGTTTTTATATACTGTGAGTCTTGAGTAAGTTTTGGCTCTTTGTTTCCCTTACGGTTAGCTGGAAGAGGTAAGAAATGTCCCTGCCAGCAGTGAGAAGATCATTATGGAGGCCTCTGCACAGAAGGAGGAGTTGGAAAAGCAGAAAGTTAAGGAGGAAGAGGCTCTGGCCCAGGTGATGGAGAGCCTTAAAGAGGAGACCAGCGGCCTGCAGCTGGAAAAAGAGGTTTGCCACACTTCCGTCAACTGTGCGTGATACTTTTATGACCGTAACCCAAGCTGCTTGCTGAGAAGAATGTTACAGTGAAGTGGATTTGCTAAGCAGTTATTGACGTCTGGGTTTATTTCCCGCTGTCTCTGGAAACTCTTGAAAGCTTTTGAATTTAGGAAAATCCAAATCAGGCATTGAAGGTTTAAAGAAATTGAATAAAGGGTTTTGTAAATATTTAAGTTAGACCCCAAAGTAAATATTAAAGATTAGCTGTATTACTGTAACAATATACATATACTTAAGTTTGATTCAGCTGAGCTATTTATATTTTTCATATTAAATTTGTTTTCTCTGAATTGGCTGTATTAGGTTCCATATCGTTGCTTGCTTGGTTACCTCCTGAGCAGGGGATGTACATAATGTTTATAATGTTATGTAATTCATTTTACCTACAGCAAAAAGAAAAGGAGCTTCTGGAGCTGAGTAAGGCTGTGAATGAGACACGCTCACAGATGGATGTAGCTCAGTCTGAGCTAGACATCTACCTGAGCCAGCACAACACGGCAGTTTCACAGCTGAACCAGGCCAAAGAGACTTTACAGGGCACTGCTGACACACTCCGTGAGAGGAGAGCTGCCATCAAAGACCTGCAGGTCAAAATACCCAAATGTGAGCAGGAGCTCAAGAAGGTGTGTCTGCCTGGACATTGGTCTGTGTGTATCATAAACATTAAGTCATTAGTGGTGCCAAAAAAAAGGCCAAATAGTGTTGAAGTTACAAAAGGCTGGTGACAGGGCATTTGATAATAATAAAGGTATAATAATGTACCTTTTTAGAGACGTAGCACCCCTTAACATCTGTCTAAATATCTAAAACCAAAACATGTAAAGTAATCCAGTGTGGTACGTGTACAGGATGAACAGGAGCTGGAACAGATCTCTGAGCAGGATGGACAGGCTCGGGCAACAGTCAGTGACATGAGGCAGAAGGTTGAGGAGGCCAAAAGCTTTCTGTCGTCCAACCGTAGCAGAGGCAAAGTGCTTGATGCCCTCATGCAGCAGAAAAGGAGTGGAAAGATACCTGGTGTTCTAGGACGCCTGGTAAGATGCTGTTCTCAAATAACCTATTTAGCTGTTTAAAGTAAAATGCTGGCTTTCTAACATAGCTTAGGGTGTTTTCTTTCCGCTTTCATCTATTATTTCCACTGTAGGGTGACCTAGGGGCCATTGATGAGAAGTATGATGTTGCCATCTCATCAAGCTGTGGTTCACTTGATAACATTTTGGTGGACACCATTGACACGGCCCAGAAATGTGTCACCTTTCTTAAGGCCCAGAATATTGGCGTGGCCACGTTTATTGGTCTAGATAAGGTGAGTAATGTGCTAGCTAGTGAAACATCTTACATATGCAGTGCATTTGTTTTTAACCAAAATATTGGACATAAATGTACTCAGATTCTATAAATATAAATGTATTTATTTGTTAGTTTGTGAGTATTTATTTGTTTAGCTAACAAATTGTCTACATCATCAGATTAAGCATTGTTTTGTTTTTTTATGTTGATAGATGAAAGTGTGGGAAAAGAGCATGGGTGCCATCTCCACTCCAGAGAACATTCCTCGGTTGTTTGACATGGTGAAGGTCAAGGACGAAACCATACGGCCTGCATTCTACTTTGCCCTTAGAGACACACTGGTGGCTAAAGACCTGGAGCAAGCCACTAAAGTGGCCTTCCAAAAAGATAAACGCTGGAGAGTGGTTACTCTACAGGGACAGATCATCGAACAGGCTGGTAACGATTGTCTTAATCAGATATTGGCATGATTGTATCACAGAAAACGCTGTTTTTCTTCATTCCCTCTCATTTACACTGCTATTCTTCCTTTCTCTCAGGCACTATGACTGGAGGAGGAGGACGTGTAATGAAAGGCAGAATGGGCTCTTCTATTGGAACTGAAGTCACACAGGAACAGGTGAGATCACAAACCCACTTCCATCTGTTCCACATTAGACCACAGCTTTGGAGACCATCGTGTTTCTGACTCGGTGTGTGTTTATGTAGCTGGATCGTATGGAGAGTGCTCTGAAAGAGAAGGTGGTGCAGCTGCAGGACTGGCAGCAAAGGAAACAGCAGCTTGAGGAGAAGGTGCACAAACAGAGACGGGAGCTCAGAGACATGAAGAACACGTTGGAGAAATACACAGCCAGCATTCAGGTCAGCCAGAATACACACCTCCAAAAGGATTTCTTAATGCTTTGACAGTTTTAAAAGAAAAGCATGGCTATTTGTACTGTATCCTAGCATCTCTATGGAAAATGCTGGCATGTCATACAAATATGTATACATAGTCATTTGGTATAAAACTATCCTTTAAGTTCTATTCAATGGCCATACTGTTATGATGGACTAATAGGTTATGGGTTTTTTGTCTATAGAGCCTTGAAGAGCAAGAAATTCACCTGAAATCCCAGATGAAGGAGTTGGAAGCTAATGTTATTGCGGCTGCTCCAGACAAGGCTAAGCAAAAACAAATGGAGAAGAGTCTGGATGCCTTCAAGAAAAGTAAGGAGCTTACTGCTTTATTTGATGTGCTAATATAATTAAAAAGAAAATCCCAATTTTAAAATGTCGGTACTTCTACCTCAAGATGATGTTAATGGAACTAATAGTATTTTTTCAACTGGTACTTTCCAAATAATATAATCATTTAAATGAACTGGGACAGGGTGGAAATGTTAAACCTCCTATAATCAAGTGACATGACAGCTACAGGGCCTCATAGTTTGTCATTTTAATGGATGAATCCCTGTTTTATCTGTCAGACTTTGAGGCTGCCTCCAACAAGGCAGGAAAGGTTGAGGCCGAGGTGAAACGACTCCACACTCTGATTGTGGACATCAACAGCCACAAGCTAAAGGCTCAACAGGACAAACTGGATAAGGTCAACAAGGAACTAGATGAATGCTCCTCAGCCGTCACTAAAGCCCAGGTGGCTATCAAGACTGCAGGGCGGTAAGTGAAACTTTTCCTCTGGTTAGGTTCTCGTTTAATAGTAACCTAACAACCACATTATTTTGCGCATTGCTATTAGTTTGTGTAACCTAAAAATCCATATATTGTTGTTTTTTTTGTGAGACATTTGGAATTAAGCAGGCAGTGTAAAATTACACAATTTAATAGGCAATAACATCGTGTCAGCCAATTCAGCTGTCCACCTCTTGTATCCCACCACAGTAATCTGAAGAAATCTGAGGAAATAGTGGCACGTCTTGAGACTGAGATTGCAGAGAATGAGAAACTCATGGAGGAGCTAATGGAGGAGTTGAAAAAACTAGAGGACCAAGCCGGAGAAATCATGAAGACCTGCCAAGAGGCTGAGGTATGTTAATTTATGTGGGGCTAGATTTGATGAAAGCTGTGTTTTACCACTTTGTTAGTTGCTTTGGTCTGATACAGGGGTTACCTTTTCTACAGATTTTAATTGTTTTAATCGAATGTCAATGTTTTCTTGGCTGCTGAGCTTGATGTAGTATTCAAACAGAAGCTAGGGCTTGCCTGATTTATTTATTAATTAGTTTATTTATTTATTTATTTTAAAGGAAGCACTACCTGAGGTACAGGAACAACATCGTGGAGTTTTGCAGGAGATCAAAGCCATTCAGGAGCAGGAGCACTCTCTGCAGAAAGAGTCCCTAAATGTCCGTCTGAAAGTGGAGCAAATAGACACAGCCATTGCTGAGTGCCAGAATAAGATCAGACACTGGGAAAAAGAGGTGAACAGTTAAATTTGTTTTATTATCTAATAACATTATTGTCAGTTTTTTAGTTTTTCCAAAAATAATATTGTATTGTAATTGTTTTGATATTTTCTTTGACAGTCCACCAAGATTGCTCTGCATTCTATTGATGATAAACCAGCACAAGAACTCTCTAAATTAACTCCGGAGGAGCTGGAGGCTATTAAGAGCCCTGATGTCATTAAAAATGAGATTGCCTTGCTGGAGGACCGCTGTGCCCATATGAAGCCCAATCTAGGAGCTATAGCGGAGTTCAAGAAGAAGGTACATGAATAGTGAATGTTGTTGTTTTTATTTATTTTATAAGAAACTAAAATGCTGTTTAGACCAGGTTAGTTTTATTGTGAGGTGATTCAGTTATTACTCGTTTACCAGAAATTTTAGGCCAGTTCTAATCTGGCTTTTGGGTCGTTTGTATAGATTGCTGTCACGTCATCAAAGACTCCAGCATCTTTTACATAGTAAAAAAAAAAACAGCAATAGGAATAACACTTGGTTAAATCAGTCCTGTGTCAGTTGCCTCTTATACAAATAGTCAATCATATCATATTGGGGTGGAAAAGTTTTACATTTTTTTCTTAATCAGACCTGCTGACCTGTGTCCGTTTTGACATCAAATTATGCTCCTACAATTTGTCATTGTAAATTATGCAAAAAGCTGTGAGTTCTGTTCTGCGTGTGCAGTATTCAAGTCTAACAGCAAGAGGCAGCAGCATTTAGCCTGCCAAAAACAAAATAAGAGTTTGATCATTCATGGCATTGGGTTCATTTCCCAAATATCAAGCCGGGATGACATGCATAACATCAGTCATTTTGAGAGTCTACAGTCGACAGCAACACAAAGTAGGTTTTATCCCTCTCGTTCACTTCTCTGGCTGCTTCCACAAGAAAGGACCAGGCTGTTAACTCCTCCGTGTAGCTAACGGGCTGAGGTACACATGGAAAGTTGAAATTGACAATTCAATTTAACTTTACACAGACCTGCCAGGCTCGGGGAAAATTTTTAATGTTAAATGCATGCTGAACAAGCCAAATTACATAATGGGTTAGGGTTATAGTAGGATAATAATATTAAGTTAAACAGAATGTTGGCTTTTCATAGCACTGTAATCATTATTATTGCAGCCAAGTGGTGCCAAAGCATGTGAACAGATGCTGCGATCACATGTTTGCAGTAGATGTTCGACAACTGAATGTCTCATGAACACAAAATGTCTTGTCGAATTCCAGGCAAACCATATTATATAACAAAAATATAAAGAGTATAAAGTATCCTCCTCCCTTTTCCACCTCAGCTTAACTACCTACACTGCTATAGCTCTTCTCTTCTGCCATAATCATTGAAGTCATTTAGGTGAATGAAGCAACCTTACACTACTGTGCTACACAAAAAATATTCCCAGGTCTGCTTAAGTATGGAGAGGGAGCGTTTTCTTGTTCAGTGGCTTAAAGGAAGTTGATATGCACTGTCCAACATTAAACATGCCAAAAAAAAAATAATTAAGTAGCAATGTTGAATGTTGGTTTATTCCCCAAGTTAATACCAGTGCCATTGACACACTGTATTCTGCAGTTTACCAGCTAGTCAGACAGCTAGGCTGCTGTTGTCTGCATCATCCTTTAACATTGTGTATGTGTGTGTGCGCATGCAGGAGGAGCTGTATTTGCAGAGAGTTGCTGAGCTGGATGAGATCACCACTCAGAGAGACAATTTCAAGCGGGGTTGTGAGGACCTGCGGAAGCAGAGGCTGAATGAGTTCATGGCAGGATTTAACATCATTACTAACAAACTCAAGGAGAACTACCAGATGTTGACACTAGGGGGTGATGCAGAGCTGGAGCTTGTGGACAGCCTGGACCCTTTTTCTGAGGGCATCATGTTCAGGTGGGAATACCCAGTGAGACTAACTGTAACCAGATAAGCAACATGAAACATGTTAACATTGAAGTTACTGTTTTAAATATCAGTTATGCAATCTATCTATAACCATATCTTGTTGTTTTGTCATGTTTACAATTTCAAAATGTTGTGTTAGATATTTCAGACAAAATGCTCACTTGTGCCAGCTAAAACCTTAACCTACAACCTCCATCATGAGGTTTTCTTATCTTATTGAACAGTCTTTTAGCCAAGCTAAAAGTGTGCTGTGAATTTAACTGAAAGCCCCTCTTCTTTCTTAGTGTGCGTCCTCCCAAGAAGAGCTGGAAGAAAATCTATAACTTGTCTGGAGGGGAAAAGACACTGAGCTCTTTGGCTCTGGTCTTTGCTCTGCATCACTTCAAGCCCACGCCCCTCTACTTTATGGACGAAATAGATGCTGCGCTGGATTTCAAGAACGTGTCCATTGTGGCCTGCTACATTTATGTGAGTTATTTTTTGTGGTCTTCCTCTTCTGAGCACTGTTACTGTTATACTACTCATTGCACGAGTTTCACTTTTCTCTCTGCACATGATTCATAGGAATTTGTTGTTACTATTGGACTGATGACAAATAGTCAGATGCAAGTGGGTGTTACAGGCATTTTGCTGCAGAATTCAATTGAAATTACGTCGTTACTCCAATATTTTATGCACTTTTGTTGTCTAGCCAGATGGATTTATGATTAATTTGTAAATAATAACTCAATTTATTGGAATATTGACACTGATTAAGCAAGCACAACTTCACTTTGTACTTGACCTGATATCTGTTGAGCTCTGCTTATCTTTTTCAATGCCCCAGACCTGTGTCCACATATGAAGAATGTAAATGCAGCACTAGTTTCCTGTAAAGCAACATTTTGAGTACCCCTTGCCCTAGATTCTCAGCTCCCAATACTCTTTTTGTTACTAATAAACTAATTTAAAACACCTTCCTGAGTTGAGCTGTGTGTTTTGCAGTAGAGGAAAGGCTATAATGGGCAGGCAAGTGGTACCAAGAATAAGACTCACCTGAGCACACCTGCCTGTAATTTTTCAGATTTTCCCTAAGCACTTTAACTTTTAACAGGTATGATAGACTGGGGCTAAACTCTGCAAGATGGTAGATCTCTAGGATTGGACATCCTTGCTCTAAGGTTTTAGTTTCTATAGGCTTTCAGGGTGTGCTTGTCAAAATGCCTACATTTTGCCTTGATTTGTTTACTTAACAATTTATATATTGTTAAAACCAACTGAAACATGCTCTTTGGGATTCACTTGAACAAGCAGAGAAGAGGACAGGCCTTTTTATGTAAAACACTATTGTCTGTTGAGAGTTGGTTAAGCCTGTTCTGTTCCAGTTTCAGCAGGTGTCTGGCACTTAAGGTCAGACCATGAAAAGGCTTGGCTACACATTTTTTAAAATATCCCTCCTCAGATTTTGGTCCCTGTTCTACAGCTTTAATAGAATGAGCTGAAAAATGACAAGACCCCTACATCTGACTCATTTTGATTCCCATTTCTTTTGTCTTTACCTTCCAGGAACAAACCAAGAATGCTCAGTTTATCATCATTTCTTTGAGGAACAACATGTTTGAGATGGCTGACCGCCTGATAGGCATCTACAAGACACACAACACCACTAAAAATGTGGGCATTAACCCCAAAACCATCGTTCTCAAAGATGTTGAGGTTGCTTCAGGCTGAATTTACAAATGTTCAACTCTGATTTGAGGGCTTATTGTGTTTCCTTCAAATGTTTTCAGAAGCTAATAATTTCACTTGTATTTTACTGTCTGCTATTCTTTTACCTCCCTACTTAAAATGCTGCTGTTTATACGATTAAAGTTTATATAATGTTCCTCAATTGATATTTCAAAGAACATTACTTCTTCACATCACTGCTTTCTTGTATAGATAAAGTCAGAAGCTCCCTTAAGATACAAATGCAGTCTATTAGTAGGGTCCTTCACAATGCAGCCATCATTTTATGAAGCAGCCTCTGGGCTAATGTAGTACAGGTGTTGAATATCAAGGGCTACGGATATGGCTGTTTACTTATGCATCAGCCCCCTCTATTATTCAAGCAACAAGCAGTTTCAGGTGTGTGTCTGCTTTTCATTTTTATAAAAGTTGAAGGGTAAAATAAATAAATAAAGCACACCCAGGTAAATGATTTCATTTAACAAAAACTAGATAACAGGCAGACATGTAGTATAGAAGTTCAGTAGCAAAAGTCAGGACATAAAAAGTAGATTAAAATACCAGTGCCAGAGTAGAAAACACTAGTTGGTAGATTAATATAAGAGATCAGAGCTTACTTGACCTATTTCATCATCTCAAAACATCATGATTAAGTTGACTCAAACTATACAGGAATAGGTGCTACTGCACTGTGCCTTGTCATCGCCTGAGATTAAACTAGCAAGCCCCTGTTCAGCTGTTAAGACATGCTTGACTGAACATGTGCTGTATAAGTGGCCAAGGTCAGTACTGTACAGCGCTTTAAATCATGTAAACCAGACTATATTTATAGTAGCACTGAATCTAAAGTGGTTAGCATAACTGAATTGTTTTGAAAAAGAAGGCCATGTGTTGGTAGGTGCTTTCGCCTAGAGCAGAAATGTACGAGGTGAATTTAAGGCTTAGGTCATGAAGCATGCAGTAGAAGAATGTTCCTGATCCATGGAGTGGAAAGCTTAGTTCAGCTGTTAGGCTTTTGACTGCCTGGCTAATCTGTGATAGAATAGAAAAGCCAAAGGACGCTCCACCCACAGGGTTAAACCATAAAAGCAGAAGTAGCAACAGCAGCACAAGTACAAAGAGCGTGGCAGTCGAAGACTGAAAGCTGAACCATGTTTGGCCTGATGTGGACCGTGGTGCCCCTTTTGTGGAGCCCCCTTTTACACGGCAGGAGAGTTTTGGGACGGGGCCGTCTTCCAGCTTTCCGATGGTCACGTTAGGCCAGTGTTCCCCGAGGAAGTCCTCTGCACGGGGTGAAATGTGAAGTGAGGGGACCTCGGGCAGCGCTGTCTGCGTCAAGGCGTTCACCCTCTCCCTCAAATGGTGAACTTTCTCCAGAAAACCAAGAGGGGACTCCTCTTCTCCAACACATGAGCTCAGGGAGATCAGATCAAGCTGTTCCTCCTTCATATCCTTCAGCTTCTCAATGAGAGGGTCATAGATACAAGCCAGCTGCACGTTTACCCCATCCAGAACTTTCATGTACAGCTCCTTCTTGTGAGCGAGAAGGCACTCCAGCCCCTGGAAGAACTGCACGACAGCCTCGCGGTCTTGACGGACCAGGCCCTCGTGTCGAGCCTTTTCTTGCTCAAGACGTTCAACTAGGGTGCAAACCTCTTCCCAGCGCCTGTCAGTCAGACTCTCTACAAGCTTGGCTGGAGTGTCGCGTTCTTTGATGTATGCTGTCTGGAGGTCATCGATGGTGTGACCCTGATGCTGCCCAATGGTCAGGCAGAAGCCACATATGAGCTTGCAGTCCTGAACACAGTAGACGTTCAGAGGTTGGCGAGGATGTTCAGGGCAGGCCGGAACACGTGGCTGACCATCGCGCTGGTACTTCTCTATAATGGCACGCAGGCAGACATTGATCGGAAGGGCCTCCACCCCGTTGGGCGGCAGCTCCACCACGCTGCGGCAATTGGGGCACTTCAGCGGGAGGCGAAGCGGGCGCCAAATGGAGAAGTTGGAAGAAACCTGTAGAACGTTCTCCAGACAGCCTTTGCAAAAGGTGTGGGAGCAGGGTAGCACTCTTGGGTCATTGAAGAGAGAATAACAAACGGAGCAAGTGAGGTCCTCCTCCAAGTTATCCATTCCACAGTAGAGGCTGTTCTGTGCTCACACCTCCTCCTGAAAATCACAGAACAATAACAATCTTTGGTGCCTCATTAATTTTCTATATAAGGAAAATTTGCATTACTCCTCAAAAATCACATGCCTGTGACTGTTAGCACAGTGGTGAACGAAAGAAGAAAGCTGTGTTCATTTGGTTCAATGGATGTCTAGATAACTGATGACTTGATGTAAGATTTGTGGATGTAGGATAATGCCACTGGGAGTCACCCAACAATCTGCCATGCCAGCAGTATGGTTCTCACTTATGTGTCAAGAACTATTTCAGTCCAATAATTACCCGACCAGAATGCTGGGTTAGCAGCTTTCACTGTCACAGAATGACAAAGAGCCTGAAGCGTTATTAAGTCTGTATTTCAGGTTAACCCTCATACTTTATGTCCAAATGTTTGCAGACACCAACATTTGCTCTCAAATTAAGAACATCTTGCCTTTAGATACACCTTAATTCAGATATATGGGTATTAGTGTGTCATGTACTGATGTTGGGAATGATCCAGAATAAATTGCTCAACTCACCCCAAAGGTACTAGATGCAGCACCATGGTCAGTTTATATCCCCTCTAACCCAACCAAGATTCATGAATCCAGGGCATCCCATTCTATTGGCAAGTGCTTTAACATAGAACTGCCTCTGTCAGCAAAGCTGAAATCACCTGTCACAAAACTGGTGTCTGGATACTTTTGGACATTGTGTTAAATGTAGTACTGGGCTAAGTGTTGGACTCCTGTGTAAACAAGGAAATCATTTCAAGACACAAGCACTCCATTCAAGTTTAAAGGAGCAATCTGTAAGATGACACAACCTGTCGAATTCATGCTTCAAACAATAGGGGGGCAACATAACCAGAAAATCACAGTCACAGAAGAAATAGATGTCTTTGTCAAAGCTGTTATTTCTTCACATTCTTTTATTTTAGTTTGTTTTGGTGCACATATTGCTACTTTCAAGAGCAATGTTTTTTTGTCATTCTGGTTTAGTGGTTAAGATGGAGTAGTTTGGTGAAATGGTCAACTCTAGAGAAACTCATTACAGTGGTGGTGATGGTAACCAGGTGATAACATGTATACAGCCCTAATATAGTAATTTTAATTTACTTTCCAAAGCAATTAGTAAACCTATACATGCCTTCTACGTTTTATGTGGAATATTAATAGTAAACATAATAATAATAATAATAATGTTACTTTGGTTACTGTGCCTAAATGAAACTTTATGACCGTTGATCAGCTGGAACTAAGTAAAAATGTACAATGTTTTTTTTAATTATTATATCATAGTACGTACCGTGTTGTCCTAATCCACTAAATACTAATTTTGCTTCCTTTAAAATGAAACACAAAGTTGGTCAGGGTTTCACAAGTACAAGTACTGACAAGATCCACAATACTTTTAAAGCATGTTATATTGCCCAGGCCTATTCATAACCGTTCTGACTCAGAGCACTTCACATCAAACCACTCTGAACGACTGTGTTTGCATCTTAACTACTTTGCAGAAATTTTGAAAGAGTGGTGGAATCCTCCTTTCTATACTATTGTTTTTTTTACTGGCATGCAGTGGCAGAATATCCATTACCTGCTCCTCAAAGCGGTAACCAAAGATTAAATTTCACCTCCCTGAGTCCAGCTAGTCTACAATAAACTTGTTTTTCACTGAAAAGCGGGTTACAGTTCGAGGGCAGCGAGTTTATAATCCTGGTGGGATATACTGGGTCACGCTGTCTGATCCGCACTCCGCAAATGCAGTCAATGTGGAGATCCAGACGAGTGAGCGTCCCGCCCGCTGCTGCTGCTGCTGTTTAAAAAACTAACCTACTTCTGGACAGCAGCTCAGTCTCACTGATGCAGGTGGACAGTATTAATGTAAACATCGTAATTTTCAATAGTTTCCATTCAGGCATATGTCAATAAGTAAATGCATTAAGTGCCATGAATCTAAACAAGTCATGCAATTGTTCCTTTAAGGCTTTTCCCACAAGGCTTCTTTGTCTTTAGTGTCTGTCACAACTAACGACCGAGAACAAAAACAACGGCAGTGTTCAACATTACCTTAACGTTTCAAACTGTTTAACACGCAACAACATGCTACAATTATTAGTGCAATCACAACACAAATCGATCTACATAAAAAGTAAACGCATGACGTATAACAGTAACTGACACCATTTTCATTCATCGATCAGTAGAATTGCTGTCAAATGCGGACGCGGACAAAAAGAAGGAAACACTTCAACACACCGGGTTCAGTGAATGTACCTCACACAAACCGACGTCCGTCAGCAGCTTCTTTTTCTTCACTTTTCTTTCAATGCGGTCGAAAATGGAGAGTAATTGAAAACGACCAGCTTGTTTTTCAAATTCTCCTATTCCACCTTAAATGCTGCTGCGCTTTCCTGCCTCGTTTAAGGTGGAACTGGCGAAATTCGAAAGGGAAGCCAACTTAGAACACGAGAAACGGGGTTGTCTACATCGCTAACAATTCAAAAGCAAATAAAAGAGTAGCACAGTTGCGAATAATAGCAGACTTTTTCTTGGTTTAGCAATAAAAACAAAACTTATCGGAGTTGTGTTGCGGGAGACTCACCTGGCGTTTCCCACGGTAACAATAACTGTCTGCTGTGGTGACGTCCGATTCGCGAGCTAATCAGTTTGTTTGAACCGGTTCGATTCATAAGCTCGGTTGAATTCGTATTGTTTCAAAGCGTTTATGCCAATGTTTATATCGGTTTATATATATATATGTACAATAACTCTTTTTATAAAGTGATACAAAAACATTAGGCGAAGTAAACAGGCATCAAACTTTCTGAACGTCGCTACACGTTGAGAAGAAAAGCTTCGGCGAGCCGTTAAAACTGACGTCAGAGTCATTAAAACGAGCGATTCCAAAGAGTCGGTTCAGCAAACTGACTCGAACATCCTGCGCATGCGCGCTTGCGATGCCACTTTTCCACCAATGGAGTTTATCTGCTGCAGCTTTTGAATCAAATGAGCTCAGAGGCTGCACAGATTAAAACTTTCATAAATACATATCTGTTTCTTTATTATTGTCTTACGATATATTTTTATATTTAGTTTTTTTCCGCAACAGGCGCCAAAATAAATTATATTATGTTTTAGTGATGATCCATGTAACAAGATATATGATAATTTTCTCATAATGTATAATAAATAAATGCACGTTTATTTAATGAGAAACCAAAGCTGAAAATTAAATAACAATTTAAAGACTTTTGAACAAAGCAAGTACTACCAGTAAACGTGTGGATATTTGATGCTGGTATGCTGATCAACCAGTATGACCAGGCTGGGTTAGCAGCTAAACCAGCACAAAACCATCTCCCAGTTTTAAAAATATTATTATTATTATTATTATTATTATTATTATTATTATTATTATTATTATTAGTCTACGTGATGAAACCGTTGAGGTGTAAACAGACTCATTCAAAGTGGTTTGGTTGTTCACAGTGGTGGTGATAGGAACCAGACGTCCCATCTCTAAAGGCTCCTTCACAGAAAGTTCTTATGTAAATGGTTGAGATATATGCTGTCTGATGTCTCACATATTATTCTGTGATAGTTTAGGCTTAAAATGTATTTAATATAAATTGATGTAATTCATTTATTTTAATCCAGCCATGGTGGATGTTGTGAGGCAAAACAGGAAACTTATTTTCAGCTTTGGGACTCATCAATATTAATATCAATAAACATATCAAGACACGTGTAGATTCACTGTTTTTTAATAGTTATATTTGTGTTAAAGACTTGACAACCTGCTTCCCATCACCACCAAAGCGTCTACAATAAACTTTCAAACCAAACCCCTCAAAATGACTGGAAAATTCTGGAAAGTGGGTGGAACTCTCTTTTAAACGAGCATGCTGGTCTGTGGTGTTAGTTTGTCAGCAGGGTAGTTTGTGATATTGAAATAAATATGATCAAATAACCCGGTTCAATCAAGTAGCCCGGTTATTGTATTTTTACGACGTGGTAATAAATATAAAGTTAATGAAAGTTTCTCAGTTTAGTTCGGTTGAGACTTTTATTTTGAAATGTTTCTTTTTTACGCCCTTTGTCATTCTCTGTTAGCGTGAAGCCGGATGAGTGTATACAAGTTAAAATTAATTTTATTGTGGTCATTTTCTGTTGTTATACTGGACGATACCCTCCCTACAGGGTTGTGGATCTGGCTTTACTGGTATAGAGTGCTCACAACACACGGCGCCGTGGCTTAGTTGGTTAAAGCGCCTGTCTAGTAAACAGGAGATCCTGGGTTCGAATCCCAGTGGTGCCTCAGGGTGGTCACGTTTTCTGAAGCAGCAGTAGGAGGACATGGCAGATTCACCAGCAGTCTAAGCACCAAGTTTGCTCGTTTAGATTCTAATTAGTACGTCAAACGTTCACTGAACACTATATTAGGAAAACCTTGTTGCGTTAGCTTCCTTTTACCCTCCCTGTTCTTCAATGGTCAGGACCCCAACAGCCCTGCAGTGCCTGATCCACTATAGCAGTGACCAACACACCTCCACATCAGTGTCACTGCAATGCTGAGAATACTCCACCACCTAAGTCATATCTGCTCTGTGGTGGTCCTGACCAGGTTAACAAAAGTACCCAGAGATACAGATGGACCACAGCCTGTAATTGTAGAAGCACTATATAAGTGCTATAACATGGTTAGTAGATCTGATCAAATGGACAATACATGAAACTTGTTCCTAATAGCTTTGTGTGCATATGGCCACAAAACTCAGTACCTCTACCGATAACACTAGAAAATATGTTTGTACATAGAATGGCTTAATGATAAATATGCAAATCACTAACAAATATAAACAGGCATAAATGGGGCTCAATACAATACCTACAAGGAGAGTTTGAGCAGCATTCATGATTTAGACTAACAAATAATTCTAACCTCATTCTTTTCTGGCTGAATGCAACCAAACCCTCAAAGAGGTGCTCCAACATCATGCTCATGAAGTCTTGAATAGAAACTAAGGTTACTGTTAAACCCTACAGGCGTCTATGTTGGTTGCTGGAGGCTTACTAATGTGTTTCGTTGGGTTGATATTACTGTGTTAAGAATGTGACCTGTAACTGATTCTAGATGCACTGGATGGTCTACCAGTGGTCTCTGACAGGCAATCAGTGAGCCAATTCCCATTAGGAAGCAAGAGCATCAGGTTTTAATCCTATTGGACGCAGAGAGCAACTTAATCCTGGAGAGTAGAAGAAGTCAAAAGAAGCTATGAGGGGTGTGATCCTGAGGACTTGATCTTAAGATCACAAGCTAAAGCCATGGTTTCAAGATAAACCATGCAGAACGTTATAACAACCTTTATCAGTACAAAGATTTATAAACGCACGTAAAATACTGCCTTGAAGTGAACCATCTGGTTACCAAGAGTGAGAAGGAAACATAACACAAAGGCTGGTATGGTTTCAATATTTATTTCTTCAAAGAAACTTAGCCCGTAGTCTATGTTCAACAGGTTAAGCATACCATCTAAATTCCAATGTTTTTATTTTTTCCCCACCTTCTTTGAAACCACATCTCCGCTAACAAGGAATGCTGTAAATATACCCTATGTCCAACAGAAAAGTATGACCACAAAGAGTAATCCATCTCTACAGTGTTCTGAAGTTTCAACACAAAAAGAAAAAAAGGGGGGCTCTAAGGGAATCAGGACAATAGGATGTACTCAAGAACAGCACTTTTGTTCATGCATCTTTTTTTTTTTCCTTTTTCTTTTTCTGTGCTCTAGAAAGAAGGCACCGCACAACAGTCTGCGAGCCACCAGAGACTTGAGGGAGCTGGATTATCACACTATGAAAAACATCTCTCCCGATAATAGGAACACCCCAAAATAAGAGGCAGGTCATTTATTTCAAATCATTGAAACTACTGTGAAGACTCTTACTCCCCTAATGTGGCTCGACATTAATTATGACTATCTTATCTACAATTATATTCAAATAACAGAAAAAAAATTAAGATTGTATTTGTTTTATGCATATAGTTGAGGGTGCTGGCATGTCCATCGAAAATCCGCATCCCATTGTGCGTGAAATGGTTTAAAATTTGACTGTCAATCACGTAGGTACCAAGTTTGGGTGGTGGGGGGGTGTAGAGACATGTAACACTTGAACAGCAGTTTACTAATAAAAAAAAATAAACAAAAGAAAAACAGGACAAACACATACAAAACAAAACTTAAAACACCTAAAACTATGCTGCAGTTTGGTACATGCAAAGATGGGTTTGAGAGAGAAATGGTCTCCTTTGTTCCATTAAAAAAAATAAAATAAAAATAATAATAATTCACCCCCATGTAATAGCTCAAAGCTCACAGAAGCTCAAAGCTATGGCAACAGCGCTGCAGAGCAGAAGCGATAAGAAGTAAAAAAAATAAAAATAATTAAAAATAAAAATAAAAGAAATAAGGAAAGCGTAAAGAAATTCATGCAAAAAGAGCAAGAGATTATTTGATTTGGTGAAGGTGATGAGCGCGGAACCAACCTTGCTTCCACAAGGTGAAACTACAGTGGTATGAGTATATGGGTGGTGGGGTTAAATCCTTCGGTTCTATGCAAGCACTGAAAATAACCTGAAGCTAAAAAGGAAATAAAAAATAAAAACACCGGAGACTAAAAGCAAATCCCAAAAGTTAAAGTGAATAATCGTTTTTTGTTTTTTTTTTTCTTTTTCCCCACACAACAGCCCTCCAAGACTCTGCCCAAACAGCTCAGTCCAGTGTTGTTGGTTCTAAACCCAAAAAAAAACCAAAACTTTTTTTGACATAGTCTCAAATCGTTGGTGGTTGTTATTCTTTTCTGAAGATTTTTCTTCTTATTATTATTATTAGAACAGATCAGCCTCTTCGTCCAGGCTGGTTTCCTTCTTCTGACGTTTGTTACTTTACTTAATGCTCCTTTCCGATGGATTCCGATGGTGACTCTCCGCATGCGTCCACATTCAGCCCTGCCTCGCACACAATCCAGTCAGTCACGCACGTTTTATTTGTGTTTCCGTTTTTGTTGTGGTTTTGTTTTCCTATTTTATTTCCCCTCCCCACACACACCCATTCGTCCGCTCACTCGCACACGCAGCGCAGCCCGGCGCCGGCGGACAGTACGGAGAAGCGGCCCGTGCGCTTGAAAAGTTAAAGATTTCCTCAGTCCAGAAGGAGATGAGCTCCGCCTCCTCGGCACCGAGTCCAAACATTCATACGCCAATCGGCCCACTCATACACATCTCTCACAGCGTGGCCCATTGCGGGGGGGAGGGGCCAATCAGGATGACTCCTCCCACTCCTTGGAACCTCTCAAATGTGATATGGTTCTGTGTTATTTTTGTAGTTGTTGTTGTATATTCGTATTCAGACGTTTCATCTGGTTTTGTTTTTCTTTGCCTCCAATTGCTAGTTTGCGATGTCTTGGGTCGTCCCCCGCGGTCCCGACATCGTTCGCTTGTTTGTCGACGTTTGGTAGACACGTTCCGATGTTTTTGTGAAGCTTCACGAAAATGTTCTCTGAACGCATTCAGTGTTGATGGTCGTGTTTTGCAACATATAGTAGCCACTCACTCTCACTCGCACCCACTCGCCATCACAAACTTCATTTGGACTGGATCCTCCAGGATGCCAAACGAAATCCACACAATTTCTCTTGGATTAGATGCAGCCATGGATCCCATGAGCCAAGCACAATGGATCTAATTTCTCACACTCTCGCGCGCGCTTCTCTCTCTTTCTCTCCTAATTAATTTTTTTTTTTGTATGTTGAACAGAGTGCTGCATCACAAACAAAACTCTGGATCTCACATCGCCCTTCTAGAACTGGAACCCCTCTGCTGGCACGTTGGCTGACGAATTGAACCCATACGTTCCGCCCTGGATGGCCTCTGGAACCAGAGTTGAGTCTTCGTCAATCTGTGAGGAGAGAAGAACGACAGCTAAAATCAGCCTGACGAGTTACAATGATTATTTAAGCACAGGTTCGCTTTGCCACGATGAAAACATGAAATGAAGTATTACTGCGGCTAACTTAGAGCAGCCAAGAACTAATCATTTCAAATTCTGTACAGATTTTTTTCCACAAACACCAACATAGCAAGGCTCACATCATCTGATGAGAAGAACTGATCAATGATTTCGTAAGCCAGTTTGTAGATGTCCTCGTTTTCATGATTCTGCAGCTGTTCGATTTTCTCCAAGCCTGCACAAAACAGAAAGAAGGACGATAAACACCATGTACACATGTGAAAATATGTAAGTATGCTGTCCCAGTCGTGCTCCACATATTTAGCTATACTGTTATCTATACACTACCGCTCGAAAGTTTAAGATCACAGTAGAATTTCATGCAATTTTCATGCAATTCACAAACAATATTGTCCATTTCACAACTAATTTAAGTGTATCAGATGATTTTAAAGAATAAATATGTCTGTATTAAAGTCTATTTTTGTATAGAGGCTTATTTTGCATATAGTCCTATTATCAGCAATTCTCAGTCCTCTGTCTAAATCTCCTGGTACGGCCGCCAATCCAAGTTAAGGATGTTATTGGACTAATTGGTTGTTAGGACACGCTTGCTCAATTGTGATGCACAGCTGAAAAACATTCTACTAATAAGTGAGTATAAAAGGGAACAACATTCTAGGTTAGTTTAGTATCTGAAGCATCAGCAGTTGATGACTTGCTGACAGACTCAAAATGACAAGAAAGAGAAAACTCATCAGTCTATTGTTGTGGAAGGAAGATACTTCATTGAAAACAAGAACATTTCACTGTGATCCCAAACCTTTGAGTGATAGTTTATGTAATAAAGACTATACTGTTATTACACAGTCTATACATGTACTGCTTTGTGGTGCTGCTTTTTATTGTACATTTGCACTGCAGACTGCATAACTGCATATTTGCACTACTGAAGTGGTCTACACTGTTTAACTACACTACTGCCATCACTCTATTCTATTTTGTATATACTATATTGTATCTTTATTATCCTAACTCTCCAGTTTTGTCTTACCTTGTGCACTTTTAGAATAGCTACTGGGTGCTTTGAATTTCATTCATTCACATTTTAACCAGTGCACAAAAAAAAAAACTGCCTCACCTCCACATTCTTCAATGAGGTTGGCAATAGTCTCTGCCTCATCATCAGCCATTTTAAGGATATTGCTCAGTCCATCCAGAACCACCTGCACCACCTGAGCGTCCTTCACCGTCAGCAGGTTGCAGAAGGGAGGGATAACTTGCTGTTGGATCAGGTACGCAACCTAAAAGGCATAAATGCAGCATGTAATACAATCAAACTGTTATCTGCCTCTAAAGCTCCAAAATGCCAACCACTGGAAATAAACAGTGTCTGGTAGGACGCTCTGGAAGGAGTCTTACCTGATCCTTCCTGCCACTTATTGTGAGGTTGCTGATGGCCCAGGCTGCCTCCTTCTGAGTGCCAAAATCTCCCTGTAAAAGTTTTCTACTGATTAGATTGTTGCAATAACATGAAGATAGGCATTTATTTGAGTAGCCATCTAGTACAATAAAAAAAAAAAAAAAAAAAAAAAAAAAGATAACCATAAGTCGGCTAACCAACAATCATGTGCATCTCTAAATAGATCCAGTTTAAAAAGACATGTAGAAGACTACAAACACAGCGTCCAGAGATGATTCATAATGCAGGGCTAGCGCAAGCTGCATTCTAAGAAATGCATTGTGAGAACTGTAAGGGACACTATATCAACATCCAGGCCTGGCGAGCTGCCAATTTCTATTTAGTTTCTTCTGTGGGTGTCTCTTAAAGGAATTTACATGAGTCTGTGTAATAATCACAAATATGTTTAAGGCTGGCAAACAACTATACACACACAAAACTATACACACACAATTTTACATGCATACACATACATTCATATCACAATTAACCTTTCTTAGTTAATAAATTATTAACGCTGCAAGTTTTTTTTTTATGTCAAAGACCATATTTTCTTTTGTTGAGAAGCAGCATGTGCCATCTAGTGATGAGGCTGCATACTGAAACAGACTGAAGCACTACCACTGCTCACTTCCAAAGACCCCATGCTGGCAATCAGGTTTTCTGTCAGAGCCTGTCCCAATTCAGTTGTGCTTCTATATATTTTTTTTCTTCTTTGATGGCAAAGAATTACACATCTTTCTTTTTTGTGCCATCCTTGTGCACCACTAAATCTTCCACACTGCTCCGTTAATAACACTACAAATAGGACACCAAAAACCAAATTCATTAATAACCATGATTAAATGTCAGAGTGTAATTTCTCATTAAAAAGTTCCCTTTATTGGCAAAAAGAGAAACAAAAATAGTTAATAGTGAATTTGGCACCTTGTCAAGAAGAAGAATAATCATGGGCACCAGGCTGGCATCAATGACTGCCTGGACCTGCTGCTGGTTCCCAGCTGTGATGTTAGACAGGAACCACACTGCCTCCTGCAGGAGAAACACCCAGGTCAACAGAGTCACTGCACTGTAGCATTCACACTATTATCACCTCTCTTTGATCACAGTTACTGTCTGCTTTATTATCCAGTAAATACTTTAGAGTTGCTCTGCATTTGAAAAGCTTGCAATAGAGACTGTGTTGGATCAGACTCCAGGAAACTGTGGGAGGAGCCACAGCCCCCTGGTTGAGACACTGACATTGGGAGAACTGGGAAAGGGGGCGGTTCTGAGGCTTTAATCATCGGTCCCATCACAGAGAAGCCTCGGTTGTGAGTGATGGGCCTCAGATGCACTCCTTTTTCTGCATCGACTCAGTGGTCTTTAGCACCCCCTATTCACCAGCTGGAAAACTGACACTCACTCACACACAAACACACACACGCTATACCTCCCCACCCACTACTTAACAGTATTCGGCTATTGTAAAATATAAACCTAAAATATCTAAGTGTTGGTTCTTTGTAGATCTTCATCCACGGCGTCAAACCTCTTCGGTGGTCTATATTAGAGTGTGCTATAAGTACTATACACAAAGAATACCATACAAACGTCATACATACACACACATGCCATGTCTCTAGCATCATCATATCCAACACTGAATCTGTAGCAAGCCATCAGCAGACGTGCAACGATCTCCGTGCCAAAAATAAGCAACACACCATATACACAAGTTGTGCTAGAAGGTATTAATAAATTAGGTTTTAAAATAATGTGACTTAAATATATATTTTATATATTCCTAAGTATAACAGGGTCTGACAATGCTAAAAGGCTAAACGTGACGAAATGTGCATTTGTGAACCTTGTTGATTTTCTCCTTAGGGTGAGTGAGGAGGGCAGGGAAGTGGCTCAGGGCATCGCAGTTCAGCACCACCTGCGTCTGTTCATCCGTGCCGGTCACAATGTTTCCCACCGCACGCAGTGCTGCCGTCTACAAGCAAAATAAACGGGCTTATCAGAGTTACAGCCTTACAAAACTCCCATCTGGTCACTGATCACAACAAATGCTACATGTTCAAGGCAATAACAATACAGTTAAGGACCTGAGCTAATAAAAAATAAGGCAAACAAATACAACCAAGAACAATGGATTTGAGAAAATTGGATTTCTGCATTTTTATCTGGATCATCATATCATAACGTATTCAGCAGTAAACATTTCCGATTGGAGCATCTTAACTGAAAAAAAATCATTTCAACAAGTAAGATACCTATAGGAGTACATCTGTTCAAGTACAAACCAACAGACCGAAAAGCAGCTGTTGAAGCTCCAAAGCATGAAAGACTTTTAAAAGTCAAGGAGACAGTTACAAATACAAGAAGTCAAGCACCGTTCAAAGGAATGGCTAAGAACCCGTGCCAAAGAACCCTCCACTGACAGCAACGATCTGCAGTCACATTTGTCACTTGAACAATTGTATATTCAGAAGAAAAACATGAAACAGCTGTGTTTATGGGGGCTACTGCATTCTCAAACAACAAAAAAAAAAAGAACTGTGTGGTAATTGGTACAGAATCACAGATAACATCTCTTTCCTTTACACTGCAGAATTTGATCCCATGAACACAGTAAAATTAAATTACAAATGTATATAAATGAATGAAATATGGAATATATATATATATATATATATATATATATATATATATATATATATATATATATATATATATATATATAGGCTGGTTGGTTCAAGTAATCAAAATATTGTAGTGGATAAAAAACAAAACTCATAGGCAGGTGGTACCACTTAACATGCCAAACAATATTATATTAAAAAAAAAAAAAATAGTACTATACTTTAAATACTATGTTATTTAACTATGCACAGTGACTGACCTGAACTTTGACCTCCTGGTGGCTGAGGAGTGGCACCAGGTGAGGGACGATTCCAGAGTCGATGACCATTTGGATTTGCTCGTTTCCAGCATCGGTCAGGTACGACAGAGCCCACACCGTGTCGACCAGGATCTGCCCAGACACAACACACAGCCTAGCTCACTCTCAGCTCACAGCCATGCCCACTCCTCACTCATGTAGCCATACATGTTCACAAGGGAGAAGTTAGTGTCATTGGCATGTACGCTTTTCTGTAAATACTGCGAGACAAAACTTACATTCACGTCCGTGTGATGAATCAGAACACACAGTGCAGGCAGAATCTGAAGGAAAAGAGAGAGAATTTGAAATGAACAAACATGAATCATCTTAACGACTGACTCTAGACTGCTCAACGACTCTTCTGAGGACCAGACTTGGGCACATTTTCTTCAACATAGCACTTTTCGCTACTTAAGCAAAGCTTAATACTTGACCATGTTCTTAACGTACAATGTAATGTAGATTCTCTGCTTCTCTTATGGTAAAAAGCAAATAGTCATTTATATGGATGTATTATATTACATATGTATTATATTATAGCTTAATTTTAAAACTGTAATTGCTCTATTACATGGAGAGGTTCGTCTGACAAGCTTACACACAACCCAGAGGTAGTCAATCGGCAAAAACAAAATTAAACACCCAATGTTTCTTCCTTACAACAGTGAGACCAACAATGCTTACAACACTCAATAGCCAGAAATAACCTAAACGTTTCCATTAAAATACATTCAAATACTTCCCGCTTCAAGGTCTTGATTAAGGTCAGACAGCCTTGATGAGGTTTTGCTAACATATTTTTAATTTGGGTGTTGTTTTTAAATCATCACAACTCCAGTTACAAACTAAAAAGAATCAAGAGTTGGTCTCCAAACCTTTCAGCTGACTCACCGAATGTGAGGTACGTGGAAAACCTGTTTATAATTAATTATATAATTCTTCCTTAACCTGCCAAATTAACCATTTTTAAATGCTAGTATAGTATGGATTTAGTATAAGACCCCACAGACCTCCTGGATGGTCTCCATGGGTGGAGGTGGGTCTTTGTGGCGGCAGAGGTTAACCATGACCCAAGTAACATTGCGCAGGAAGGTGATGGGAATAGAGGGGCTGATGAAGGACAGCAACGGCTTCACCACGCCGAGGCTGATCACATAGTCTCTGCACTGGGGACCATCACCTAGAAGAACACAATAGTTACCCACTGCTACTTACTATGTACAGTATAATCACACAAATTCAGGTAGAATGTTCGGGAGACCACACTTAAAAATATCAAGTATTAAACACAGTGAACACTTATTGTACATTTTAACTGCAGATGTCTACAGTACAATAAATGCACAATGAAATGCAGGGGCTTTGCAAATTTCATATCAGTTTAATGAATTTAAGACATACACTACAATACAGCAGGTACTGGGTCCTGAAATTGTCATTGTTGTGGCATATGAGAAGGTAAAACAAATAACAGATCCAACTGAATGCCTCCCCCATCACAATCTGTGGTGACCCTGAAATATTGGTCAGATCTAAACACTTGTAGTTCAACTGAACATTTGTTGCAACCTTCAACGTCATCCCCAGACCTGCATTCTCACTACTTGATACGACTACATAATTTTCAGGGCATGACACCAAATAACATCATGCAAAGAGTGAATCATGCTGTTACGTAAGATGTAACAGAACTATATTAAATTTTGGTAAACTATGTCCAATGTTTAATGAAACCAGTTTTTTGTAAATAAAAAAATAAATAATGGTTTGCTACCCATATCAGCAGAATAAAAAAATCTTTATCAAAAAAGAAAGTGCATTATTACGCCAGACTGAGGGTTCAGGAGGCCAAATATTGATTGTGCCAGTCACTCACCAATGATATTGCCCAGTGCCCAGACAGCTTGTTCACATACATTCTGATGGGGAGAGTGGAGCAGCCTGAGGAACAGGGGAACTGCGTCTGCACAGACACATACAAGCGTGATTAAAGACAGCATGACTCAGACATTTTTCCCTCTCACAGTGATGACTCACTAGCGAGCTGGCACTGTGGGCAGCACACTCTCAGTCCCAGGAGAAGCACTGTTCTCCTCATACCACTTCACTGCTGACATTCCACAAGCCTCATAATTCATTCTGAATTTCACTGCACCATCGACCAGTCTACTGAACACTACATGGCTGCTTTCAGTGACTGCTTGTGCACTCCATTCAACTGGCTTATATCTAAAAGCATGCATCAAATCATGCATCTAGCTTTATCACATTCTACCACAATCAAGCTTGGTACATCTTCCCAGCATTATACCAGTTTCCAGTATTCTCTATTCATAAAAACAATGTGTAATATTTCTAATTAAGTTTGTCATGAGATTAACACGTTGCTGTCAAAACTCTCAATTGCAATTAATCGTGACGAACCAAAACTTTTCAGTCGCTTTTGCAGTTACAATAACAGGACAAATAAATTAATACAAATACAACACACTGCATAATAATAGCAATAATAATAATATAGAGATCTGCTGTAACTAAAACCTCATAGGAGAAGGGAACAAAAGATGAGTGATCTTTTTTAATTGATGTCAACATAACTTCCTAGCTTTATAGTATTCGTGTTGGACCGTTTCCATTCACCAACACTTGGGTCCACTAATTAAGAAATGCAGACAACACAAAGGGCAGGAAACTTAAAGTACAAAAAAAGATGAACACAAGGTTAAAAATAAGCATTAATGCCTGCTCTCATAAAATCTGACGCACAATCAAACAAACACTTACTGGACTGCACCACTGCCTGTGTCTGCTCTGAGGTTCCTGAAGCGATGTTGGTCAAAGCCCAGGCTGCCTCGAACTGGAGAGATGGACTAAACAACAAAAAAAAAGTATTAATTAATTCATAAAAATTAATAATGATTACCCACTAACATGACAGCAAGCTCTTAGTGAGAGAAATAAGGATCAGTATTCAGTCTTACTTGTCATCTCTATCCAGGCAGTGAACTAGAATGGGTAGAATTCCAGACTTTATCAAGTCGTCTATCGGAGGGTTGCGGTCACTTGATAGCAGTTTCCTGTAAAGATAAAACAGAGACACAGATTTTCAGTTAGTTCAGCACGTACTGCCAGCAGTTTCAGTTTTTATATAATACTAAGAACATTTCTTTACTGCACTGATCTAAAGAACTAATTCAGAACTGTCTGCAACACGGTGCATCCAGTGATAACATCAGTATCTACGTAATATTATAAGAGCAAGACTGAGGCAGTACACCATTTCAATAGTCTAGATATGACTTACACATACAAATTTAATTTGTAATTTTCATAACACAATAACTCTCTGAAAATCTCAGTTTCACAGTATATGGTATTTAACAATTAGTAAAAGTCTAATTTTACTGTTGTGGTTTGTTGGGGTGAAGCCCCTAACCATTTTGTAGCCACCTGATTTTTATTATAGATTATCTGCTGACTACTTGACTATAAAATAGTAAGAGACAGTCATAAATGCTCTGAACAATTATCACAATAGATGCCAATTTACTGTAGGTGTGAGACAGAGCAGCCTCACTAATCCTATTGGTACCTTTAACTCTCACTCACTCCTGTCAGCCCTCTGAGCTGGGAATGTTTGTGTGTGTGTGTTTATTTATGGGGTCAGATCAGGGTCAGTGTGTCTGTTAGTAAGTAAAAGGTTACTGGACAGACAGAGAGTGCTGATTTAGCCACAAGCCGCAGAAAACCATTCTGATAATTCTAGATTTTTAAAATGTTCAGCACTGAAAGCACGCAGAACAGATACTGACCAGTGACTTGAATACACGGTGACAATATTCCAGCTAGTTATTGTATGTGTGCGCGCGCATATATATATATATATATATATATATAGCCAATTCGATCTCGATCGCCAATCACCTTTCAGTGTGATCGGCCCATAGCAGATACCGACTGAGGGCGGGGCTATGTGCCACGGCAAGCTTCATGCAATTATTAGCGCAAGCAAGTCATGAAACATGGTTATCTAGCGCTATATCACTCTGGCTGTGGTTCCTTTAGGTTTCTGGCTGTTGCTGCTGTACTGTTCATACCGGTCAGATCTGGTCTGTATGGTGTTCTGGGTTATTTGTTTTGTGCTAGCTGCGCGTGCTAGCTCTGCTGTTTGCTGATACTCACTATATTCAGCTGTGTGGTGTTCTCTGAAGTGCCGTATCAGATTAGTAGTGTTATATGTCTTTGTCTGGGTTCCCCCACGAAATAAATTGATTTTACAAATTTTACAGAACGCCAGCCTAACGACATGTTTTCACAGTGACTATTTTCACGAGGCCGCTGCTTTGAGCCTCAAAGTGACGGTATTTTCAAAAATGGGAAAAAAAAAAAAAAAAAAAAAGGTAGAGCATTGCCATATTCCAGCATAAACTTTCTCTGCTGACAAAGCAAATTACTTTGTAACGAGCTGCAGAATAGATACTGTCTCATTAAGTGACCGAGTTTCTCTATTCAGCCGCATTTTTTCAATACCAGTAATAAGCAAAAAAAGGACAGTATGAAACCCATTCATTTTTATATCACTCTATACTATGAAAATAGCATACTGCTGCAACCTTAGTGCTAAATTAGCCACTTTCCCCACAGATACACAATCAATAGTCCCAATATCGAAGGTTTCAGAAAAAGCAGTGTTGTGCTACCTTGTATTATGATGCTCTTAAACTTAACTTTCATAATAAATGGAGGGCCATAGTTTTAATATTCACTGCACCAACATGAACACAATTTCCGTGTTTTACGCTAGGGGTGTCAAACTGGCCTTCACGAGTCCAAAAAAACGGAAAGAAACGCTATTCTCTGCAGTGCTGCGGCCCGGAAGGAACTCAAGTTTGACAACCCTGCTCTTGCACGTTTCGCAATACTGTCTGTCTCAAAGCAGCGGCTGGGCTGTGCACAGTGAAACCACAGCTGAATCTTGAGCGGTTTACTCTTGCAAAACATTCCAAAAGTGCTCTAAAGCCTGCAAGGAATGTCTGAACACCAGTCGGTGTAAAGAAAGCTCTCAGGTGAGGTGCCTCAATCAGGTATAGCTTACCTGGCGGCCTGCACTGCACTCAGCTGAATACCCTGGTTATCACTGGTAGCATTCTGTAACAGATGACAACAAAGACACTGTAAACAAGACAACTACAGCACAGGGAGCACATAACATAAGACACTGCACCAGCAGCTACTTAGCAGAGCTACCTCTTACATAAATAAAAATGGGCAACATTATATTGAAGTAATGTAAACAGTGTCCCTGTCAAAGAGCACTTTGTGTTCAGTTCATTTTTCTATTCTTTTTGTTTGTTAGCATAAGGAGCGTTTCAGCCCAGACTATTATTTTAATAGGTCACAAAATAGTGACAATCAGAGCTTGTACATATAACAGCCTACAAGATGTAGCAACTAAAGCAGCCTGTTTAAAGGTCTGAACAAGCAACACTGAATGCTGCAGCGGGAAATATAAAACATGAATATAAAAATATAAGTAAAAAAAAAAGCTGCAAAAAGAAACAAATAGTATGTTTTCTATCTTTAAAATGTGCTATTCAGTTACATTTATTTATGAGCAAACTGAACAGAAAGTCACCCTATTCACATGAGGGCTCAGCTACATTACTAATGCTAACCTACTACATTCACAATTTAAGCATAAATTATTCTGGTACTGTGGAATCGTGACATAACTGGAAAATACTGCAGTGCTCAAGTTTATCAATACCTTATCACTAAGACATGAAAAAGTAAATCACATCAAGATGAGCTGAGACCATTTTCGCTTACCTGGACTATTGCTTCCAATGAGGTGTTTTGCTGTAAATAAAACAAAAAAACAGGATAAGCTATTGTCTTAGTTCTCTGAAGTTGACATTACAATGAATGAGAGTGGACACTAAAGACAGTTAGCTCTGTACAAGGTCTGTGGCATCTGAGCACATTGTTTAAAACCATTTATCTTGACAGCAAGTGTTTCTACTTATAAAAAACAAAACATTAACAAAGTTATTTTGTTATCTAGTTTGAAAAACAAAAACAGGATTCAGACTATTTGCTCACATGATTTCCAGATATCATATGACGTCATTCACACTTTGTTTACCATAATGAAGTACTGAAGTATATTACACACCACCATAATAAATAATAAAGCCTTTTAAGCTCTTAGGTTAATTTCTGTTCTTTAGCCTTTTATAACTTAAATTTTCTTTATTATTCCAAATTGTTGGTAACTTCCTTTAGCTCCTTTAGTCACCCCCCGAAATTGAGGTCTGAACCCAACTGTGGATTTGGAGAATTATTGCATTCCTAATATATACACACACAAAAACTGCCAAAAAACAAAAAGGGAGAAGCTCTTACCGTTCTGAAATCTCCATCAACATCAGAGTCGTCGCAGATGTCCTCATGCGGCACGTTTCTCCTCTTCAGGAGGTGCTCGTCCCTTTTATTCTGCGAGAAATTGCACATTATTAGGACATTTACAGCGTCTACTCAACCTCCTGACCATTACTTTAACGTTTTAATACAGTATGATTAACAAAACAATCAGGAGACAGAAACAAGAAACACCACATTCTTGTGTTTGACTCGAGTCACATCTAACATAACGTACAGCACTTCCCTTAATATTGTTAATACAATAAAAATAGAGTTCAATAAGGTAAGTTAATAGTTATGGGAAATCGTAAATCCATGATTACCTTTCTCAGCTCAACCACCACCTCTGTTCGCTGTCTTCTCATAGTCTGTGGAAGAGAGAGCAGAAACATCTCAGTGAGCGAATGATACGGGGGTCGGTTGTTTGCAGCTTTGATGGCAGTCAAAAATTGGGATTTTGATACGCAACACGTAATGATGCAAAGAAGGCACATGAAAGTATTAGCTTTAATTAGTATGTTGCAATCACTAAGAAACACTCCAGGGTGGTTCATAAGAGGAACAATTTATTTTATGTGGGTTCCACAATAACAGCTATTGATCTAACTTCAAACACATTTTGCAGTAACATCACTTACTGACAATTTCTCAAACTGCATAATCACACACAGTGGAAACACGTATAATCTTATTTTTAAGTTTGCTTGCAGCGAACAACCAAAGGTAACAGTATCTGCTGAACTTTTAAAAATATATTCTTTTTGGGAAGTGGACAAATACAAACTCAAAAATACTCTGTCGACCACTTGCAGTGCCGGCACTTATACTTCAATAACTATTCAGGCTAACAAGTCAATCAACAGCTGCCTTTTACGTTTTAACAAAACAGTAAAAGGTTATTATGGTTAAGGCTGTTGATTGCCTACAACTGTAAGCCTCCTGCTCTGCTTTAATTATGGCCAAAATACTGGTTTATTTTGTTTCCCTGCAGTCAACAGCGTATCCATCCTCAACCTTCAGCAGATCCTTGAGTATCAATTACTTGCAAACAGGTTTTAGTATGATAATGCGACTGAGGTGTTTCTCCAGGTTAGACTTCTCTCTCTCAAATATAAGAGGTAAGAAAATATCATTACACAATAACAGCATATACCAACTGAGACGACACTGATCAGACAACAGGTATCAGTTTAAGGCAGAAAACGCTGGATGGGATATCAGAGGGGGAAATATATATGAATGAGATCCAACCATGTATGATATCTAACCCAAACAGCAATCTCTCACACAATGCTGTGATGCTATCTGTGTAGTCCTTCCTGTGGGTTTTAATATCAATGGTGGACTCAAAAGAAAAATTGGTTTTACTCCTTCACTGTTTATAAAATGTGATTTTTGTGTGTTTTTTTAATGAATTGTTTAAAATTGTGAAATTGCATCAAGACTGTTTGTGGACTTACTACTACATTTACAATAATGGTAAGGTAGAGGTGAATAAAGTGGCAAAAACATAATACTTTTTCAGATATCGTTGTGTATTTAAAAGAAACGCCATCAAAAACTTTTATTCAATATAATAATATAATATAATTTCAATATAACGATGATGTAGTGAATGTTATTGTGAGTATGGTTATAGTGAATGGTTTCACTGTAAAAAAAGGGTCAAATTCCATATGTTTAGTGTTACCATAACTGAAACTATGATCACTGTAAAAAACAAAAAAAAAAAAAGTTAAACACTGTACAAGCAAAGTTAGCAACAGTCTCCCAGAAGCTGCATGCACCGTGGGCTTGTTCTGCATCAGGGGAAAAATGATGGAAGCCTGCGGCACAATTTCAAAGCTTTTTCAGCCATACAAGAGAAGCACGTTTGAAATGTGGCTATATTTTGTTTTATAAGAGAGCAAAGGGAAACTTGATTGAAGTTACCTTGTCTGCAGAGAGTGCAGAAAGAAATACACTGTGAAAGAGCCCTGCTCACAAAACCACCTACTACTTTAGAATTAAGTGTGTCCTACTGTAGCTCATTTTTATACCTTCAACCTTAAAACTATACAGTCAGTTTCTTATTCACCAGTTTTATCTTTGAATTCTCCTGTCCTGCCTTAAATGGCGCAACAGTTATAATGCCTTGAGCCCAAGAACGCAACTGTGCTCCGTTTAAGGTGGATTTGGGAAAATTCGAACAAGAAACTGGTGAAAATGAAGCTAGTATTGTTATTAATGTCTTTTAAGAAGACATTACCAGCATTAAAAAAAGTAATTAGGATATTAGCTTATATCACCTTATCAGGGGGAAACGGTGACATTAGGCTGATCTAAACTGAATTAACATTAAAATATTCTCATGTTCGGAGCGTTTTAACCTACCACTGCCACCTTTTATGATAAAGTACATTTGATATGGTTTTTTCATGTTTACATAACATATTGGCAAATCTATTAAAACAAAAAGTATGCCTAATTTTGGGGTTATTATTATAAAACGTTAATAGTTGTATAACATTTTCAGATTTAGACTTTAACAATACTGCGGTAATGCAGACGACTTAATTCTGGTTACTATAATCATTAGATAATTTTTCATACAGTTTAAATTTCTGCTGTGCTGCACTAAATGCAGTTAAACAGGACTAATTTCGCTCTGTTTATGAAACACACAGTCGGTCAGCTTTCTACAAATACAATCAATAGGATCAGAAAAGCACTTAGTACTGTCTTGAGATCATTTATCCCAACGATTTCTAATCATACTGCCCATCCTAATGGTAAAGTCCATATCACTAGACTGTTCTTTTTAAACCAGTAAACCTCCCACCCCAAATTCCAAAGACCCTGCAAATATTTATGATAAAAATAACATAAAAAAACACCATAATTCATAAACCTTTACAAATGTCACTGGCTAGTATTCCCTAATGGATCAGGTGTCACGTTCAGTGTTTACATGGAGGTGACAGCAGTAGAGAAACATGTGAGCTCATGCCCCAGGAAGAGAAGCTGTGAACATCCGTTAATGCTCTGAGAGAAGGCCAAGCGTCTCAGGAATGTCAGTCCGAGCTGTGTCACCACGCCAAAGCGATGGCAACAGACACAAATACACGCTCTCGCCTGCAGCTGCCTTAAATCAGCAGAACGTCACAAGTACATGGTCAGGTTTTTAAAGATGTGATGAGAAACAAACTCCTATTCTATTCACCAGCTGATTTACATTTCTAGGAGTTATAAATATTTGCTTATCATTCAGAAACAAGAGTTCACTGAGCTGTTTTCCCGACTTCAGGATTCAACACCACCCCAGAGCACATTGTTCGCAGAAATGCAAGATGAAACAGGAGATATGAGTGTTGAGCCAATGCCAAACATGCTTTTGCATGTGGTCGCTGTCCAAAGAAAAACAAGCATCTCCAAAATAGTAACTTCACAGCAGAGACCAAAAGAACCTTCTTAACTTTCAATGTAAATTGTTTTATTGTGTGTAGCATTAAAACCAATTTCTATTAATCAGCTCATTATGATACTTTGACATGACATTAAGGGCAGCTGTTGTGTTTAAATAATATAGAAAATTAGATATGTTTTGTCCTATGCTACCATGAATAAGGCTGCACTCTAGACTGTGCTACTCTAAATGGGGCACCGTGTGCTTTATGAGGGTCTGTGTTTTTTGGGGGGGGAGGTTTTGGATCAAATTGTGAGATCACGTTCTCACCAAAAAGGCTGGCCAGGTCATTGTTCCAGACGTGCCTTATTAAACCACCTATTTCAAACAAACCAAAAAATATATATCAAGAGATTAACAGACTTACTTGCTAACTAGGACGATTAATCAGCAGCGATAGCTTCGGTCACGCCACTGAATACCATTAACGTTAAAACGACACGGCAAAATATAGAGAGAGCGAACACCAAACCATTTTATATAAGGTTTTGTACAAAAAAATGGTTATTTCTTTCGATAAAAAGTCGAGCTACAGTGACTAATTTAGATACAACCCCATTATTACCAACGCGCTGGCTAGCTAACGTGCTAGTTACCCGAGCTAACTCCGCTAAGCTAAACCGCTAGTCAAGCAACCGTTACAAAAGTCGGACTTCGACGGTAAACAGGGCTGTTAGTTATTTTTTCAGCAACAGATGTCAACTACGTCGCTAACTATCTCACAAAATGCAAGAATATGTGGAACTGTTTCAGTCTCGGCCTTCTAGCTCACTATTGTAGGCCAAACAAATTGAGTGAGCCAGATGCTAAACCTGCTAACGTGCGTCGTTCAAGCCCAAGTTAGCTTCTTCTTCGAAGTCTCCCGTTCCACCTTAAAATGGTGCAGTAAGCTCTTCGCGTTTTAAGGTGGAGCAGGAAAATTCTGAAAAAAGAAGCTGGCGAATATGAACTTCAGTCTTGTTCGGCTTGGTAAAAAAGAAGTAGGCCGAGAATCGAGTACGACGCTTGAAATTCGCCGACACATTCATTTTTTGTTCGTTTATCACGATCAATAAACATGTGTCTGCCGGCGTGGGTCAAGTTAAATAACTAAATGACTCATCCGACACTGGCTAGCTGGCTACGCCGGAGCTACATCTAGCTAGCTAACATAGCTAGAATGCTAAAGCGGGATAGCTAGAGTGAGATTTCGGCGAACATGTTTGGGAAGGAATGACAGAAATGTTAGTGAAACTGTAAATGGTCGACTATGTGACGATGGGAGAGATATTTCAGTGAAAAGGCTGGCTAGATTTGAGCGCCGCGGGGTGTAGAGAGGGAAGGGCACCGTTAGCCAGCATGTAGCCCCAAGTTAGCATTTCGCGAGGAGAGACTCGGTGAATAAACCCATTTCGTCGAGATAACTGGCTTCGCGGTCGACGACATGACTTCGCGTGGAAAAAATACTGCACCGCTTGTGGCGAATAAGAAAGAAACGAGCCCAGTTCGGAGATGCCAAGAACGAAAACCGAGTAAAATGTAAACGACGTCACAGCGCAGAAAGAGAGAGAGGGATAGAGAGAGAGAAAGCGGGGACTCCCATCCGGACCGCGAGCCTAACTCACCTCCAAATCCCGACCTTTGTTTTTAAAATTTTTCAGCCTCTGGTTGTCCAGCTTCTCGTTGTCATTCATGGTTACAAATGTGTGGATATTTCTACAAGAAAGAGAGGAGGGGAACAGTCGAACTCGGTTTTCTTCTCGCGTCTCCTTCAGCGCAGCCCGTTCTCTCGTAGCCACCGGACTATTTTTTTGCGAGCAAGTAATAAGCCCGCATTGCATAGTGGGAACGCCGGTGGTATGGGTGCAGCCTCAGTCTCGGGTCGCGCCTCATTCCGCTGCAGCCGCACTTCTGCTCGCTCCCTTCACTTGTTCTCACGTCGGTGGGAGGAGATCCCCGTGTACGAATGGCTGGGATTAAGGAACATTTTATACGGTCTATAGCTTCACCTGGTCATATCATTTGTAACTATTCGAGCTGGAATCAGATAATCTCCTCTAAAGCAGTTTTGTGGGTTGCGCACTTCATTTCGAGGGGTATCGAAGGGATTTCCCCGGCGCGCCGGCTGTGTTACAAATGCAGTTAGGCCTTCATCAGGGTAATACACTATATTTTTCAGCACTAGATGAAGCAGAACTCCGCCCTAAAACATATATATTTTTTAATGTGGAGTCACTTAAAATTAAAATGTAGCCCAAAACTAGGCCGTAACCATATCTGAGAGACAAGTCATGTAGACCAAGGGAATCAAAATCAGATTAGCTATTAGCTAATGGACTACATTATACATTACTACACTACTGTGTTGTAATAGTCTTCCTTTAGAGCCCTTTCTATAGCACAGTACAGCAGTTCATGTGTTGTTCGTGTGTATGGCTTCGAATCTATTTAGAATGAGTTTATTTCTAAGTGTTAATAAATGCATCATGTATGTTTAGTGACACACCACAAGATATTATGTTGATTCCACAAGTCTCTCAAGTATCAGACAGTAATGAAGACCTGTGCTGTGAACCTTAAACACTGTTGTTCTTCTTTTAAACATTTAAAACTTTCTACATTGCTACGCATCCATCATGACTCATAGTATTTACACGCTGTGAAGGTGATGACGTCACTTTTCATACCCTTTCCAGGGAACCAAACTGTCAGTGGGCATGATTGTCTACTTGTTAACTCGTTTCCTGTTCACTACATAGACTGTTCTATGTAGAACACTGTATATAGGGGAGCAGTGAGAGAGACAATAGGGGGAAATCAGACATCAAGCTTTCAATAGAAACCGCTATGCATTGTGGGGCGTCAAGCTGTAAGTAGTGTACACAGGTTGTCCACTAGTTTTGCGGTGCATTGTGGGTAACAGTATAGTGATCTATTTGGGGAATCTAATTGTCCTCTGACAATTCAGACAACACTACAAAATGGCCAACACCCTGACTAGAACACTAAACTGTAAATAGGGTGCGATTTCAGACACACCCTTGGTTTCTTATATACCAGCTTCTTTATCACATGTTCTGTTCCACCTTAAATTCTACAGCTTTATTAACGGTGGAAAGAAAAATTTACATTACAAGCTGGCGACACTGAAGCAGTTCCACCTTTATTAGCATCACAATATCAGCAACGACCCATTAGCAGCCATGCTGTGTGAGTTTGTCACTGTTTGCTGATTAAAGCAGATCATCTTAAAGTTTCACATAGAGTAACAACTTTAATTCACTTTGTGTTGATTTTGAAATCAGAAACAAGTAGCTAGCATAGGTAACGTTGGCTGCTAGCAAGCTCCAAGTAACTAAAGATAGCATAGCTAACTATATAGTCTGATAACCGAGTTTATTCACACCGGAGAGGATACATCACACCTTATATTTATATATAATTTATGTTTAAATAAAAAATAATGGGCTGTTTATACTGGTTACTGTCCACATGTGGACTGTACAAACTGAGGGAGTGAACAGTACATTGTGTTTACATTGTGTTTATATGCTACATTAAACTCCTTATATTCAATGAAGTGAGGAAAATACGTTTTTAGGTGTACCCATTAACCTAGTGTCACTATTAGGCTGTGGGGCAGTGGAATTCCATTCTATGGAGTGTAGAAGCTCCAACCAATGCTTTTGGGGTGAGCTATACTGATCCACAACTAATTATCCATTATCTATTTTGCCTGATGGCAACCAAAGCCTCACAGAAATGTTTAAACATTGCCTTCCCAGAAGAGTAGAAGCGGTTACTGTCTTAAAGTAGGAGCAAGCTTATTATTAATACCTTTCATTTCAGAAGAGAGGCTGCATAAGAAGGTGGTCTACACTACATCCTAATTTCTTGTGAAATAAAACTTTTTTATTTAATCAGGAATTCAATCTCAAGAAAAAACAGCACTGATAAAATACAAAATATAATGGGTGTAAACATAGAATGTAAACATATAAAATGTTCAAAGCAACAAAAAAATAAGAAGTCCATTCATGAAACTCATAATAAAGAAATAAAGTGACCATAGCATCATAAACATATTCGCAATAAATTCAAAGTGCTACCATCTCTCTTGGAGACCAGACATAATGCTGTTAAAGATCCAACATCCAATGAACCAAGTGTCCAACCAATAACTTCCATTTTTAGCTTATCGATTTCACCAGTGAACTGGTCGTACTGCGCCTATTGCTTTTGTTCCTGTGGCAGTTCTCTCCTTTCGCCGTGGCCGTCTTAAGAAAGTGAAACATTCTTCGAAAGCAGTCTTCCAGACATTCGCCTGTCCTTCCTGAACACGTCTGGACAAACCAGTCTCTGTTTCCACAAATCTGCCTCAAGTTCAAAGCCTCCTCGATGTCTCCTGCACTCGCAGCCCCCGGCAAGTCTTGTTTGTTGGCCAGCACGATCAGCGGCAAGCCTTTCAGATGCTCACTGCTCAGGATTTGCTCCAGTGCCTGCTTGGCCTCTGGTAACCTCTGCTGATCCTGGCTGTCCACCACAAACACCAGCCCCGATGTGTCCTGGTAGTAGTGTTTCCAGTGGGTCCTCATTTGGTGCTGGCCTCCGACGTCCCACACGGTCAGGGTCGGTCCCTTGTCTTTGGTCTCTAGCATCTCCACGTTGAAGCCCACGGTGGGAACAGTCAGCACTGCCTCATTGTACTTAAGCTTGTAGAGCAGCGTGGATTTGCCAGATCCGTCAAGGCCAAGCATGAGAATTCGAGTCTCTGACGGAGCTTTGGAGTGTTGCAGTCCCATCGCATGGAAGGAAAATCAGGAGTGGCCGATACTGCGGTGCCGAAGGGAACGGCCTCTTTATACAGGCGGTATAGTAAGCAAACATGCAAATAAGGACAGGGGTCAAAGTACAGGGATGCAGTACCTTTTGCTCCTCACAGTGGGATTCCTTAGCTGTGACTGTGGTTAAAGTAAACTGGTCTCCTCTTCCTGGCAGTGACATTGCCGCTCCGAGGCGGCATGTGACTCAGGTTTCACTTAGCACCCAAGAGGTCGCAACAGCCGCATGCCGTCGGGACATCGGAAGTCCTTTTGTGGCCAGACTGCAGGCATTCCTGTAAGCCGGTATCCGAGCACCGATATCAGGGTGTTGAAGTCATCCACTGATATCATAGATATTTTCATACACTGACTCTTGAGGCCCATCTGATTTTGTAATCAGTGGCCAAAACAGTGAACAAAGTAGTATTCACAAGTACAGCTCACTTTATTTTAATTAGTAAGCTTGTAGGCATATAAATGAAGATTAATGCCCTGGGCGTACATCATATAGGGAAGTGATTAGCTGTCATTCTGAATGATTTACAATTCAAAATGAATCATTCAGTCCTCACCGCCCAGCAATACGACATCTAGCTCCAAAACACTCTGCTAATCTACAGCACAGTGAAGAACAACCCTCATTCGTTTACATTCAAAACGTGGCTTTTTTCAGGAGAGAAGGTCAGATATGGATATCTATTATGGACTTTGAAGCTCTTGTTTGTACTCAAGTTTGGTGGTTTCTAAGA
Organism: Megaleporinus macrocephalus; assembly: GCA_021613375.1. Lineage (NCBI taxonomy): Eukaryota > Metazoa > Chordata > Actinopteri > Characiformes > Anostomidae > Megaleporinus > Megaleporinus macrocephalus. Next base: position 10,360,193 of record CM038723.1, on the reverse strand, counting down.
CATGAGGCAGTACATGACTAGTAAACCCAGCTTTGAACATCCATCCATCCAACATCTGCCACTTTATCCCGCTAGTGAGGATCACGGGGGGGGCTGGAGCCAATCCCAGCGTCATTGGGCGAAGGCGGGGTACACCATGGACAGTTCGCCAGTCCATCACGTGGCCAACATTCACTCATGCACTCACTCACACCTACATGCAATTTAGAGTGATCAGTCAACCTGACATGCATGTGTTTGGACTGTGGGAGGAACCCAGAGTACCCGGAGGAAACCCACTCAAGCACAGGGAGAACATACACACTCCACACAGAACCACCCGGACCGGGAATCCAACCCGGATCGTCTTGCTGTGAGGCGACAGTGCTAACCAATACACCACCGTGCCACCCCAGCTTTGAACAGTCGTACACAAATAAAAGAATCATGTTTTTCATTAAGACATTTAAAATTGACTTAATTGCAAAACATTTGGTAGTGACTTTCGGACACAATGGGATCTAACGGCTCCCCATGTGGCCTTGAGGGCAGGTGTGCGGTCCCACACTCGATAGTTTACATGCTAAATTAACTTATTTTCAATGAGTATTAGGTGTACCCGTTGCTGACACAGAGGTCCAACTGCTCACATAGCTTTTATAACCACCACAGAAGAGCACTGACCAATAGAATGGGTCACTCTGGTACAGCCCATCATTAACCTAGGGTCACCATGCCCAATGCTAAGCGTAGGGGGCTTTCAAAGCCCTCTCAGCATTAGGCTGTGGAGCAGTGGAATTGCGTTCTCTGGAGTGTAGAAGCTCTAACCAATGCATTTGGGCAAGCTATAGTGATCCTCAACTAATTATCCAACATCAACACCCTGACCTATCTAATTCTCCTGATGGCAACCAAATCCTCACAGCAATGTTTTATTATGGACTTTAAATCCTTTGTTTCAAATGACACTGTACATGTTTATTGTCAAGTTTGATGGTTTCAAAGACATGAGGCAGTACAGTCGTACCCATATCGAATAATTATGTTTTTCATTAAGACACAAAAGTTGAGTGGTTGTGACTTTGGGACACATTTACTTCAAAACAATGGGATCTAACGGCTCACCATGTGGTCTAGAGGGCAGGCGTGCTGTCTCACTTCCTATAGTGATGGAAATGGCGCTAGCTCAGGGGGAACCATTACGGTAATGGCTGTATCTGTTAAGGTGGACTGGAAAAGCCAAACAGATATGAAGCTGGTGAATATGAAGCCAACTGTAGCCACTTATAAATAGGAATAACAATACATTCCAACTTTTTTCGAAACAATTATAATAAAAAACGTTCCTTTTTTAAAGATATCTGACTCACTCCGAGTTCCCCCTCGTCCCTCATGTAAAATAAATAGACTTTTCGTTATGTCACTATAATAATCTGTAGCTATTTAAAAGTGGGTAATTCACTTTGATTCTTTGCTACGTTCCTGTATTAACCCTAACCCTAAAATTAAGTTGATGGGTCGATTCCAGTCGAAGTTTGTCTTGAAGAAAATGTTTTTTGAAGAATCTTAAAATAGCCCTTAAAATAAAATAAAAAACATTTAAAAAAAGTTTTATTTCACAATTATTGGATAGTGAGAAGCAGAAAATGCTGAACCAACTTCTTGTTAATAAGTCGGATGAAAAGAATGTAAACTGTAATATGATATTAGATTTAGTTGTTTGTGGGCGGTCTCTGACTTTAGCTCAAAGTTATTGGTTTCTTAGTAATAAGCATCTCATGTCATAATATTGTCTTGACTAGAATTAACATAGTTTTATTTATTCAACTACAGACCCATATGTTTACTGTAATCCATAAAATCCCCATTACAGGACTAAAATATGCACTACATTATAATTCCTATTTTCTGGCAGACACCCCACCCAAGAATTGTTTACCTGGTCAATCCCAGATTATAACAATATGTTGACCTTTTCTCTCCTAGCCTGACCTGCTCACAGTCTAAATAAATATGGGAAGGGCACCAAATTACACTTCATGATAAGTCAATGGTATTTACAAGAACCAATTCATCAAGAATTCCAGGCTTTCAAAAAAAACTACTACAAAAAAACAACTGGTAAGATTGCAAAGTAACTTACAAACTCATTACAGTGCTGGTAATAAGAACCAAATGAAATGTGTTTTTTTTTGTGTCTTCTGAGTTTTTAATGTAATGTTGATGATGGTAAACCAGCATCAAACCAAAAAAAACGTATAAAAATGTATTTTAGGCTATAGTCTTATATTTAACTACTGTAAAACAATTTTTCAGGAATTATGTAATGCATTACAAAGCTTGTTTGAAGTCTGGTTCCTCTTAACACAAATGACTTGAAAGGTTTTATATATACATTTTATATATCTTTTCATGCAATTCACAAACAATATTGTCCATTTTACAATTAATGTAAGTGTATCAGATGATTTTTAAAGAATAAAAATGTTTGTATTAAAGCCTATTTTTGTAAAGAGGCTTATTTTGCATATAGTCCTATTATCAGCAATTCTCAGTCCTCTGTCTAAATCTCCTGGTACGACCACCAATCCAAGTTAAGGATGTTATTGGACTAATTGGTTGTTAGGTCACTTTTGCTCAATTGTGATGCACAGCTGAAAAACATTCTACTAATAAGTGAGTATAAAAGGGAGAACAACATTCTAGGTTAGTTTAGTATCTGAAGCATCAGCAGTTGACGGCTTGCTGAGCGACTCAAAATGACCAGAAAGAAACAACTTTCTTTAGAGACCCGTCAGTCCATTGTTGTGTTAAGGAAGAAGATACTCCATTGAAAACAAGAACATTTCACTGTGATCCCAAACTTTTTTATTTTATTTTTTTCACATTTCTCTTCTCTCCATATAAACTGGTCGGTCTTAATCTTGGCTAAAGCTTCTGTAAGCGTTCCCTTGACCAATCACTTGCTAAAATTTCTGGCCACGCCCACACAAACCAGTTGCAGTGTCAGAGAAACATAGCGGGCGAGAGCTAACCAGCATAACCAAATGATAGACCAGCTGCTTGTCATTTACTTCTTATCTAACGTTGTTCATTGATCTGTTCTTTTATTCGTCCGCCCGTCCGTCTGTCTGTCTGCACATTTGTTTGACTGGTACTTTGCACATTGATTGCACGTACATCCATTCATACGTTCTTCTGTCTGTTGATCCGACTACACGGCTGTTAGTCTGTCCCTTGGCGCTGCTTTGTTATTTCGCCTGTCTGTCCATTGTCTGTTTGTCTGTATCTTTGCTCGTACATTTGATTGTTTATTCGTCTGTCTGTCTGTCAGTCGGTTTACACTTCTCTCTGCTCCTTTATGCGTTGCTTCCTCCATCTGTTCACAAATCCTTCACAAATTGCTTTGTCTGTCCCTCCGTCTGCACACACTGCTTCATCTATCTGTTTGTTTGTTTGAGCTGTCTGTCCATCTGTCCACATATTGCTTTGTCCATTTGTTTGTTTGTTCCTCTGTTTGTCTCTGCTGTCCAGTTAGCTTCACATAAAAACTGAATAATGATGTTAGCTCTGCGGGCGGCATGTGGTGTAGTGGTTAGTATGATGGTGTAGTGTTAGTATGGTGGTGTAGTGGTTAGTATGGTGGTGTAGTGGTTAGTATGGTGGTGTAGTGGTTAGTATGGTGGTGTAGTGGTTAGTATGATGGTGTAGTGGTTAGTATGATGGTGTAGTGTTAGTATGGTGGTGTAGTGGTTAGTACGGTGGTGTAGTGGTTAGTATGGTGGTGTAGTGGTTAGTACGGTGGTGTAGTGGTTAGTATGATGGTGTAGTGTTAGTATGGTGGTGTAGTGGTTTGTATGGTGGTGTAGTGGTTAGTATGGTGGTGTAGTGGTTAGTATGATGGTGTAGTGTTAGTATGGTGGTGTAGTGGTTAGTACGGTGGTGTAGTGGTTAGTATGGTGGTGTAGTGGTTAGTACGGTGGTGTAGTGGTTAGTATGATGGTGTAGTGTTAGTATGGTGGTGTAGTGGTTTGTATGGTGGTGTAGTGGTTAGTATGGTGGTGTAGGGGTTAGTATGGTGGTGTAGTGGTTAGTACGGTGGTGTAGTGGTCAGTATGGTGGTGTAGTGGTTAGTACGGTGGTGTAGTGGTTAGTACGGTGGTGTAGTGGTTAGTATGGTGGTGTAGTGGTTAGTACGGTGGTGTAGTGGTTAGTATGGTGGTGTAGTGGTTAGTACGGTGGTGTAGTGGTTAGTATGGTGGTGTAGTGGTTAGTACGGTGGTGTAGTGGTTAGTATGGTGGTGTAGTGGTCATCACAGTAAGATGATCTGGGTTGAATTCCCGGTCCGGGTGGTTCTGTGTAGAGTGTGTATGTTCTCTTTGTGTTTGAGTTGGTTTCCTCCGGGTACTCTGGTTTCCTCCCACAGTCCAAACACATGCATGTTAGGTTGACTGGTCACTCTAAATTGCCTGTAGGTGTGAGTGAGTGCATAAGTCAATGTTGGCCATGTGATGGACTGGCGAACTGTCCATGGTGTACCCCGCCTTTGCCCAATGGGATTGGCTCCAGCCCCCCCGTGACCCTGACTAGCGGGATAAAGCGGCAGATGATGGATGGATGGATGGATGGATGTTCAAAGATGGGATGAGTGGTCACTCTAAAATTGCCTGTGCTCTCTGGCGCGAGAGAAATATTTGCGCTCGAGTTTTCAGAGGAGGTGGTTTTGACAGTTTGGACCTGGGCTTCCAGCGTGACTCAGCAAACTAGCTAGCGGTGATAGCCTAACACTAGCTAGTTGTTTCTCCCGCTAGCGTCGCCACAGCGGGCGGAAATTATCATACAGTTAAGCCCGCCCACTTAGAGGGAGGATATGATTGGTCAATTTTACTATAATTTGAAATTGGTATTGCTGAATTGCTCGAACAGCCGGACCACCAATCACCAACATTCTGCGGAGTCATCACAGTCCTTATAGGGGGAGACACAGACTCACAGGCTTCCACTTAACCCCTCACGTTCCAACATAGATTGAATAGACACGTTTGAATAATTTATTTGTCTATATTTTTGTAAATAAAATAATTACAAAATTACAAAAATAAAATTATATATATATATATCTGTGTTTGTGTATTAAGAATATTTTAGGTCCTCTGAGAGGGCGTAGAGGGCCATGATGGTTCCCCGCTGCCCGTAGGTGTGTTTGTTGGTGCAATGGACTGGCGACCTGTCCATGGTGTACCCTGTCTTCGCCTGATGACGCTGGGATTTGCGCCAGCCCCGCCCCCCTGTAAGTCTTGAGTTGCGTCCGAAATTATCTACTGTTCAGTAGGTATTAATAAGAGCCACCTTGTACTGCTCGAGTGGCAGACTAGTAGAGCAGTTTCAGTAGATGTGTTTTAGTATCCACACAATCTTGGATGTACTACGTCCGCCATCTTACCAGCGTCCTGTGAGGCAAGATGTCAGACCACCACTGTAAAAGCACCTCTATTCATTAAAAAGCCCCATTTACTGACAGATTTAGATCTTTTGTGACACTGATCTGCGTTTTTGTCTGAATATGTACTTACACGTGTGGAGCTGTAGCTCAGAGAAGACTAAACGGGAGAATCTAATCATTGTTTACCTCAGCAGTAGCTCTAACTTCTGTAGCGGCAGTTCACTTGCTGTAGCTACACATACACAGCCGACGTTCCGCTTTCACCATTTTAATTTTTCCGCTTTGAATTCATCCGCAGCTCCAGGTGAATCATGGGATAGCGCAGTGTGCTGTGTTCGCCTACATAAAAATGGCTGCCGATTCAGGAGGTCATCCGGGTACCGTTCACCTACTGCTCGATGCCTACTGAGTATTCAGACATACTAGCCACACTCGTCTACTGATTTCACTACTGAGTAGTAGACAAGTAGGCGATTTTGGACGAACCTTTGGAGTGTTGGACGGAAGCTGTCCATCAAGCTGCTCATTAGCCACGCCCACACAGTTCTCAGATAGGTCCGATCAGCGTGTGTTTTATTTCTTATATATGTTTATATCCTATATTTTTTATTCAGGCTTTACTGGGTGTTTAATAGAACACTCAAGGTTAGTACCATCATACAAACATCCTTAATATTTAATAACTCTGTGTTCTCTAGAACACATAAAAAATATAATGTGCATGTAAGGTGATTTGTCGCTTTTGTCTTGTCCTTGTACATATACAAACACCCCCAGCGTCATTAATACATAAACAAATGCAGATTTGACTCCTTGCGTTTTTTATTTGTTCAATTTTTCATAAATTCACAGAATTTTCTCTTTTTACAGTTTCTTTAATTCAATGAAACAAACACAAACTGCACAGAAACATTCTATAACACATACCGTATTCTATAACATGTACTGTATTCTGGAAAAAAAAGCACATAAAAAGACTATTAACTATTAATCTCTTCTGATATTAATAAACCAGGTGCATTACCTTTTTTTTGTATTTTATCGGTATTGAGGTTAATGATTTTCAATATGTACATTCACTTGATTAGTCCGTCTCGAAGAGACATCAATATGCAAAATACCGTATTTACAACCGATGTGCACGGCAGCCTCAGTACGTTATAGGACAGAACGTTTTGGCAAAGAAACTGATGACAGTCAAGCATCTTTAATAAAAATAAGGCAACATATCTTCTTTGAAGGCTCGTCGTAATCAGTTTTAGTTATTGTATCGATTCGGCCGCACGGATTCGAACAATTCATTAAGCATTCGCGACGATTTGAGTTAAAGTTGCACATAAAAGGCTGCGCTGCCACTTCCTTTAGCAGTGAAAACAACCTTCTCATCTCCTGAACTGATTCATGTACTAGTTTCCCCTCAATATGTTACTAATTCAGTCGTAGCAAATGCACAGAATGAGGCAAAGAACCGTTAGCAACGTACATGTTAAAGGGGGAACTCCAATTTTTCTAAATGGCTCCATTTATTAAATGGCTAAGATAGAAACAAAATTATTTGGGGTGGTTTGCAGAATGATCTCACAGTGGTGATGATAGGAACCAGATGTCTACCTCTAAAAGTTTCCTTTACAGGATGCTATTAAATAAACCGGCTTTGAATGTGTGGTTTTGTTTTATAATAGTTTTGCTTTAGGGTTTTAACCTAAAACATGATTTTTTAATATATGCAGGGAAACATAGTTCTGAAAGAAAACATTTTTTTTTTCTGATTGATCACTATTTTACTATCATTCCTACAAAACTAAAAAAAGAACACTCGAAGATTGAAGGGGTGTGAGAAAATATCAATACACTTGAGTATTGCGATATTATCAGTTGTGATACTGTATCGATTTGTTGAATGTAAAGATTGGTGGCACACACCCCTGACTGCTAAATAGCAGTGTTGTGACGTATCTTCAGCCATTAGACTATTTCACTCCAAAGCAAACAAGTAGTGTAAGGGTGCACTGCTACTGTTACCAGTAATAAACATATGCATATCATTTGTTTAAATTAATTTTGTAACATATCTATCGCCTTGCTTACAGTATGATAAACCATGTCCCATGTACCATACTGCATACCATATCGCTACATTCTTGCGAGTCTCTTTAGGCTTATTGGGCGTGTAGTATAGTAAATAAAATGTCTATATTTACCTTGTAGACATCATAACCCCTGGTTCCCATCAGTGCTCACGTCTAGTGAGCAACACTGATACAGCCGTATGCTGAAACACACTGGCTATAAATAAAGTGTGGAATTCTCCCGTCACCAAGTGTTGCTGGTTTCTACACTTTTCTGCTTTTACCAAGGACCTTGTTAAACAGTGATGACTTTACATCTCAAGCACTGAATTATGGAGAAATTAAAAAAATGGTGAAATTCCCCTTCAGAACGATTGGCACATGCGCTTAAAAAAAAAAATCTCCATGACTGGAACATAAATGAACTGTCATCCAATCACTGGTCGTCTCACTGGATATATACAATTATTTTGTGCATATATATATATATATATATATATATATATATATATATATATATATATATATATATATATATATATATATATATATATATATATATCATTCCCTCAGTGTTCGCACGACTTGAAGCACAACAGTGCACACCACCGATCTAGAATACACTGTGCATAGGCACATCTTCAATTAAACAATCTAACTGTACAATCTAGCACTCTAGTCTGACTGCATACTCTTTACATTGTACTATTCTTTATATGAAAGAATGGACGAAGCCATTAAAAACCCTGAACCAAGCAATGTCGGTGTGACTAAATGTGGATGTATCTGTTGTGCGTGACTGACGCAGCTGTTTATATTACTTGAATACTGAAAACCTCTTTCTAACAGCTGAGGTATGTTGACCAGGCTAGCGACAGCGGCATGATGGCCAACACTGTCTGTGTTGTAAAAAACAAAACAAAACAAAGAAACAAAAGTAACGAGCAAATAAGCAAGTCTAATTTTGTAGAGGGGGAAACAAACAAACAACTAACTTGAACATTACACCCTCATACCAGGCTTGCATATCGGATCCATTTTGGGGGGAATTATATAAATAAAAAACAGATTTAGGCTTATCTGTTAACTTTTACAAGCGAAGAAAATGAAATTAAATATAATTTTGTGAATCTCATATAATAATAATAATCAGGGTTCACTTCCTAGGAGTCCTGTAGTCACACGATACTATATGAATGCATTTGTAAGGCATAATACCTTGTAATGCCTGCCGTACACCTATATAAGTTATTATAATTACATTTAACACCTTATAAAAGAAAGAGGATGTGAGCTTATAGGGTAGGGTTCATAACATCCACTCATTAGAACCATTTGGGGGGAAATTAAATAATAATAAAAAAAACAGATTTAGGCTTATCTGTTAATGTTTACAAGCGAACAAAAATATAATAAAATATAATATTGTGAACTCATATAATAATAATAATCAGGGTTCACTTCCTAGAAGTCCTGTAGTCACGATACTATATGAATGCATTTGTTAGGCATAATACCTTATAATGCCTGCCGTACGCCTATATACCTATATAAGTTATTATAATTACATTTAACACCTTATAAAAGCAAGAGGATGTGAGCTTATATGGTAGGGTTCATAACATCCACTCATTAGAACACTATAAACATAAATATTGTTATGCACCACAACAGCAGGGTTCTGGTATATGTTTCCTGTACCACTGGCTAATAGCTTAGTGAAAATGAAGCAGGTCATAATTTTTATATGTAATATGGATTTGACAGAGTATGTTATGTTTAGCTACCTGGTAACTAAATAGATATTATAATGCATTATGGAAGCTGACGTAAGAAAGTCATATACTCTTGCCTTATAAAATATTATGCATGTAATTACTCCTTAAGAGCAATTATACACTCTTATTTCAAGTATTATAAGCTAATATGTATGCCATATATTGCCTTATTAATGCATGTGTATGGTATTATGAATACCAGATTCATAGGAAGTGCTATTATAACCGGTTTAGGAAAAAAAGAGAAAAAAAATAAAGAGAAAAAACTCAAAATAGACTTAGGCATTTAGATGTATCAGCGCAATCTTATCAAAATAAAAAAAACGAAAAAAAAGAAGAAAAAAAAAAAACAGTAGAGACACAAAATCAGCACTACAGAAGTGTTGCTTATCGTTCCTTAAACGGTACCGGCACCATGATGCATCAGCTAGACGCTCCACAGCATCTGAGACTTCACAAGCCATTAAAGTGGCCTTGCTGTGTCTACCGCCCCATTAGTCACCATTACACTGATCCGAAAGAGCTCTCCTTCCTCAGCTACGAGAAAAAAAGGTGATGTAATGATGAGTGAAATGGATATATATATATATATATATATATATATATATATATATATATATATATATATATATATATATTATTTGCCATTATTTCAATAAGAAACAGTTCTTGCTCCAAAAATAGTCATGAAACAGATTTCCTTTTACATCTTATATCTATGCATACATTAATATCAACCGGTAATATATTCGTTTTCGTGTTTGGCGGCAGTCGAGCCTCACTGCTCTGCGGCTTTGGGGGTGCGCTTTTTGAACTTGACCACCATGACAGTGATGTTGTCCGGGCAGCCGCGGTAGAAGGACTGCAGGACAATGCTCTTGGCGCCAAAGTGGGGCTCGTCGAGGCGCTCTTTGATGAAGCGCACGGCCTCCTCGTTGCTGAAGGCGTCCCACAGGCCGTCCGAGGCCAGGATCATGAACTCCGGCTGCAGCTTGTCCAGGTCGAAGGTCAGCACGTCCGGGTCCGGGATGAGCACGTTCAGGTTCTTCAGTGGGTAGTCGCCGAGCGAGCGCGACATGGCCAGGATGCCCTGCACGCGCCATGAGCCGTTGAAGCTGATGAAGCCGCCTAGAAGGGAGACAGAGAGAGGTCGAAACGGTTGTGAGACAGATCATCCCTTACTACAGGGTTTCATTAACGTCGGCTTAAACACTTGGACAGAAAAAGGACGCATGGCTGTCAAATTTACAATGCAGGACAGATGCTTTAGAGAATTAGGACACTCATCGCGAGCCCTATGACTGGTATAATACAGGTGATATGAAAAAATATCAGAAAAATTAACAAGAGCTTGAAGTGATGAAACCCCGCAGACATCTACGCTGAAGAGTCATATTAGAGGGAAAACAAATTTAGCAGTTGCCTGCCAGCTGTAAGAGGTGTGTGACAGTCAGCAGTCCGATATGCAAGTTATTAACTGGGCTCCAAAAGCTGGGCTGCATTTCTAGACTGCTACATCATCGAAGGCTATTTCAATCAGAACGTTTCCTCAAGTAATAAATAATGTCTTATATTCTGACAAGTCAGTGACAATAGGCACATGGGGGTGAGGGTGGAGTGTGGGGTTAAGGGTAAGGGTGGGGGATGAGGGTGGTGGGTGGTTGATGAGGGGGGGGGCTGAGGGTGGCGAGGGTCAGGTGAGAATGTGGTGAGGGTGGTGAGGGGTGAGGGTTGAGGGATGAGGGTGGTGAGGGTTGAGGGTGGTGAGGGGTGAGGGTTGAGGGATGAGGGTGGTGAGGGTTGAGGGTGGTGAGAGTTGAGGGCTGAGGGATGAGGGTGGTGAGGATTGAGGGCGGTGAGGGTTGGGGGTGAGGGTTGAGGGGTGAGGGTTGAGGGTGGTGAGGGTTGAGGGATAAGGGTGGTGAGGGTTGAGGGATGAGGGTGGTGAGGGTTGAGGGATAAGGATGGTGAGGCTTAAGGGGTTAAGAATGGTGAGGGTTGAGGGATAAGGATGGTGAGGGTTGGGGGATGAGGGAGGTGAGGGTTGGGGGATGAGGGTGGTGAGGGTTGAGGGAAGAGGATGGTGAGATTTGAGGGATGAGGGTGGTGAGGGTTGAGGGTGTCAGGTATGAAGGTGGTGAGGGGTGAGGGTTAGGGGTGCGGGTGGTAAGTATAGGTGAGTGTGTGTAGTGGGGTTAGGATATAGAGTTGGGGGCATTCCCATCCCATTCCTAGTTCATGGTACTGAAACTACATAGTCTAAAAACCACCGTACATTAAACAGTAGGGGGTTTAAAGAGAACCGCTGAGACATATAAGACCCAACACCAATACCATTCAAATATGTTACAACAACAAAAACAATAAACACAATCCTTTTACTATTAGGGGCCAACTTTTGTTGTCGAATCAAATGGTCACTTTCTCTGTTACCCACTGACCGAGTAACGGCGACCTAAACATCTCATTCAGGTCTAATATCATCTAACTTTGACTTTACTGCAATCATATGACATCACCAAAGCGTCCTAATAGCCTCTACCTGTAAAGTAAATTAGCCTATTTGTCTGATAAACAAAACATCCCCATTTGGTTAATACGTCATATTATATTAGTATAAGACACGCACACTGTTATACAAGTCTGAATAGTCAGGGTTCCCTTTAAGCATGATGGGTCGCCATGGCAACCAGAAAAAAAAACATGCTGTATTTATTGACTTAATTTTGTGTTTAAAATTAAGAGTTTTATCTTCATTTGTTAATGACGCTCATGTTTTTTTAATTCAAAGCACAATTTTCAAGGATGCACGTTTAATGAGTCTTAAACTCACAATAACAAAAACAGCTCGTTTTATTATGACTACAGTTGATTGAAAAAGAAAAGAAATAGGACTCGACCCTATAACTGCATAAGTTGTTATCCTCTTTTCTTTATTGGTCAGGACCCCCACAAGACCACCACAGAGCCGGTACGATTAGGGAGGCAGATCATTCTCAGCACTGCAGTGACACTGACATGTGTTAGTGTGTGTTGTGCTGGTGTGAGTGGATCAGACACAGCAGTGCTGCTGCTGGAGTGTTTAAACACCTCAGTGTCACTGCTGGACTGAGAATAGCCCACCAAACCAAAACTATCCAGACAACAGTGTCCTGTGGGTGGCGTCCTGTGACCACTGACGAAGGACTAGAGAACACAAAGTGTGCAGCAACAGATCAGTTATCATCTCTGACATTACATCTACAAGGTGGACCAGCAAGGTAGGCATGTCTTATAGAGTGGACAGTGAGTGGACACAGTGTTTAAACACTCCAGCAGGACTACTGTGTCTGATGCACTTGTACCAGCACCATGCAAACTAACACACCACCAGTGTCAGTGTCACTGCTGAGAATGATCCCCCAGCCAAATAATATCTGCTCTGTGGTGGTCTTGTTGGGGTCATTATATATATATATATATATATATATATATATATATATATCATATATATATATATATATATATATATATGCATTGTGTACGACTATGTATATGACAAATTATGTATGTGAGGAATTAAAAGTATTTTCTTTCATAAATAAATGAGTATCTAATTTCAGAAATCCTAAGTAAAGTACAAATCTTCCAAAAGAACAATTTAATACATCAAAGTTCAATTTCACCCATTCTGAGGAGGCACTGGGAGAAGATCTCAACGTGTAATATAACCTTTCACCAGCAGGTGGGGACAAAGTACTGTTAACGTGGGCAAACCAGCTCCAACTGGCTGCTCTCTTTGCTGTGATAAGGAAGAGGCCCAGTTATGAATGTGATTAGAAAGCCTGTTCAAGAGCTTTGTCTCTGTCAAGTGTTTTTTCTTACCCGCTCTCTTGATCCTCTTGCGCTCTTTGAGCTGGTAAGGCTTGTGGTCATGTGACAGGGGGATGGCGTTACCATCTTTATCACAAAGAACTCCTCTGGAATCACCGACATTGGCTACAGTCAGTTCCTTATCGGAAAGCAGCGCCACCAGACATGTTGTTCCTGAGAAAGAGAAAAAGGACCAATGTAATCTTAATCTTTACCCTGAAAGAACTTCACCGGCCAAGACATACGACATCTGTAGTTTCCTTTGCTAGATAAACATAGACACCATTATGACGGGTATTTTGACCATGGTAGCTGTTGTACTCTAATAAACTTATTGATCTAATTAGGTATAATTACACAATTTCATATTAACTTTGTACACTGTGTCAGAAAGTCATACAGTGACGTGAAGATCAACTATAAACTACAAAGGGTCTAGTCTTGTACTTCAGGTGGGGATGAGGCAGGGATACGTTCAGTGTATTTATGAGCCCATAATTCATATTCATCATTTTTGGCAGTAAAAAGAGACCTGTGGTTACAGAAAAAGAACCTGTGGATATAGCCCAATAGCCCCAAACACACCACTGGGCTAGCCCCAGACATGGAGAGACAGAGACGGCAGTTACTAACATATGGCGTATGTTAAATATGGATTAAAAAAGTGATACAGTTGAAAAATAATGCTCTATCTGTGGATGGAATGGTAGCTACATTCACATAGATTATTTGTCTATATAAATCAGCCCACCCGTCACCTGGTAGTTCGATATCCCTCATAAGCTCACCCCTGTTTTAAATCCCAGGGTTATCTTGTGTCTGAAAAAAAAGAAATTTGGCCAGTTTGGAAAAGTGGTCAGTAAATAGCAGCAGCTCCATCTGTTGGCCAAAACAAGCATAACACAAGACATTTGCCCATCTGCGACTTTACGCTGTGTTTTTAATTCACAGTCAAATTTCACATTTGTGGAAACAGACTACCAAAAACTGGGACTGTCCTCAGAAAATGAGGACAAAGTGAGGACAGTCCCACGCTGTGTTTTTAATTCACAGTCAAATTTCACATTTGTGGAAACAGACTACCAAAAACTGGGACTGTCCTCAGAAAATGAGGACAAAGTGAGGACAGTCCCACGCTGTGTTTTTAATTCACAGTCAAATTTCACATTTGTGGAAACAGACCATCAAAAACGGGGACTGTCCTCAGAAAATGAGGACAAAGTGAGGACAGTCCCACGCTGTGTTTTTAATTCACAGTCAAATTTCACATTTGTGGAAACAGACTACCAAAAACTGGGACTGTCCTCAGAAAATGAGGACAAAGTGAGGACAGTCCCACGCTGTGTTTTTAATTCACAGTCAAATTTCACATTTGTGGAAACAGACTACCAAAAACTGGGACTGTCCTCAGAAAATGAGGACAAAGTGAGGAAAGTCCCACGCTGTGTTTTTAATTCACAGTCAAATTTCACATTTGTGGAAACAGACTACCAAAAACGGGGACTGTCCTCAGAAAATGAGGACAAAGTGAGGACAGTCCCACGCTGTGTTTTTAATTCACAGTCAAATTTCACATTTGTGGAAACAGACTACCAAAAACGGGGACTGTCCTCAGAAAATGAGGACAAAGTGAGGACAGTCCCACGCTGTGTTTTATATTCACAGTGAAATTTCACATTTGTGGAAACAGACTACCAAAAACTGGGGCTGTCCTCAGAAAATGAGGACAAAGTGAGGACAGTCCCACGCTGTGTTTTTAATTCACAGTCAAATTTCACATTTGTGGAAACAGACCATCAAAAACGGGGACTGTCCTCAGAAAATGAGGACAAAGTGAGGACAGTCCCACACTGTGTTTTTAATTCACAGTCAAATTTCACATTTGTGGAAACAGACCATCAAAAACGGGGACTGTCCTCAGAAAATGAGGACAAAGTGAGGACAGTCCCACACTGTGTTTTTAATTCACAGTCAAATTTCACATTTGTGGAAACAGACTACCAAAAACTGGGACTGTCCTCAGAAAATGAGGACAAAATGAGGACAGTCCCACGCTGTGTTTTTAATTCACAGTCAAATTTCACATTTGTGGAAACAGACTACCAAAAACTGGGACTGTCCTCAGAAAATGAGGACAAAATGAGGACAGTCCCACGCTGTGTTTTTAATTCACAGTCAAATTTCACATTTGTGGAAACAGACTACCAAAAACTGGGACTGTCCTCAGAAAACGAGGATGCCTGGTCCCCCTGTTGACCCCCTAAGCTGGTGAATGTAGAAGGAAGGCTAGACCAATATTGCTAATAAGAACCTCAACATCTTATTGCAGCTGTGCACCTGTAGTAGCTGTCAAATCATCCAAACTATGAAGAGATTACTTAAACAACAGAAATGACTCCTCAAATTAGGAGGACAGTATGCTAAAAGTCAATGCTAGCAAGGTAGCTAGCCGGATACTTCAGTTTGGCTCTTATTCTAGGGCTAGAAAGACAAAGATCTTGTCCACTATGTCCAGTTTGCGATGAATAAAGAGGGTTTTGCTGTTTCCTTTATAATTTTCTTTGACAACAGAGGTAAGAGTAACAGCTCGGCTGTATTTATTAGCCTTTAGATCAGTGGTTAGGCTAACAGGGTCGCTTGACACCTCAGAGACTCCCGATAGCTGTATGATGTATTCGCCTAATGCATTCTGGGTATTGTAGTGAGGGAGCGCTGATAAACGAATACACGAAAACATGGAAACGTAACACAGCTCTTTAAACTCTAGTTTTAGGCCCGAAGGCCCTTTTAGAAGAACAGCTAACAGCTTCATTCTCTCACCCAGTTCACATCCAGTCCCGCTCTGGGAATCTGCCAATCTAAACATCTGCTGAGTGGAACAATGCTTGGTCCTTTGAAAGCAGCGACTTCAACAAAGTCTGCTCTTTTGGTGTTGCCCTTTCCCCCCCACCACCGCCACCTTCTCTGGCTTTTGAATCCTTTCTTTCTCCTCCCTTCTTCCTTTCCCTTCTTTGTTTGTTTTCCCAGGCCCAGGCTTGGAAGGCAACAGACCGATCCCGTCGTACACAAGCTCATTGTTTGCTCACCAAGATCCCATCGGCACCGAACAAACCTTCTGTCAGGCCATCTGTTCTCTCCCCTAAAAACTTGCCCAGCACAGGGACCTGGTCCGCTTAGTACCGCTACAAACTTTGAAAGGTTCAGTGCTAATGTATGTAGAACAGGTCCAATCAAAAACGACCATTAACTGATAAACACCTGAAGCCCTGGGTTTTATGAAGACATTAATTCAGGTGTGTAACATTCCAATGTGAAAACACTACTAGATTCGAGGTAGCATTTGGTAGCTTGGTGACGGTGTGGTTTCCTACAACTACAGCAGTCTCCAGCTCTATAGTGGTGCTTTGCATAAACATGTCCTAAAACACTGGCCAGTTAGCCAGAAATAGTATACTTGTTAGACAAACTAGTGACCAATCATTTGTTAAGGATTGGTCACTAGTTTGTCTAACAAGTATAATATTAAATGACCAAGTATAATATTACTGACAGACAGTATTATGGTGAACTGAGAATGTTGGAGAATGTCATTTAAGTTTGCTGACGGTGTAGCAGAGGGTTGCTGACATCTCAGGGAGCCTCATGCCAAGCCATCCTGTCCCAGATGCAGTGAAAACGATAGTGATACTACCACCACCATGTTTCACAAGGATCTTATGCTGGAATGCAGTGGTTTCATTTCTCCAGACATAACACTTCTCGTTTAAATCAGAAAGCTCATTTCATTTGACTTGTGGGGAGGGGAACTGTGGTCTTGAATTTCCTCCAACACAATCTGCCTGACTCTGGATGGTGGAGTCCAAACTCTTTACAGACCCTTTCTAGTCTGATGAGCATCAACAACTTGTTTTCTAAGGTCCTTGGAAATCAACATTATTGGTGAAATGAAACACTTCCTGTTATTTCGTGTTATGAAGACCTGACTTTGATAGATTCCTGTTCTTAAATACAACAAGGCAGCCATTCATTGGTCATCCCCATGACTCTAAACACCTGACTCTGATTTCACTACTAATCCTAGAGATCCTCAAACTTTTGTCCCATTTGTTTACCTGCGTTTAGGACCTGTGTTTGAAAACCTAATTATGTGTTAGGTCATATATATTTATGCTGACATATGGACAAGACTTCACAGTCTTTCCGGGAATACCGTACCTGTACAAAGCCTTTTAATGGCTTTATACTTGTGGAACAGGAGATTCATGTGAAACAATAAGAGATCTTTTCTGCTCTGAGAAAAATGGTTGTATACAAAGCACAAGTTTTGGTTTCAATTCAGTGACACAGTAGGAAGGATTGCATTTAACAGCACTATGCAGTGACAAACTGATAGGATTACACTGGAGTTAGGAATCCTGGGGCCTTTTACATTCAGTAACATCCGTTAAGCTTTGAAAACAGAATAAGCCAACATGTGGACAGACATAGACTAATAGATGACCTTCTCTATTCTCAGTTCTCTTTTCTTCGATAAAGGTTACAAATGCAAAGGATGCATCAAATTATAAAACATACACTACCGCTCAAAAGTTTAGGACCACTTTAGAATTTCATTTAATGCAATTTTCATGCAATTCACAAACAATATTGTCCATTTCACAATTAATGTAAGTGTATCAGATGATTTTTAAACAATAAAAATGTTGTTATTAAAGTCTATTTTTGTATAGAGGCTTATTTTGCATATAGTCCTATTATCAGCAATTCTCAGTCCTCTGTCTAAATCTCCTGGTACGGCCGCCAATCCAAGTTAAGGATGTTATTGGACTAATTGGTTGTTAGGACACTCTTGCTCAATTGTGATGCACAGCTGAAAAACATTCTACTAATAAGTGAGTATAAAAGGGAGAACAACATTCTAGGTTAGTTTAGTATCTGAAGCATCAGCAGTTGATGGCTTGCTGACCGACTCAAAATGACCAGAAAGAAACAACTTTCTTTAGAGACCCGTCAGTCCATTGTTGTGTTAAGGAAGAAGATACTCCATTGAAAACAAGAACATTTCACTGTGATCCCAAACTTTTGAGCGAGGCACCTTTCAATACTATGTTAGCATTAATTGTATTTTCACCAATAAGAACACAAGATATGATATACAGATATAAATAATCATAGATACAGTACAAAGTAATGTGAATATCTTATTGTGAGAGAAGTAGATCATATCTTGAGCTCCAGTTTGAAGAAAAGTGTAGTTCCAGATTTCTCCTGGACGCCCCAGACATTGTATGAATGTATTCAGTTCCTTCAGCAGCAATCTTGATTTAGCTTAATGAAGTACTGAGCAGTCAAAGCAGGTATTAGATGAGAACTGTAAATAATAATGGGTTCCACAAGGAGAAGCTTGGAAAGGGTTAAATAAACACACTGATGTATGGAACAGCACTACTTACTGCATTAATACTGTTTGAATATTTGAAATAGAGAGTTTTGCTCTGGGAAAAATAGATTTTTTAAAAATATAATAGTGTCCCCAAGTGTCTAAAACTTTATATAAAAAGACACATATCAGAAGACACCTGTAGGTTGACTGGTGGGTTTGTATAGTAAATAAAATGTGGATATTTATGTTGTGGTTGTTTTTCACCAACACTGTAATGAAATCTAAGTCTTTACCTGGAATGGCTAAGTTTATATGTCAATGATTTCATTATACAGGAATTTAGAAACATTTACAGCCAGAACTCCTGTTTATGATTTTATATTCTGTACTGTGATATCGGTGCTATTCCTGATCTCTGACGAATGAATGATTAGAACAGGCTGCTGGGTCTATAGTTTCGTAAGGCAGTGGTTCGTTTTTTGTCCCTGAACTGAACCGTAACGCTTCTCTTCCATGGACACGTTCATGCTAACATAATCACACTCGCTGTTCTTCACTGGTGACAGTTATTCATGATTTAAGAAGCTCGCTGGTTGATCTTCTCCACATTTCCAATTAGTGCCTTCACCTTCGGGGACAATAGATCATGTGCTGCGTCTTCTCCAAACATGCAACCAGAACGGTTCTAAATCCTGTTGACGGCGTTCTGCGGCATCTACGTCTCGGTTAGGAAGCTCGGCGCTGCAGCAGATGAATTAGACTGCGCTGTTATAGTGCCAAAACGAGAACTTGCTGCTTCTGAGGTTTTACTCCCAGCCTAAATCATTTAGTGGCTGAAACGTACCCCCATCGCCTGGAGAGAGAGAGAGAGAATCAGAAAGAGATGGACAGAGAGAGAGAGAGAGAGAGAGAGAGAAAGAGAGGAGAGAATGAGAGAAAGAAAAAGAGAGAAAGAGAGAGGGGAAAGAGATGGACAGAGAGAAAGAAAGAGAGAGAGAGGGGAGAGAGAGAGAGAGAGAGAGAGAGAGAGAGAGGAGAGAATGAGAGAAAGAAAAAGAGAGAAAGAGAGAGGGGAAAGAGATGGACAGAGAGAGAGAAAGAGAGAGAGAGGGGAGAGAATGAGAGAAAAAGAAAGAGAGGGGGGAAAGAGATGGAGAGAGGGAAAGAGCGAGAGAGAAAGAGAGAGAGAGAAAGAGAGAGGGAAAAGAGATGGACAGAGAGAGAGGGGAGAGAATGAGAGAAAGAGAGAGGGAAAAGAGATGGTCAGAAAGAGAGAGAGAGAGAGAGAGAGAGAGAGAGAGAGAGAGAGAGGAGAGAATGAGAGAAAGAGAAAGAGAGAAAGAGAGAGGGGAAAGAAATGGTCAGAAAGAGAGAGCGAGAAAGAGGGGAGAGAATGAGAGAAAGAGAAAGAGAGAGGGGAAAGAGATGGTCAGAGAGAGAAGAGATGGAGAGAAGGAAAGAGTGAGAGAGAGAGAGGAGAGAAAGAAAGAACAGAGAGATGGACAGAGAATGAGAGATAGAGAAAGAGAGAAAGAGAGAGGGGAAAGAGATGGTCAGAAAGAGAGAGAGAGAAAGAGGGGAGAGAATGAGAGAAAGAGAAAGAGAAAGAGAGAGGCAAAAGAGATGGAGAGAAGGAAAGAGTGAGAGAGAGAGAGGAGAGAAAGAAAGAACAGAGAGATAGGCAGAGAATGAGAGATAGAGAAAAGGGAAAAAGAAAAAGGGAAAGGGACAAATAAAGAGACAGAGAGAAAGAGAAGGACCGAAGAGGGCCTAAAAGAAGGAAAGAAATTAAGAAAGAGAGAGCAACAGAAAGAGATAGAGGAAGGAAACGGAAAAGGGGAGAGAGGGATAAATACAGACAGAGGAAAGGAGAGAGAGACATAATGACAGAAACTGTGAAAGAGGCAAAGAAAGATGAGAGGAACAGAGAGGGAGAGAGAAGAAAAAAGAAAAGGGAGAGAGAGAGAAAGGTAGACAGAGGGTGAGAGAGGATGAATGAATCCAAGAAAGAGAGGGAGAAGGATAGAGAAAGCGGGAGAGAGAAAGAGAGAAGACATAAAAGGAAAGAAAAAGAGCAGAGGAAAAATACAGCACAGCAAAGAAAGGAGGGACACTGAGAGAGAAAGAGAATGATAGAAAATGGAAGGATAGAAAAACAAACAGGAGGAAAAAATATGCACAGAAGAGCAGAGAAAAAAGAGGTGAGCAGAGAGAGATAGAGTGAGGGAAAGAGAGAGAGGGAGAGGGGGGAGAGGGAGAGAGAGAGAGAAAGAGAGAGAGAAAGAGAGGGCGAGAGAGGAGAGAGAGAGAGAGAGAGAGAGAGAGAGAGAGGGAGAGAGAGAGGGAGAGGGGGGAGAGAGAGAGAGAGAGAGAGAGAGAGGGAGAGGGGGGAGAGAGAGAGAGAGAGAGAGAGAGAGGGAGAGGGGGGAGAGGGAGAGAGAGAGAGAGAGAGAGAGAGAAAGAGAGGGAGAGAGAGGAGAGAGAGAGAGGGGGAGAGAAAGAGAGAGAGAGGGGGGAGAGAGGAAGAGAGAGAGAGAGAGGGAGAGGGGGGAGAGGGAGAGAGAGAGAGAGAGAGAGAGAAAGAGAGGGAGAGAGAGGAGAGAGAGAGAGGGGGAGAGAAAGAGAGAGAGAGGGGGGAGAGAGGAAGAGAGAGGGAGAGAGAGGGAGATAGAGAGAGGAAAAGTAGGGGAGAGAGAGGGGGAGAGAGGGAGAGAGAGAGAGGGGGGAAAGAGGGGGAAAAAAGGGAGGGAGAGAGAGAGAGGGGGGAGAGAGGGAGAGAGAGTAGGAGAGAGAGAGGGAGTGAGAGAGGGAGTGGGAGAGGAAGAGAAAGGGAGAGAGAGATGGGGAGAGAGGGAGATAGAGAGAGGAGGAGTAGGGGAGAGAGGGGGGAGAGAGGGAGAGAGAGGAAGAGAGAGAGAGGAAGAGAGAGAGATGGAGAGAGAGAGAGAGATAGAGAGAGAGAGAGAGAGAGTGTGTGTGCGCAAGTGAGAGGCCAATGAGATTACTACCCAGCGAAAGGAAGTGATTTTCTTATCCCCATTTATAGCTGCGGGGAGGAGGAAGAAAATGACAAACACAAACTCAGAATGAAAGTGAGCGGGAAAGAGAGGGAGAGAGAGGGAGAGAGAGGGAGAGAGAGGGAGAGAGAGGGAAAGAGAGGGAGCAGGAGAAAGAGGAGATTAGACAGTGGAGGACAGACAAGGAAGACAGGAAAAGAGTGAACGAAGCATCCTGGCGTTTGTACGAATGGAATGTGCTCTGTAAGCGTGGGCGAGAGACAGACAGACAGACAGAGAGAGAGAGAGAGAGAGAGAGAGATAGAAAGAGAGACGTGCAGACGGAATGACAGACACTGAAAATGACTGACACCTCGTTTCACCCAACAGTGGCTGTGTAGCCCTCAGCTCTTCAGAGGAGTGCCACGCTGGGCGAGATATACATACCCAGCAGTTCTTCTGAAACGAAGAGTATTAATAGTGAGATTATGCTGCAGCCTCTACTCTTCTAAAGAAGGCTTTACCCTAAGTGTCGGAACATTGCCGCGAGGATTTGATTGCATTCAGCATCCACAAAAGCATAAGTGACGTCAGGTGCTGATGTTGGACGATCAGGTCTGAATCGCTCCATCTCATCCAGTCTATGGAGTTGGATGGAGCTCTATCAGTTCCACAGTCCAACTTAGCAGTAGGCATGGTGACTTTCTGTGGAGATTATACAAACTGTGTATGTAACCGAACCTCAGCTCCCAGAAGGTGGTACTGCGGGGGATTGGAAGCTTAATTGCTGACCCAGTAGGTCATGAGTTTGATTCCCAGCAATGGCACAGCCATTCAAGGTAGTCCAAGAGAGCATATCTGTGTTCACATGCATTTAATCGTCCAATCTTAATAGGATTTCTGTTGTTATCATGATCTTCTTCAAGTAAACTCAGATACCTTAATCAGATGGGCATAAATCTTAGCTAAGAAATCCAAGAGCCTGGTTGTAGCTCAGTAATCAGGTTTCTCAGTACACGTACACTCTGATTTCCTTCAGACTTCTCAGTCGAATTTGCTATAACAAGACGGCGGCACTGGAAATAGCAATGTTAAATCAACTACATGTTTTTTAAACATGGTATTTTTGATCCTTTTTTTAAATCAAATTTTACAAGAAGAAGATTTGTTTAAAATACATTAAGACATATTGCTAAAGTAGTATTTAGGACAAAGAAGACAGAGACATCACCAACATAAAATCCAATAAAATCCAATAAGAACTAAGGTACAAAAAAAAGAGATCTGCACACCTTTCAAAAATAGATAAAAAGTCAATTTAAAAGAATAATTAAACAATCTGTAACCTTGTAAATGCACATCATCATCAAACTGGATTGAGGGAAAGACCCTCCACATAAGACAGAAATTGTAAAACTTCTCATTTGACCCTTGCAGAGTATACCAAGTGAGAAATTGCATTATATCTTTTGTCCAATGTCCAAAATAGGGAGAGGGACAGCTCTCCCAGTTTAATAAGATTAGACGTCTTGCTATAAGAGAGGCATACGCTATCATATCAGATTGGCTTCTAGATAACGACGGGTATTCTGTTGTAATGCCAAATAGTCCGATAAAAGAAGAGGGGTCTACACGAACACCTACTGTGTCGGAAAAAGCTTTGAAAATAGAAGCCCAATATGAGGAGATAGAGGGGCCGAGCCAAAATATGTGAAACAATGTGGCAGGTGCTTGTTTACAGCGGTCGCAGGTGGGATTAATATCAGATTTTAGAGAGTTTATATTTAGACAAACGCATTATGAACTACTTTGTATTGAAGCAAACTATGTCTAGCACAGATTGAAGAGGAGTGTATTCTAGAGAGTATCCCCTCCCACAACTCATCTGACAACTCCAAATCATCCTCCCATGCTCTTTTAATTATACCAATACTAGTGTCATTCATTTGAGAAGTTATAGAATAAATATCAGATATCCCCCCTCGACTAGTAGGGTTAATATCAAGGAGACATTGAGTGGTGGTGCAGATGGAAAACAAGAAAATGAACTTGAAGGTACCTGAAAAAGTCAGATGACTTTAACTGAAATTCCTTTTTATCTTCTTCAAATGAGATGAATATATAATTTTTGTGCATATATATATATATATAGCATTTTAATAGAGGTTATACCTAAATCTTCCCATTTCTGGAAAGGGGAGTTGCCTTGAGCACCTGGAAACAAATAATTGGAGACAATTGGCGTCAGCATAGACATAGAGGACAAGCCAAAACGTTTTCTAAATTGTGGCCGAATTTTAAGACTGCCCTTAACTGGATTTTGGCAGGATGGTAATCAACTACATGTTTAATGAAATGAAGGATAAAAATATTTGTCATCTTTTAGATGAAGCACGTTCAGACTCCCTGCTAAAGGGACTTAATGTCTAAACAAAACAGAATCAATAAAAAAAGGCCTTGGCGTGAAGTCTGAGCTTTATGCTTATGTCACGTCTTCTGCGGAGAGTTTGTTGGCCGGTTGCAAAGCGGGAATCCGATTACCGCCTGACTCATGTAGACGGGGAGTCTTCCCGTTATCTTATTACCCGAGTGCGTGTAAACACGGTGAACGGATTACTGACAAAACCTGATTTTCGGAGGTTATCGGATTATTAAGCGCATGTAAATGGAGGCACTGTTCTCTCTCTCTTTCTTTCTCTCTCTCTCTCTCTCTCTCTAAGGTGGTATACCTCTCATATCTCTCAGTCTGGGCATCTGTTAGCACGCCACAGAACAGTCAGTGCTTCAGGAGAGTTATTAAATTGGGGACAGTGTTGGGAAAGTCCAGTTAAAGGTGGACAATATGGCCAAAATCAAATATTGTAATTTGCACGATGAACTGATATGTGACTATATATATATATTTTTTCAGACATCTGATCAGTTGGGACAGAGAAAAAGAGAGGCAGTAGTTTTACACTTTTACACCTTTCCAAGCTTCTACTTGTGAAAACAACCCAATATCATTTACAGTTCTCATCTAATACCTGCTTTGACTGCTCAGTACTTCATTAAGCTAAATCAAGATTGCTGCTGAAGGAACTGAACACATTCATACAATGTCTGGGGCGTCCAGGAGAAATCTGGAACCTAACTTTGTTCTTCAAACTGGAGCTCAAGATCTGATCTACTTCTCTCACAATAACATATGTTACTTTGTACTGTATTTACATCTGTTTTAATGATATCTGGTTTCTTTACTAAGAGGCTTTTAAAGAATGGACAGTAGTGTTTATTGTTATGCTGCATTTGTGAGATAATTATTTTAGTATAGAAAAGCAAAACACATGTGATACAATACCAACATAGACACGATACAATACTGCCCAGTACTCTCTCTCTCTCTCTCTCTCTCTCTCTGCCCTAATCTTTGTGTCTGTACAGCTGTCACCTTCCTCTGCCACACTGCCCGGCTAATTATTTTTATCTGCTCCCCGTGTTCAAGAAGATAATGGGCTGGATTGGCCTGCTTGCCTCCCTCACCAATTACCCCACCTCCATTACAAACAGGCCACAGAGAGAGCAAGTGAGAGACAGAGAGAGAGAGAGAGGGAGGGGCAAGGGGAGAGAGAAAAAACAGAGAGGGAAGATACGGAGAGGGAAAAGCACAAAACAAGACAGAGAGAGGGAGCAAAATAGAGAAACAGAGAGAAAAAGAGATGGAAAGTAAAAAAAAGAGAGAGAGAGAGAGAGAGAGAGAGAGAGTGAGAGAGAGAGAGAGAGTGAGAGAGAGAGAGAGAGGGGCAAGGGGAGAGGGAAAAAACTGAGAAGATACGGAGAGGGAAAAGAACAAAAACAAGACAGAGAGGGAGCAAAATAGAGAAACAGAGATGGAAAGAAAAAGAGACAGACAGAGAGAGAGAGAGAAAAAGAGAAATTAGATAAAAAAAAGATACACAAACAAAGCAACAGAGAAAGAAAACAGAACACAGATCAATAATCAAATTGTGGGAGGGACAGAATTAGAAAGATGTCTATCTATAGATATTAGGGGTGATGGAAGAATTGATATGTCATTATAATCGGAGTGCCAATATCGTATCAATACACTGTACTGATATTTAATTAACGGTTTGGTAGAGCACATTTTGATTCCTGGTATCTTCACAAAGAAGGTGCTGAACTTAACTCAGTTGTGCATCTCTACAATCGGCAGGCATGTGAGGCTAAAACATCCACTACAGGTCACTGTCACTCCACACATGTGGGTTGTTTTTTATCAGTATTTGACTGCCAAGATTAAATTATCAGTATTTATGTAGCCGGTATAAGAGAACGTAGCTGTGCAATATCTTTTAATAACTGTGAAATATATACCTGTGCAATTTAACATGGAAATGTGTATAGTTTCTTATCACATTTGTTTACCGTACAGTAGAGATTTATTTATTTTCTCAGATTTTTTATTTCTCTGAATACCTTGTACTTTAGTCTGCCTTGTGTTCTGTATCTGTTTTGCTGCTATTCTCCTGCTTTAACGATGCAAATTTCTCCATGTGGCATAATAAAAGGCTATCTTATCTAGATAGATAGATAGATAGATAGATAGATAGATAGATAGATAGATAGATAGATAGATGGTCAGTCAGTCAGTCTGTCTGTCTGGATAGATAGATAGATAGATAGATAGATAGATAGATAGATAGATAGATAGATAGATAGATAGATAGATAGATGGTCAGTCAGTCAGTCTGTCTGTCTGGATAGATAGATAGATAGATAGATAGATAGATAGATAGATAGATAGATAGATAGATGGTCAGTCAGTCAGTCTGTCTGTCTGGATAGATAGATAGATAGATAGATAGATAGATAGATAGATAGATAGATAGATAGATAGATAGATAGATAGATGGTCAGTCAGTCAGTCTGTCTGTCTGGATAGATAGATAGATAGATAGATAGATAGACAGAGAGATAGTCGTCAGTCAGTCAGTCTATCTAGATAGATAAATAGATAGATAGCCAGTCTAGATAGCTAGCTAGCTAGCTAGATAGACAGACAGACAGACAGACAGACAGACAGACAGACAGACAGACATATAGATAGATAGATAGATAGATAGATAGATAGATAGATAGATAGATGGTCAGTCAGTCAGTCTGTCTGTCTGGATAGATAGATAGATAGATAGATAGATAGATAGATAGATAGATAGATAGATAGATAGATAGATAGATGGTCAGTCAGTCAGTCTGTCTGTCTGGATAGATAGATAGATAGATAGATAGATAGATAGATAGATAGATAGATAGATAGATAGATAGATAGATAGATGGTCAGTCAGTCAGTCTGTCTGTCTGGATAGATAGATAGATAGATAGATAGATAGATAGATAGATAGATAGATAGATAGATAGATAGATAGATAGACAGAGAGATAGTCGTCAGTCAGTCAGTCTATCTAGATAGATAAATAGATAGATAGCCAGTCTAGATAGCTAGCTAGCTAGCTAGCTAGATAGACAGACAGACAGACAGACAGACAGACATATAGATAGATAGATAGATAGATAGATAGATAGATAGATAGATAGATAGATAGATAAATAGACCGACAGACAGACAGACAGACAAACAAATATAGGTAGATAGACAGCATAAGAAACAGAGGAGAGAAAGAAATGCTCTTGCATACTGACAGCACATTCAATACAGTCTTCTCCTCTGCTGTCCCTCCCTCTATCCTTTGCTTCTCCCTCGTTTTTCTGTGTACGACAGTTCTGAAAAGAAACGCAGTGATGAGAGAAGCACAGCTGGATAGTAGCGTCTTCTCCCCTCCGCGCAGTGGTAAATAGCCTCTCCTCAGCTGTGGCATTACCATTCTGCACCTTGATTACCCCCACACAAAGTCCGCCTTTCTGACGCTCAATCAAAGCCTCGTTGCCCAGACACGCTCCGCCGGAGCAAAAATTCACTGATAAATACACGCCAGCAATCCCGTCTGGAACGCTGGCATGAAAATCCAGAGCCAATTCAAAACACGGCCTCCTAATTCCTCTGTAAACACCAAAGATGTTTCGACAAGATATCTCTCAGACCAGCGATCAAAATCTGAACCACTCTTCCAGCTCGAAACTACGAGACAGAGACAAAGCACAGAGGTGGCCATGTGCATGTTCCTGCTTGCAGTCCATTCTATACGTATTATAAACTCACTAAGCTCTTTATTACCATATAGGAGCACTCTGTAGTTCTACACTTACAGACTGTAGTCCATCTGTTTCAGGACCCCCACTGGACCACTGCAGAGCAGGTACTCTTTAAGTGGTGGATCATTCTCAGCACTGCATTGACACTGACATGCTATGTCAGATCCAGTCATACCAGTATAACACACACTAACACACCACCACCACGGTGGTGGTGTGTTAGTGTGTGTTTTACTGGCATGACTGGATCTGACACAGCTCCTCCTCCTCTCTTTGACTCCTCCAGGTTCTTCCAGGATAGCAAAGGAGGAAAAGGACGGGAGCAGTAGCGAACATATGTGAACACAGCCTTGGTGGACCACCAAAACTGGAACTCCAGTAAAACAAACCTATAGGTGTTTGTGTCCATGCATTCACTGTGAAAGGATACCTCAGCTCTATGGGTCTGAAAGAATGTGTAGCTGTTCAAGAAGCCCCTCTCTGAGAAAAAGAGACACGGGCCCTTCAAACGAAGAAGCTTCTGGTGTTCTCTGGACAGTGGACTGACCACCCCAGAGCCCAGACCTCGACATCACTGAGAGCGTTTGGGGTCATTCGGATGGTGAGAAGCAGAAAATGCTCAACTTCTACGTGGATGCGGCTGCAGATTTCTTTCAAAGACTGCAATAATGGTAAAGGGCGAGGTCACCCAAAACTGAAAATTCTGTGTGAGTTTCTGATTTTTAAGCGCTGCTGAAAAATAAATAGCTTGTACTTAATGACCGGTTTGACTAAACGAAGGCCGGTTCCTGATACAGTATATGTGCAGCGGAGTTCAGAGTAAACGAGAGGAACGCATAGCGAGAGCTTCAGTGCTTAATCAGTGGAGAGTGATGGAGAGTCTTCCGCTATGAATATTTTAACCTCCTCTTTCTCGCTCAGTTTCATCATAAATAAAGCATCAGTGCTTTTGGGGGAAAGTGGCACGGATGAATAAAACATCGCATGTCTGTCTGTGATGATTTGGATGATTGTGTGTGTATGTATGTGTGTGTGTGTGTATCATCCAGATAGGGTGGTCTCTGGGTGCCTTTTCACTGATAATGATCCGCTCATTGATTTGAATGACAACCATGGCGGAATCCGTAATCAATATTTGATGATCTAATCGTGGGACCATGAATGTAAGTGTACAGTTGCCACCCACTGTATTATTTTTTCTAAAGCTTGTAACACTTTACAAACACATCTTTCAGCTCAGACGTTAATAGCTTTCTAAGACCACCACCGCCTGGGTT
Source organism: Megaleporinus macrocephalus (assembly GCA_021613375.1). Taxonomy (NCBI): domain Eukaryota; kingdom Metazoa; phylum Chordata; class Actinopteri; order Characiformes; family Anostomidae; genus Megaleporinus; species Megaleporinus macrocephalus. The sequence continues at coordinate 10,331,223 of CM038723.1, read as the reverse complement.
AAGGATTATCTACTGTCTGGACCACAATTTAAGGGGGTACCACAGGGAATGGTGCTGCCCTCTTTTCTTATTCTTACTGCATACAGCTGATCAGAGATGCAGGTACGTTCAGCTGGGGGTTAGGGCAGAGACACCCTGCAGCCCTCACTTATTCTGGACTTTATGCAAATGAGCGAAGTTATAACCAATTAGATTGGTTTTATGTGGCACATGGTAATTGGCTGTGTTACCCAGTTCTATAGGTACAGAGTGATATGATGTTGTAAGTTTAATACACAATATACTCTCGTGTTGAGGTTCAGAACTGGCTTACAACACACGTCTTTGTGTCTCGGTGATGTGCCCACCCACTCAGCCACCTGCGGTGATTACTCTTTAAAGTAAACACCAAAGAGTAACTGCTGATTTTACAGAAATATATAAACATAAAATAAAAATACTCGACAAAAAGCAAACAAACACAGGTCTGAACTATTTTTAGCAGTTGCAGTTAAACAATTCTGAAATCTGGGCATGCTGCCGCCCCCTCAGCACCCCCCACCCCTCCCCCCTTTCATTGCAGTTGTTCTTATCCTTATTTCCCATAGAGAATTAATGGGATACAAAAATGCACACCAATCTACTAAACTCTGCTCGACCGACAGACACTGTTTCACATACACTGACTCAAAGCAGACCACCGACCACGACTGCAGTGTTGGTTTGACCCGCACTCGTCTGTTTGTCATTTTTTTCATCCCTCTTTCTTCTCCCATAGAGTCCCATTCATTTTTAAGCGCAGCCAAACATTATGGTGTGGTTCAACGTACGGCCTCCAAACTGCCTATGCTCACTCAGGGAAGATCCCCAAACACACTGACCCGCATTCTTCTACTTGTCGTTTATTCATCTATCGTTCCTCGCGCTGCTTAAGCTGTGCAGCCATCCTTTGTTTCCTTCAGGAAATGCACTTTTCTAGCTTTTAATGTTTCTGACATGGTGGTGGCTAGAGCAGACGACTGTTTGTCATTTTTTTCATCCCTCTTTCTTCTCCCATAGAGTCCCATTCATTTTTAAGCGCAGACAAACATTATGGTGTCATTCAACATACAGCCTCCAAACTCCAAATGCTCACTCAGGGCAGGTCCTCACGCTCTAATCCACATACATACTGACCCGCACTCCTCTACTTGTCATTTATTCATCCCTCGTTCCTCGCGCTGCCTAAGCGGTGCAACCGTCCTTTGTTTTCTTCAGGAAATGCACTTTTCTAGCTCTTAATGTTTGTGACATGGTGGTGGCTGGAGCAGACGAAAGCGGTGGACATATATGCAAGCTTTTCAATAACAAAGAGGTTTTAATAAGTAAACAAAACGAAAGTCAACCAGATGGATTACAAACAGTTACCACAACACGTTATCACAACACTACCATACAAACACGGACTGAAAACACAGGGTATATATAACAAGGTAACAAGAGGGAGCAGGTGACGAGACTGATACAAGTTGACAAACAGGTGAGACAGGCGGAGCTAGGGCGGAGACAGGAGCACATGATAAACACAAGAAATGTAAACAGAAGCACGTGGAACAGACAAGATTAAACAGACAAACGAGGACAGGCAGGGCGTGACAGTTTCATGAAGCACTTTAATGTAATGTAATTCTTGTAATGTATGAGAGATGCTATATGAATACATGTATTAGTTTTAATAATAATAATGAAAACAATTATTATTAATGTTATTATAGGCATAGCCAGGAGTCATATTCTCTGCATTAAAAAAACAAAACAGAAAAAGTCAGTAACAGGTACATTTTAAACTCTTATTACCAAAGATAATTGAAACGTTTGACTTTTTGAAAATCTTTTATTGTATATATTACTTTTTACCTAATTAATGTAAAAATGTTTTTGTCTTGCCTGCTGAGGGTTGAAAAAGTGAAGACGGCATAAATAAAGACTGTAGCTCCGTTTCATTCATTTTGTAGCTAAAATATTAAAATAATGTATGAATTTTGAAGAAAAATAGGAATTTAATAATGTACATACACTATGAATCAAATAATCTGGTCAAAGGAAATGACTAGCAAACATTGCCTAGATAAGGGCATCCAGCACAATCATGAGCTTACTTGCTGGCCATTTGGACATCATAAAAAAACAACAATTTCAAAACGATCTATTTCTGTACCGCCGCCTGGACCTGGGAATGAATGGTACATGTTTTTAAACCTTTATGACATACTTGATCAAATGTATCTTAAAAGTGTGAAGGATATTATGCTATTAGCCCTTTAATAGATATTAACAGTGCGATCGACTACATGATAATACATCTGCACGGAAACGTCTGAGTATCAGCGCCCAGAATGTGATATAACGTGGTCAGTGTGAAACTCTGTCGGGGCTTTACTGCCTACATCACTGTCCTTTCCCTGTTTCTGCTTTGTCACTGTCTCATATGTACACCTCTCCTTTTTTCTTGTCCTCCTCCTCCTCCTCCATCTCTCCACCCACGGTGAAGTCTTTACGTGAAACAGAGGGACAAACAACACCTCTCCCTCTCTCTCTCACTCGCTCGCTCGCTTCTTCGGCACAGAGGGATCAGTGGATAATTACTACACGCCACAGTAAGATAAACCTTTAATTAAACAGCACAGAAAGCAAAGCCCAATCACTGAGCACAGTGATATGTTGACAAAGCTGAGTCTCTCTCTCTCTCTCTCTCTCTCCCACATGCAGTCTCAGCATCAATAATGCATTTCTCATGCATACCAGAGCTATAAGCCTATATATAGCCTTAGTAAGCTGTTGCTCAAAGACAGCTTTTTCCATTGTAATATATATATATATATATATATATATATATATATATATATATATATATATATATATATATATATATATATATTAGCGCTTTATTTCTGTGCATGTGAATTATAAATGATATACATTCGCAAAACCGAAGACAGACGTGAGCTAAACTACTGAGCCTGAATCTGAGGTTCATTAGGCTTTGACAGCTTGGCATTAAAATGCATCATATGTCGAGGCTGCATAACTAAGAGATGCACATGTGCACATATTAACAGCTGGGAAGAAGTGAACTCATTGAGGCCTCAAACCATAAAAAAAAAGAAATACAAAAGAATTCCAGCATACAAGTGTGTTTCATTTTTATTATATATTTTCAAATACAAACTCACTGAGCACCTCCTTGCTTGTGCACTCATTGCCCATTTTATCAGCTTCACTTACCATATAGGAGCACTTTGTAGTTCTACACTTACAGACTGTAGTCCATCTAACCCCCACAGAGCAGACATTATTTGGCTGGTGGGTCATTCCCAGCACTACACTGTCACTGATGTGGTGTGTTAGTGTGTTGGTGGGGCGCTGGTGCGAGCGAATCAGACACAGCAGTGCTTCTGGAGTGCTTAAACACTAGGGCTGTGTATTGGCAAGAACCTGGCGATACAATATGTATCGTGATACAGCGGTCACGATTCAATATATCATGATATATTCCGATATTGCAATACCATTATATGAACAGGTTTGCCAAAGCTTACAATAGCATTGCGTCCTTGTGCTGCTTGTTAATGTTGGATTGCAACACTGCCATCTAGTGGTAAGAGGTTTAAACACGACATACAATTATTCACTGTCTGCCAGGAATCTGTGTATCGATACTGTGTTTTTGAGAATCGATACAGTATCACTAAACATAATATCCCGATATTCTATATTTTCAATATTTTCTTACACCCCTATTTAACACCTCAGTGTCTACTCAGTTTGTTTCTCTAGTGCTTTATCAGCGCTCAGAGGACCCTGCCCACAGGATGCTGTCGGCTGGATAGTTTTAGTTGCTGACACTGAGGTGTTTATAACCTCCAGGATGTCTGATGTATCTGATCCACTTACACCAGCACAGCACACCACCAACAAGGCAGTATCACTGCAGTGCTGAGAATGATCCACCACCCAAATAATACCTGCTCTGTGGCAGTTCTGTGGGGGTCCTGATCGCTGTTAAGTGGGGCATTAGGGAACTAACAGATAGCGTATACAGAGAAACAGATGGACTTCAGTCTGTAACTGTAGAACTGCAAAGTGCTGATATATGCTAAGTAGAGCTGATAAAATAAAATAAGCATTGAGTGCAGAAACAAGATGTTTCTAATAAAGTGCTTGGCGAGAGTGTGCCTTCTTTTCTAAACACTTACAGCCAACGCTCAAACCCCAGCCGTGCACAGAGGTTCAGTTAAATGATGAACTCCGAATACGAGTGGGTGAGCTACTGTCATATGGAATGTGCTTTCCTAAACAGACAATTAAGGGCACTAAATCTATTCCATCTGGAAACTAGCATATATTATCTCATTGGTATTTTCTAAGGATGCACGATGATGTGTTAATCAGATCGGTATCAGCACACAATAATCGGACAGATGTTTAGATTAAACCGATATTTCAAGCCAATATTTTATGATATATATTCATTTTTATTCTGGAGGACTCTTATCTATACAACTGTATGCACAATTTCTCACCAAACCATTTTAAATAACATTGTTTACATCCTAGCTATTGAATTAAACAGCAATTACATTATCAATACAGTGTCAGGGCATTGCCTTAAAGCGTCATAAAGATCTAATAAGCGTAAATACAGCCTTTAGCATCATGTTAAAGCTGAAAGATAATCTTGGGAGCTGCTCTGTTGTTGGCTTAACCCAAGAGGGTCAAGTTTATTTTTGTTGGCGATGTCCAGCCAAATCAGCAATGGCAAAAATCAGTACATGCATGCTGACCCTGTACCTGACACAAGGCTGAGGTTGGCTTTGTAATCACCAGATTATTGTTCAAATCTGATCGGTTCCACCTTAAATGGTGAGGCAGTTATATTCTGGCACATCAGGCAACTGCTTTTAACTGCTGCACTATTTCAGACAGAACAAATAACTTCTAACAAGAAGCTGACGAATAAGAAGTCAGCCTTATATATTAACAGAGATGTAATGTTCTAGAAAGTTCTTGGTGTTAAGCACTAGCTAACACTAACAGCTGAGATAATAATGAAGATGTAGTGTTCTGGAAAGTTCTAGGTTTTTAGCACTAGCTAACACTAACAGCTGACATAATAATGAAGATGTAGTGTTCTGGAAAGTTCTTGGTTTTTAGCACTAGCTAACACTAACAGCTGAGATAATAATGAAGATGTAGTGTTCTGGAAAGTTCTAGGTTTTTAGCACTAGCTAACACTAACAGCTGAGATAATAATGAAGATATAGTGTTATCGAACGTTCTTGGTGTTTAGCACTAGCTAACACTAACAGCTGAGATAATAATGAAGATGTAGTGTTATAGAACGTTCTTGGTGTTTAGCACTAGCTAACACTAACAGCTGAGATAGTAATGAAGATGTAGTGTTCTGGAAAGTTCTAGGTTTTTAGCACTAGCTAACACTAACAGCTGAGGTAATATATTATTAAAGATGTAGTGTTCTGGAAAGTTCTTGGTGTTTAGCACTAGCTAACACTAACAGCTGAGGTAATAATGGAGATGTAGTGTTCTGGAAAGTTCTTGGTTTTTTAGCACTAGCTAACATTGGCAGCTGAGGTAATAAAGGAGATGTAGTGTTACAGAACGTTCTTGGTGTTTAGCACTAGCTAACACTAACAGCTGAGGTATTAACAGAGATGTAGTGTTCTAGAAAGTTCTTGGTTTTTAGCACTAGCTAACAATGGCAGCTGAGGTAATAATGGAGACCTAATGTTCTAGAAAGATCTTGGTGTTTAGCACTAGCTAACACTAACAGCTGAAGTAATAATGGAGATATAGTGTTGTAGAAAGTTCCTGGTTTTTAGCACTAGCTAACACTAACAGCTGAGGTAATAACAGAGATGTAATGTTCTAGAAAGTTCTTGGTGTTTAGCACTAGCTAACACTAAGCTGAGGTATAACGGAGATGTAGTGTTATAGAACGTTCTTGGTGTTTAGCACTAGCTAACGTTGGCAGCTGAGGTAATAACAGAGATGTAACAAACATTGTAATTGTAATTCCTCAGAAAGTTGTGACAATGTTATTTGACAATGCTGTTACAACATTGCCAGTACATTGCCGCAAGCTCCTAAAATCCTTGATATGTTCCATTATATCTGCTTGGAACTAGAAGTGGCCAACAGGTAATCATAATACCGCATGCCAATGTTGTAATATAGTGACATTGTAACTATGTTGTAACAACCTTGTTGAGACAACGTAAAAAGCACCACCAACTTTGCAAGAAAGTAGACAACATTGTGTGTTTGCTGGGTGGCCTGTTAGCTGTATATCTGTAAGATGCACCTCATCTGATCAACTGGTAAATCAGTCAAATAAGAGAAGGTGTACTGAGGTCTGAAGAGGCCGATGTCAGCAGTGGCACTATTTCATGTTCCATATTACTCTGAGCTTTGTTTTATACTACTGACACTAAGAAAACACAACACAGCTAGTGCATAAGCGAGACGTGCAGAATCACTGTGCTTGAATGCATTATTTTATTCTTTTCTTGTTTCCTGCACGCTGTACTCTCGCTGAAAGGCTACGATGATAGTGGGTTTGAATGAAACTCTGGCTGGATCTTAGGCGTATGTGGTGGGAAGCCAGCAGATTTGCAGCCTTCCTGTTGATTCTCTCCTAACAGCATTTCGTTCCAAAGTTATGAGGAATGACAGTAAAATACAATTGATTTGAAATCATGTGTACAATATGTGACTGTTTAGCTTATTAGTTTATTATAAATGTACTTCTTTTCTAGATTTCCGTTGCCATGTTATCACTATTTCTCATCTTTATGCGAACAGAAGCACAAATCAGCTGCTAAATGCTCGGATCAGCCATAACATTAAAATCATCTCGTATCTACACACTTTAGCTCCATTTACAATACAGGTGCACTTGTAGTTCTACAGTTACAGACTTACAGACACCACAGAGCAGTTGTAATTTGGATGGTGGGTCATTCTCAGCACTGCAGTGCCACTGGTGGTGGTGGTGTGTTAGTGTGTGTTGTGCTGGTATAAGTGGATCAGACACAGCAGTGCTGCTGGAGTGTTAAAACACTGTGTCCACTCACTGTCCACTCTAATAGACACGCCCACCTTGCTGGTGCACCATGTTGATGTAAAGTCAGAGACGATAGCTCATCTACTGCTCATCTGTTGTGTTGGTTATTCTTTAGTCCTTCATCAGTGGTCACAGGACGCTGCCCACAGGACACTGTTGGCTGGACGTTGCTGGTTGGTGGACTATTCTCAGTCCAGCAGTGACACTGAGGTGTTTAAACACTCCAGCTGCAGCACTGCTGTGTCTAATCCACGTATACCAGCACAACACACACTAACACACCACCACCATGTCGGAGAATGATCCGCCTCCCTAACAGTACCTACTCTGTGGTGCTGTGGGGGTCTAAGGGGATAAACAATGTATGCAGCAAATCAGATAAATTACAGTCTGTAAGTGTAGAACTATAAAGTGTTTCTATACGGTAAGTGGAGCTGATGAAACAAACAATATGTGTAGATAAAAGGAGGTGGTTTTAATGTTATTGTATCAGCACGTTACAAGCTGTGACCTCTAACCTGCTTCGTCATACAAGGCGGAGAGCTTGTCCAGCATCTGCTTGTCCACGTTAAGGATCTGCTGCTCTAAGATGGACTGGTATGACAGGAGACTGTTCTCCTTCTCTTTTTCGTATGCCTGCAGCTGCTGCTTTAACACTTCGGGCAGGTGGGTCTTCACATATTCAGCAGCCGCCTATAGAGAAAAGAGAGAGAAAGAAGAAACAACCTTTAAGAACCTATCTGCTGACTGTTTGGATGAATCGAGTAGAGCTTTTTGAATAATACTTTTTTTTTTTATTGATGAATGATTCAAGTTTTGAGATGTGACGGGGCATACAGTATGGTTTAGTGTAGAGAAATTTAAAAACTCAGGTTTCGGTGATGGGCCCCAGGGGCCACAATGTCTACATTGCCAATACATGTGAGTTTTCATATGTGATGTTGATGATGGTACAAATCAATCCAAAATCACTTTTTATTAACGTACATTGAAAGTTCAGAAGGTTTTAAAGTTAGTAAAGTTACTATTTTAGGGAAATTATATATATATATATATATATATATATATATATATATATATATATATATATATATATATATATATATATATATATCTGTCCAATGAAATCTCAAAATGGCAACTTTATAGGAGAGAACAAAAACCTACTTTACTTTCAATGTAAGTCAATGGAACCAAATTTTTTCCAAGCTGTTTTGGAGCACTTCTATTGGTCCACTCATCATAAACTATTCACACAATGTAAACGACCACTGGTGTGTTCAAATGATGTGGAAAACTCAAATGGAGATACATTTATATATTTATTATCCCCCAAAAAGTCCTGGTGATGAGGGGCTACTCAGAATTCTGCTTTGCTGGCTACAGGCTAATAAATACAACCCAGCTAGCATTAGCATAACTTAGTAAGAAACAGCAGTTCTATATTTGTTCAGCACTAAATAGACACCAGAGACAAACCATGTCCCTTTGTCCCTTGTTATCCAGAGAAATGAAGCCAGCTTTGCCTTCTTTAGCTTTTGGCTTGTTGCCCTCCTTATCAAGGGAATCCATTCTCTTTACTGTTATGATGATTTGGGGACAGAAACTACAAGTTTCCAGCTGTAGTAAGATATTCAGCCTCCTAGCGTTAAAGTTGACTTATCTGGCTTTACATTACCCAGACAAAATACATTTCAAAGATGCTCAGCCCAAACAAAATCACCTCAGGGCAGCTGATGTTTGTCAAAAGTTCATCCCACCATCAAGATACCTCATCAGAAGGGATTTTAACCGAGGTTTTAAACCGGAAGGCCTCATTATAAAGCTGAGAAAGTGAACAAGCATGCGAACAAGGAATGTGGAAATAGTTAATTTTTTTATTTTTGGCCTGCTAAATATGAAAGAAAGGAAGAGAATGCGAGAGCTAATGCTAAGGTTGACTATATTGACAGAGCTGCAATTTCACCTTTGCTAGATTTGCTATTCCTTGCCACGAATCACCTTGACACCTGCCACATTTAAAAATGGGCACACCAGTTTTATTCCAGTTACTTATTTGAGAGATAGCGACAGAACGCCAGAGGTGTAAGAGTGAGCTGGCAGCTTCAGTCTAGTGAAAACACTCCAAAAACAGCCAAAGCTGTCAAATACTAAAAAAACTATTGGCTTGAGACTGAAAAGTAGATAAGACTTACGAATACACAAATAGCTTTGATGCCTGAGGGTTAACACAACAGGTTGCTAGTTAATAAAATGAAACAACTGCAGTAATACGAATCCTGCCCGACCTCTACTGAGGGCTGAAGCTAAAACAAATCAGCAGATGAAGTGATAGTGAACGGCAGGAGAAAAGTGCACCACCAGCCAAACGCCACCGCACCCCCCTCAGCTCGGGACAAGCTGAGTTGGAGAAATACAACCCGCTTCGCTTTCCGTTTAGCTGATGAGATAACGCACGCCGCAGCCTTTTACGGGCCAGTACCCCACATTTCCCATCAAGCATGGGCTCACTGAGAGTGAGGAGCTCAGACCGTCTGCTAACACTGAAGCTTGCTTTTGCTTTGTAGGTAATATAGCTAACGAATAAAGTAATAAAGTACAATTGTGGAAACTACTGGCCTACAGGCAGTGTTTAAAACAGCACCACTGCAATACTGCTCATTTCAGCTAGCGCCCCTATGGGATTCGAATAGATTGTTACTGCTACAAGATTAAAACAGCTTTACAGATTAAAAATAGATTTTTAAAACATCTAGAAGACGTTCCATGTTTTATTCGAAGTTAACATGCATTTTACCTTCAGCAAAGAGTCCCAGCAGAGCTGCCGCTGCCGTTTTCCATTCCTAACAACTAATCAAAACCTGCTTAGACTGTGGCTCGTGTTCAGAGTCAGTGTGTGAGTTTACATGCACTTACGAATCTGATAATAAACAGACTTCTGCAGTATGTCTGATTATTCAAGAGCTCATTTAAACAGATTATTTTAGAGAATGCCAGAGCTGGCAGCGTTAGTCCAGCAAAAAAATGCATCAAAAATGCCCAAAACTGTTAAATACTAGAAAAACTATTGGCTTGGGACTAAAAAGCCTTACAAATATTTGATGCCTGAAGGTTCACACAACGGTTTAATGTTATTGCATCAGCACGTTACAAGCTGTGACCTCTAACCTGCTTCGTCATAAGAGGCGAAGAGCTTGTCCAGCATCTGCTTGTCTACATTGAGGATCTGCTGCTCTAAGATGGACTGATATGACAGTAGACTGTTCTCCTTCTCTTTTTAAACATTTTAAAATGGGCACACCAGTTTTATTCCAGTTGCTTATTTGAGGGATAGCGACAGAACGCCAAAGGTGTAAGAGTGTGCTGGCAGCCTTAGTCTACTGAAAACACTCCAAAAACAGCCAAAGCTGTCAAATACTAAAAAAACTATGAAAAGTCGCTAAGACTTACGAATACACAAATAGCTTTGATGCCTGAAGGTTAAAACAAAGGGTTGCTAGTTAATATAATGAAACAACTGCAGAAGTACAAATCCTGCCCGACCTCTACTCCATGTTTTATTCGAAGTTAACATGCCTTTTACCTCGACTCATTCAGCAAAGAGTCCCAACAGAGCTGCTGTTGCTGTTGTCCATTCCTAACAACTTATCAAAACCTGCTTAGACTGTGGCTGGGGTTCAGAGTCAGTGTGTGAGTTTACATGCACTTACTAATCTGATCGTAGTCAGACTTCTACAGTATATCTGATTATTATTATATTAGTCCAGCAAAAAATGCATAAAAATGCACAAAATTGTTAAATACTAGAAAAACTATTGGCTTGGGACTAAAAAGCCATACAAATATTTGATGCCTGAAGGTTCACACAACGATTTACTAGTTAATAAACCATTCTTAGGACGAAACAACTGCAGTAGTAAGTCCTGCCTGACCTGTACCGAGGGCTGAAACTAAAACAAAAAGGCCAAGAAATGTTTCTCACTGCATGTACAGCCTTACTCTGATTCGGTTTTCTATGTCTGTGCATTTGCAACACTACAAAAATAATTCAGCAGAGATTAACATAAAAGCTGCAAGATGGCAACAAAACTCTGTTGGAGTAACGGTAATGCTACAAGCTTCTAGGTCAGGGGTGTCCGGTCTTATCCACTAAGGACAGTTTTTATTCCAACAAGGCAAGACGTGTGGGGGGTGTTGTTGGCAGCTGCTGCATGTAACTAATGAAGCAACTTGTAAATCTAACTTAGTTACTTTTAAAAGCAAGTAATCAATAAAGTAATGTGAGAATGTACTGGGGTATTAGGGTTTACAGCCTGGGTAGTGCACCACTCCGGAGGGCAGTGTCACGCTGGACCAGGAGAGGTGCCGGGGGAAATTGGCACGCCGAAGGGGGCGGACGCAGGCGCAAGATGTAACTAAGATACTTTAATAAATATCCAAACAAACACTAATGAAAACAAACATGCATTATAAATCAAAAACCAGAAACACTGACAAACTGACAGTGTCCACACATAACGCTAACCATACACAACGAACCACAAAGGAGAGGGCAAAACAGGCAGACTATATACACTGGATAGCAAGAGGAAACAGGAGACAATGGGAGGTGACAAGGATGGGAACCAGGTGGAGGGCAGAGACAAGGATCACATGACTAGACAGAACCACATGGTGAAAAACGTAAACAAACACAAGAACATGGCTACAAACAGAAACAGGCAAGGACGAGGGAAACAGGGCAGGATCTGGCCTGCAAGTATCAGATCAGACTCCGATAGTAGGTTTCACATAGTAGGTGATATTTATTAGCAGATTCGGCCAATAAAAAAAGAGAAAAGAAAAACTGAGAAAAAAAACAACTAGGGTATACCAATACTCAGGAACTCTACATAGCTTCGGCTCCAATCACTCAATCCCACTTCTGATCCCCAACTGGCATAGAAGCAGCCATACACTCTCCCCCTTACTCCACAATGAAACTCCCCCTTATAGAACCACGCAGCCCCACGCCACATATTAAGCTACCATTCTCCGGGGCTGGGGGTGTCATAACTAATAAAACAAATAAACTAACAAACCAAATACAATATACATTACATACATAGAACATACAAGACACAATCACATTTACTGGTGAGTATGTTCAATTTATTTCACAAGGTTAACCCATGGCTCGTTCAGATGGCGTTCTCTGAAAACGACTTCATTTAAAGCAGCCACGTATATCTCGCAGGGGGCCGAAGCCAATCCCAGCATCATCAGGTAAAGGCGGGGTACACCATGGACAGGTCGCCAGTCCATCACATGGCCAACACTCACTCAAACACTCACACCTACTGGCAGTTTAGAGTGAGCGATCAACCTATCATGCATGCGTTTGAACTGTGGGAGTACCCGGAGGAAACCCACCCAAGCACAGGGAGAACATGCAGACTCCACACAGAACGACCCATACATCTCATAAGTGTGTTAGAATGTAAGAAATTTAAGCCCAGATTAAAAGTCCTGGCTGGACAACCAAAAGCTCACTCCTCTCACTGAACAAGAGAACGTGTGAGAGAGGAATACAAGAGGGAGGTAAAGTGTTATGATGTGAAATTGAGTTAACAAGACTCCATGTTTTAATGGACTTTTTCTCTGAAAAAGCATGTTCTGAAGCACTTTTTTTCAAAAACATTTTTAATGTAGCCCTTGTTTTTACTTGAAGTGAGAAAAAAAAACATTTATTTGAATTTAATTATTTATTTTGTAAAATATTTAATTATTTATTTTATAAATAATTCATTCAGTTCAGCATTTAAAACAATAAATATTATTGAAATATATTGAATGGTATGTGTAATGTGTTGGTCTTTCAGTTGCTGATGCCAACATGCTGATATTAGGCTACTTCAGTATACAGGATATGGCACTGAATCATAACACAAGTTAGAAATTTTGAGGGTCCAGACCTGGGTCTGAGGAAATTTCCTCTAACTGGACTGTACTGAATTCTAATTAAATACTCCTGACCTAGGTTTAAAAAATATATAGCATGCCTCAGTGTCCTTTCACAAACCTGGTGATGGTGTAGACCCTAGGCCCTAGACCCTTACGTTACGTTTTCAAGGCAACTACACCATCACTGACTGTATATGATACAGTAACTAATCTCATCTCAGCTATCTGAAACCACTGAGACACGAAGAAGCCCACATTTAGATCTTTCTCGAAATATTCGTTCTGAGTTCGCTGTTTACGGAAAGACTAGACCACCACGATCAGCACGGTGCTGTAGAGGACTGGAACAGGACATGTTTGCTTTTGCTTTTCTTTCATCAGTGCCATCTCCTGTTCCGTCTCTGTTTGCTTTACTCATACGTTTTCTGTTTTTCCCAAAATATTTGAACCCCGTCCCTCCTCCCTGTTCCCACACTCCTTCCCCTCCTCCTCCTCCTCAAAGTCCTTGAGCTCTGTGACCCTGAAACTCCCGGGAGGTTCCTCTCCTCCTTTACTAGCTCTTGGAGGCATGATGGACGTCTGTGCTAGCCACACACAATTAGGCAGCAGGTGGTCTTGCGCTGGGGCCTGTTTTGATTGGTGGTTTGCAAGGCTGCTGCACACTATGACTTATTATCCCCATATCATCTCCCGAGTTAGACATGATACTCTGCTGATTTCACCAAGGGAGTTTCTACAGGGCGTGTGAACAGCTGGGCTCCTCAATGTGGTAACAGGAATGGGCAAAAGACCCCAGAGTTTTTCCTTACTGACTAACCTGCTATGACAGAAGACCGAAAGAGAACATTTACAGGAATCCGGTTACAGGGGCCGTATAATAGAAAATCAAGCTTGCTCACTTCTATGGCATGAAAAAGTTTCACACAGCACATGGGTGTAGAATTAGCATGGACGGAAGCGGCGTGTCCCTACTAATATCCAGTGATTATTGAATTGTCCCCACTAATAATTTGATCCCCTCGAAATAAACCTGATCTGTCAACATCTCATTGACCTAGAGGGGTGTTAGATCCTACCTCCCTGTAACACATATGGCCAGTGTGATTGGCTGTGCCTTTCCCTGCTGACTCTGTGGCTATGTTTGGTTGTTAGCAGTGCCAAAACTGGAAGGAAAGCTTTCCAGTCATATGCGAGACTCAGGACTCAGGTGCAGCGTGGGTGACACATGGGTGTCAAAAGCGAAAGAGGATGGCAGCAGAAAAGAAGAGGGTGGGCTATTGTGTCACTAATGGCAATGCTAGGCTTTGGCGCACAGCATACAGCAGGCTAAAGTCATCTGTGGCTATGAATAACATTATTTAAAATTAACTGCACAACAAACTGCCGACTGTTAGTTCATTAAACGTTATATAATTCATGAATTAAATTATTCTGAATAGTTTAAACACACATAGAATAGCACGTGTAGTATATCAGGCCAGAGAACAATACATGTTTCACATTGTCCACAGCCCAAGATCTGCGCTCCTTGCACCATTGAAACCGACGTTTGGCATTGGCACGAGTGACCAAAGGTTTGGCTATAGCAGCCCGGCCGTGTATATTGACCCTGTGGAGCTCCCGACGGACAGTTCTGGTGGAAACAGGAGAGCTGAGGTGCACATTTAATTCTGCCGTGATTTGGGCAGCCGTGGTTTTATGTTTTTTGGATACAATCTGGGTTAGAACCCAACATCCCTTTCAGACAGCTTCCTCTTACGTCCACAGTTAATCCTGTTGGATGTGGTTGGTCCTTCTTGGTGGTAGCTGACATTACCCTGGATACCGTGACTTTTGATACATCACAAAGACTTGCTGTCTTGGTCACAGATGCGCCAGCAAGACGTGCACCAACAATCTGTCCTCTTTTGAACTCTGGTATGTCCCATAATGTTGTGTTATTGCAATATTTTGAGCTAAACTGTGCTCTTACCTGCTAACTGAACTTCACACTCTGCTCTTACTGGTGCAATGTGACATTAATGAAGATTGACCAGCAGACTGGTCCAATTTAGCCATGAAACCTCCCACACTAAAATGACAGGTGTTTCAGTTTCATTGTCCAACCCATTGTCCAATTTTTAATATTGGTATTTTATTTGATATTATAATACTTTTTACATTATAATGCTTTCTAAATCATGCCCAATACAGGATAACCAATCAGATGGAAACTACTCCCACTCGCATAAACAGAATTTATAGTATTTTACTGTATTCTGAGTGACTCTATTGCCTGAGTGATAAAACCAAGTGGAACTGTTACAAGTGGACTTTAATTGGGAAGCGTCTGGAGCCGAGGAAAGTGCACATCCCCTGGCGCTTACGCTGACTAAGACTGTGCACACTGCTCCTGGGAGACCATGGCAGGGCCAGCGTGTTCCTGCCTATTTGAAAGACTTTGTTCGTACTGAGCAGGTCACTGCGATGGCTGACCTTTACGGGGCTCGGGTTCGGTTGAGAGACGCTTTTTTCTGTCTTGATCTGAATAAAGTGGCATTTCCGAGCTGAAATGATGCGTCACTCTTCAACGGCATCAGCACAGTATAACATTCGTAGCAGTTACAGAATAACTTCGGTAATAGTTACTAGGGGTGTAAGAAAATATCGAAAATTTGATTATTGGGATATTATGTTTGGTGATACTGTATCGATTCTCAAAAACACAGTATCGATACACAGATTCCTGGCAGATGGTGAATCATTATGTGTTGTGTTTAAGCCTCTGACCACTAGATGGCAGTGTTATAATCCAGTTTCAGCTACACTCCAACATTAACAAGCAGCACAAGGCCGCAATGCTATTGTAGGCATTGGTAAACCTGTTCATGCAGTGGTGTGTTTTAATAGTAGGATTTGAAATATCGCAGTATATCACTTTGCTTGCAGTATCGCAATATATCAATATATATTGAATCATGACCGCCATAGGTTCTTGCCAATACACAGCCCTAATAGTTACTAAGGTTACTGAATAGTAAAACAGAATAAGTCAATGGTCAGACAAGCACTGACAACTAAATATAAAAACCAAGCATTTAGTTTCAGAAACGTTTACTTAAAGGTTTTATCTGAGTCAATTCTGACCGTTTCTTTTGCTTCATTCATCACAAAAAGCTGCTGTGCCCAGATGGCAATAGTGAAGTGAAGACACAATGTTTTAATATGACAGTGAAGAGGTGCAAGCACCTTCTAAAAAAAGAAATGAATTATATATCGTCACTGTCCAATGAAAAACAAGCATCTCCAAAATGGCAACTTTACAGGAGAGGCCAAAAACTTCACTTTCTAAGGAAATCAATGGAGCCAGATTTTTTTCTAAGCTATTTTGGAACATTTCTATTGGTCCATTCATCCTACAATTGTTCCTCAATGTAAACAGCAGCTGCTGCATTTATTTAATGCAGAAACATAAAAATTGCCAAAAATGGAGATACATCTGTTTCATTAGACAGCGATGATGTGTACTATAATTAATATATGTTTTCTTATTAAACTTGTATGTATTGGCCTCCGTCAGACACCAAAATCTCACAAATTCTCATTAAAGCTACATTTTCAGCTCAGTTCCTGGCGTAGTCCAGGGTTGTTTATTGGGTATCATCATTGGGTGTCGCCCGCTAAGTCGTTCCACATTTCTGTTTATGAGTTTAGTTCCAAGTCGCATGACTAACCAACACAAGAAGTGACATGGCAGCGGCTTCAAAGTTTTTCTTTAGTCAAAGCTTCTGGTGGCTTGATGTTTCCGACAAGTGCATAAAGAAGACAACGGTGAAGTGTGGCAGGTACAAGTCCTCCATTAGTGGGTTTATGTTAAAAGTTTGTAAAATGTACCACATGAACTCACAGCGTTAGTGATTTGTGCAGTGAGAAGGCACTCCATGACGTTTAACGAAGAACCTGGTGAGGGGAGTTGATGATGAACAGTGTGAGGGTTAAAGATTAGGATCTGCACTCTCGGTGCTGGATTAAGGTCAGGGGTGGAGTGAGTGTAACATTTACTGTAAAGGGGAAAAAAATCAAGGTGGTGTTAATCAGAGTGAAAGCTGTTTGACAGGTTAAGCATCGTGAGGGTGTCTGCAGTGCTCTGTGCATCTGCCCTTATGCTATTTATTTATTTATTTTTGCTGGGAGATGATACAAGATGTACTTTGCTCATTTGAGCACCTGCATCGGTACTGGGTGCACATCAAATTAGCTGAATGTACCTAATGTGAAGATGGAAGATGATGTGAGATGGCTTTTGGGGGTCATTGGATGCTACAAAGTACATGCAACAATTGTCAAATATCAGATATTATCTATCTGTCAGTTAAAAAACTCTGCAATAAAGATGTTTCTTCAAATGTTCTTCCATAAAAAGACAATGGCTCTGTACAAAACCATTATTTGCATGCTTAACTGAACATTTTTTTAAAAACCCTATTGAAAATGGCTGTTTATAGCCAGCGTTTGGACCCACCCAACCCACCCCCCTGGTATCATATTGGCTTTTTAATCTAGAGTTGGCTGGCTGTTCACTTACCAGCAGCTCTTCAGTGGCAACATAATATTTGGCTTATCAGTTCTTCCTCTGTTAACACTGTTTTCTGGTTTGGTAATGCATTCTTCATCACAATGTCTCATCTTCTGTCTTCAGTTGGAGACTTTCAGGGGGTCCAAGAGGTCCCTCCAGGACCGCCCTGCATTTTGAACCTTGTATACAGCACCAAAATGATTAGAAGAATTAGCCACTTGTGTTTACACACTGCGGAACTCAACCTCAGCATTTAACCCAGTGAAACACTCCCATATACACACACACTAGTGAACATACACACTAGGGGGCAGTGAGTACACTTGCAGCTGGGGTTTAGGTGCCTTGCTCAAAGGCATTTCAGTCGTGTGCTGGGTATCAAACCGGCGACCTTCCGGTCACAAGACCAGATCCCTAATAACCTTCAGTTTGCAAAGTGGACCACCAAGGCAGGGCAAGGAGGGGAAACTCTGAGAAACTTGGGGCTGGAGTTCTGGGTGGCTGGGTGCTGCTGGGTTTTAAGGCCAGACCCCTGCTTTTTCCAAGCGAAGAGTGAGTATGATTTTGGAAGAGATGGAGGAGCTAGGGAGGTGGTGGAGTGCAAATTTCGTCACGAGAAGCAGTGGTTTATACAGAGCGTGTAATGATGGAAAGGAGGAGTTTGGGCGTGGTCCTTCTCCCAATCTAACTTCATAAGTGGGATTTGAACCCACGCCTCCATTCGGGAGCCAGAAAAACCAAAAAGACCAAAAAGGGGTCCTCTACTGCTGCATGATTGGCACTGTACTAATAGAAGAACGGTTTTGGAGCCCGTACAAAGAACCACTGAAGCATGCAAATGGTTTCTTAGGCGTTCATGGTTCTAATTAATAATATTTCATCACACAGTGGAAAGAATAAGAATGTAACTGTAATAAACAAATCTCTCTACTGGGTATGCATAATATTATTCCTGTTAATAGTATTACTTGCATATGTTTCTTAATCTGGACATGTAGCGCAAGACATGGTAACGCGGTAAGGGTCACTGTAGGTGTACTCTACGTTTGAATTGCTATATATAGACTTTAGACTCCTGAAGAAGCTGACCAGTAGTGAGGCAGCTGACCGCAGCTCCTATTGTGTTTCTGATGGCTTGTTTTTGAGCTTTAAATAGGTGCACATAGATAACTACAGGGGTCCTGAACTAATTTTTCTATCAAGCAACGCCAAAGAGAGAGAGATAGCAGTAGGTTCAAAAGAGGAGAACAATGAGGCGTTGCCATAACGGCGGCCTGACTGTGACAACCCGCTGCGGTTAGCGGCGGACGCAAAAGTACACAGAGGAAGCACCACTCGGAAAGAGGCGAGAGCGGCAGCAGGGGCCGAGCAAAAAAAAGATCAGCGGAACGGCGAGATATGGCCGTGTGGGTGGGAGCAGAGAGAGGCGCGAGAGAGAGAGAGAGAGAGAGGATGGCCGAGGGACAAGGTGAAAGATAAGGCTGTGTGAAGAGTGTGTGTGTGTGTATGGGTGTATTTGAGTGAGACGTCAGTGAGGTGGTGATTAGAGTGCAGACAGCTTCGGGAGGGCTCTAAGGCCTCGGGGATGTCTCTATATCCTTATAGAGCAGAACGCAGGCCTTCCGACTCAAGGCTGTAAAACATGGTCTAAAGCTGTGACCGCACAACGATTGGATTCCATTACGAGTCAAGAAACTAATCAGTGCTTCAGGAGGGCACACATTTGATCCAGTCTGATGAGCTGCACTATATAAGCTGCTATTCTACATGTGGTTCTTTAAGGGTTTTTTAGGACATAGAACAATGAACACTAAAAAGAACCATATGGTAGTATATGGCTGTATATGTGGGGGTCCCCTGTTGGCTGGCTGCTTAATCAATGGCAATAGATGCCATACAATTTTTTCTAGAAAATTCTTTTTTCTAGTTTGGTAGGTCGTCCACACATTACCTGAGGTCTTACACATGTCTTACCTGATGTCTCCTCATCTTACACATTAACTTTGACTAGTTGCACTACTTAGGGTAGTCTATTTAGATACATCTGCAAATCATCGCTGCCCATTGAAAAACATGTATCTCTATTTTTGCCGATTTCGAGTTTTCTACATAATTTGAACTCGCCAATGGTCGTTTACATTGTGTGAAAATTGCATGATGAATGGACCAATAGAAATGCTCCAAAATGGCTTGGAAAAAAATCTGGTTCCATTGGCTTACATTGAAAGTAAAGTATGTTTTTGGTCTCTCCAGTAAAGTTGCAATTTTGCAATCTTGTGTTTCATTGGACAGCGACGATATTCAGTCTACAGCAGGTCAGCCCTGCCCATTCATGCTGCAGTTATAAACAACATGGGGTTGTAACGGAATACATGTAACAGCATTGAGTAGTAACGGAATACATGTAACAGCATTGAGTAGTAACGGAATACATGTAACAGCATTCCATATCCATTAATAAATAAAACAGTATTCAGTTACAGTTGAAATACAATAATCTGATTACAGGTACATTACAAAAACAGAGTAATTACCAGCAGGGTTGCAATCAAATCCTAACTGAAATTGGGGCGGGCTGCCGAAAGATGAGAATCCTGAAGAACCCCCCACCCAGCAGAAAATCAGTGTTTTGTTTATTTAGCCAAAAAACTGCACCCTCCTCAAGATCTCAATTATGAGCCCTCATACTCCAAATCACCAGACTCTACAACAGAAAAGCTGATAACTTTAGCCTGACAGGTTTTAACCAACAGCGCCGAAACATGAAAAGAGAGAAAGCCTCTTAAACGGCAAAGCTAGTTTTATTTTAATGTGCATGATTTCTTTCATTCTAATAAAGAGTACTAATAAACACTAACGGCTCGTAGATTCTTTAGATCCTTTTAGACAACACTGACCTGTACATAAGTATGAGACACATATTAACAGTTTTAAAAATATAATAAACATTTTAAAAACTTTAAGCGCTTCAAAGGATGCGACTGAATCATGTGTTTCAGATCACATTTCATAATAGCAATATCACTTCACTTGCCATGGCAAGTTAAATGTTTAACATGTTTTAATTGATAATATGTAATACTATGCAAGCGCATCATAGGAGTGCACAGGTTTATAACCTATTTTAAGGCCGTTTTAACAAGTAGGGACATTTGTGTTACAACACACGTATGAGTCACCAAAAATGTATTGCAATACAGATTTATAAGGCATTATTGGAGTGTATAAGTATGCACAGTTATAAGCACATTAATAATGATATATGAATATGGGCTTCACAGAAAAACGACCAGCTCCCACTAGGACATGAGGTGCTGAAACTGCTGAGAGCTGACTTGAAATTTCTACAAAATACTACCAGTGCCGAGGGAAACGCAGGATGGTTGCGCATAAATGACAAATAGAGGAGTGCAGGTCAAAATCGTAATGTCTGGGTTTAAATAGGACCCTATGGGAGGAACAAGGGATAAATAAATGACAAATAGAGGAGTGCAGGTCAGTATGTCTGTGGATTACAGCTTGGGGACCTGCCCTAAGTGAGTACAGGCAGTTTGGTGGCTGCAGGTTTAACGAAATCGTAATGTTTGGGTTTGAATAGGACCCTATGGGAGGAACAAGGGATGAATAAACGACAAATAGAGGAGTGCAGGTCAGTATGTCTGAGGATTAGTGCTTGACGACCAGCCCTGAGTGAGTACATGTAATTTGGAGGCTGTAGGTTAAATTAAACTTTGAAATTCGGCTGTTTCCAAAAATGAATAGGACTCTATGGCGGGGGGAAAAAGAGAGATGGGGGAAAAAAGTGCCAAACAGACGAGTGCAGGTCAAACCAACTCTGCAGTCATGGTTGGGGGTCTGTCCTGAATCAGTGTATGTGAAACTGTACCTGTCGGTCGTGCCAAAGTACAGTTGATTGGGGTGCACTTTTCAATCCTATTCATTCTCTATGGGACAAAATCTGTACATCTGATCAAAAAGCAGCATACAAGTCCGAATCACACAATCAGACCGGACAATCTGGAGTTGGAACGGTGTTGGGACTAGTTATGTGGCGAATATCTGTCAGATAGTAAAAAATTTATACCAACATAGTTGCAATAAAACAACCATAATTATGACTGCTTTTGGTACATACAGCCACACAAATATAAAATAAAGTACAAAAAATGTAGGATATGAGCCCTTTAAAGAGATCTGTCTGGTTGGCGTTGGAGAATATGTATATCTTTGTGAATTCACATTACAATTGTAAAGCAGCCAGTTCCTGGCTATACAGACATTTCATTAATTCTAGTGGAGCACTGACTATAAAGGTCACCAAAATCTCAACTGGTTTGCAGAACGCCTGTTATCAGATATAACGTACATGAAGCTGACTACAGATCATGACAATTAGTGCACATTTTATTGAATATTATTCTAATCTGCTGTAATCGGTAAAGCTCACCTTCAGATCGATGCACTGTGATACATTGGTTTATTTCTGTGCACCTGTAGCGTCCAACATGTAGCTGCTCTATCCTCAAACTCCTCATCCACAGCCTGGTGCCTTAGAAGCCTTATAGCTGACTGCTGTGGCTACAAGACCAAATCACTCTCTCTGCCTGCAGATCCTATCAAGCCAAATCCATTTGTTAGCCGAGATATGGACTGGGCATATTTCTCTCTGCCGAAATGCATTGAGCCCGTTCCAGCCAGAGCATGCATTTTGGCCTTTCCAGCACTGACAGATTTGTTCAGACTGACCTTAGCAAGAACTACTGACACACAAAATAAGAGCACATACACTTCCTTGCACACCAAACAATGGGCCTCATTCACCAACAGATCATAAGAAGAAATTCCTTCGTAAAATCCAATTACATGGTTTTCACAAAGACTCACAAAGGGATTTGTTAGTAGGTGAGAACCTAATCTGCAGACACTCAACAGTGCAATTCTGTCCTAAAGCTGACGTGGACTTTTCTAGGAACATTAAGAGGACTGAAGAGTCGGACAGTGGCCGTAAACCAATGTGTCCTCATTATGCAGTCAGGAAAAAGCTGAACTTCAGCTTCAGCATCAGTAAGTAATGGTCCGTCTTTAACTGCAGAAGATTTCATTTAGGCAATAATTCATTCAACATGTTTACAAGCACTTTGGCAATCTGCTAATGAGGAGAACTCCAGGTCCACACGAGCCAGGTTTCTTTCTAAATGCGTGATGTGTACCTTCACTGTCTATTAGCAACCCGCTAATAATCACACAAAAAAAGCAGCACATGACCTGAAATTCAAATGTTTTTTTGCCGCTCTGTTTTTTAATGATGGCATATGTATTTATTTGATGGGGCCCATAATGCATTCATTTGTCTCTAAAATAAACTTTCAGTGTTTACTGTTTCCCAAGAATATATATATATATATATATATATATATATATATATATATATATATATATATATATATATATATATATATATACAGTTAATTATTACCAAGTTAAAATCTGATTCAAGATATTAAAGCACACTTTTTACAAGGCCACTTAAACAATCGGATAACCAATGTATAACTAAATAACCAAATCTGATAATGGCTGTTTAGTTTAATGTACAGTGAGTAGATACGACTGCTTTCCCCATTTTTGGTGGTCCACAAAAGCCAGGTTCTTCCTAAATGCGTGATTTGTACCTTCACTGTCTATTAGCAACCCGCTAATAATCACACCAAAAAAGCAGAACATGACCTAAAATTTAAATGTCCTTTCCGCCATTCTGTTTTTTTTAATGATGGCATATGTATTTATTTGATGGGGCCCATAATGCATTCATTTGTCTCCAAGTTTGTGGTATTAAAATAAGCTTTCAGTGTTTACTGTTTCCCAAGGATATATATATATATATATATATATATATATATATATATATATATATATATATATATATATATATATATATATATATAGTTAATTATTACTGAGCTAAAATCTGATACAAGATATTAAGGCACACTGTTTACAAGGCCATTTAAACAATCAGATAACCAATGTAAAACTAAATAACCAAATCTGATAATGGCTGTTTAGTTTAATGTACAGTGAGTAGACATGGCTGCTTTCTGAGGACAGTCCCCATTGTTGGTGGTCTGTCGCTTGCGCTGTGCCGACAGAGGGAGCTGCTGCTGCTATCTACTAACTTACTCCTACCTACTCCTACTACCATTTGCTCATTGAGTTATAGAGAACACTGCAGTGTAAAACTGAACCAGAAGCCAGCAAGTGTTAAGTGAGTCCACAACATGACACCAAGCATATTGTCGAGACATGAGTTAGTAACCCAGGTGTTAAAAGCAGGAGTGGGTTACGAGCCTTGAATCGTACTAGCAAGTGATGGTAGATCAGTTATGTATAGAGAGTCTACTTGAATGCAAGATGTGCATAATTTTTTAAATCACATCACCATTACCAGCTATCCATATATGACATATTGTGTATGCTGGTAGCAGCCATCTCTGTCTCTCCAGATCTGGAGCTGGCTCAGTTGTGAGTTAAGGGTCTGGCCATTGGGCTGTAGTCTATTTTCTGTAGTCATGGGTCTCACTGCCAAAATATTTAATATGAATATATGGGCTCATGCAGCCACTGAAACTTCATCCCTGCCTAACTACTAAACTTGCTGACTTTTGCGAGCATTTGTATTTCACAACTAAAAAGTGTTGAGTGACAAATCTCTCGAGGGGGAACACAAGAAACAAATACCCCTTTATAGGACTACTGGAATTATCTAAAAGGTTTACGAAGTTAGTTAGCTAGTTACTTAATTGTATCAGTCGGCTTTCACAGCTCCTTATTCATTTCCTTGACAAAAACACTGGCTATTTTAATGATATTCAGATGAATATACTGACGAATTGGAAATGTCCCCAGTTTTCATTTCAGAAATAATTAATTTAATTAAGTTAATGCTGTGTGCAATGCTGTTGTAATAATATTTTAGTCAGAAACTATAATGGCATACTTTCTCCCCCTACAACAAATGGAGGTTTTAGTTTTGCTCTGGAGCTACGATGCTAATGTAGCTAAAAACTGTAGCAGCCACCATTTTTACAGATAATACTATAACCATACCACTTCAGGAAATACACAACTACGTCTATAAGAAATCACTTCACAAATGTACGTGACTTGAGGCAAGTGTGTGGTGATTTGGGTACAGTTAGCATGAAGCTAATTTGCATGGTACAAACCTCCATTACTTGTTAGCTACACTGTAAAACTATGCTGGAAAAAACAACATAGACCACCAAAAGCAGCTTATGCTGTGTTTCAGATGCTGATATGCTGGTCCGCAGCAATAAGATTTAATATGCTGGTCACCAATAAAACCAGCATTTCCTGCGTTTTGATGTTGTTATGCTAGCTAAATCTGCACCAGACCAGCACTGTATCATCTTAAACCAGCATAAACCAGCTTAGATCAGTATGAAATGCATGCTGGTCTGTGCTGTACCCCCCCAGCATGGCTTTGGCTGAACTATATCCCTGTACACAGCCTTTAGCCTGTGGGTGAGTTTCAAGGCTAATCCGAGGCGCTGGTTCATGGGGTTTCATTGACATCTCTGTATTTGAGCAGAAGTTTAGATCACTGTTTGGCAGCTATACGATGTGAGGAGCCTTGTGTTAGTCAGCCGTGAATGAGGACACACACACGCACACACAGACATTAGACATTCACTCACTTACTCCCTCGAACAGATGCCTTGAGAAATAGCCCTTCAAAGTATTTCAATCATGCAAATAAGCTTCTCGAAATCTAATCAAAGCAAGTCTGATCAGCTGAAGGCCGCTGAAGAGGATAAAAAGGAGAGGATGACTGGAGGATGTGCCGTATATCCCCCCCGTGTGTCCTCCACTGGGAGAATGACATTCAGAGAGAACGAGAGAGCATATGTGGGTGTGGGTGCACGAGTGAAAGAGTGTGTAATGGCTAATTTCATTAAAGCGGGCAGCTGCTGTGCTCTTCTCTTCGGGAGTGAAGGGGGGGTGCTGGGCGGAGGAGTGGGGCCAGTACCCTGCACAACACTTGGCCTGCTGCTTCTACCTGCGAAGCAATTATTAAAAAGTTGGGAGTATGCGAGCCTGAGGCTTGCTAAAAGTGACACAGGGTGGCCGGCAGAAAGTGTTCACCACCAAAATAGTCCTCAGTGGCCAGCGAAGCAGATCGACACCCGATCCCTCCACATTCGAGTTCCACTCCAGCGACCTTGGCCGGATTCCTGCTGCCGACTCTGGGTGCTGGGAAAAGCCAGTGAAGTGGGGAAGGAATATTAAAGGTATATTTTACAGGGATGCTCCAGCAATTGGTCGTTTGCTCTTAAAAAGGGTTCTTTGGAGAAGTGTTATAGAACAATGAGGACAATTTCTTTCTGTAAACTGGTCTTCAGGGACACCACAAGGCCCACAGATTTAAAGGACTAATATCAACACCGTTCCAACTCCAGATTGTCCGGTCTGATTGTGTGATTCGGGCTTATTTGATCGAATGCTTGGATTCCAGAAAACAACAGAATTTTTCCGTAATTTTTCCCATAGAGAATGAAAAGGATGGAAAAGTGCACACCAATCTACTGAACTTTTGCTCGACTGACAGACACCGTATCCCATACACTGACTCAGGGCAGACCCCTGACCACGACTCTAGTGTTGGTTAGACCTGCACTTGTCTGTTCTGTTTGTTGTTTTTTTCCCATAGAGTCCCATTCATTTTCAGTCACAAACTACAGGTCCAAGAAAAAATGTACTCACTCAGGACTTATCCCCAAAACACACTGACCTGCACTCCTCTACCTATCATTTATTCATCCCTCGTTCCTCGCACTGCTTAAGCACACTTTTCTAATTTACTTTTGAAAGAAAATAAACAGTGCCACTTCCTATGAATCTTGTATTAGTAATGCTATATAAATTCATTTATATATCTGTGACAGATATATGTGTGTCTTTTAATACCAGACTTAAATGTGGATAACTGCTCTTAAGTAATAATAATTACATGTATAACACTACACAAAACAAGAGTATATGGCTTTATACTCAGGTTCAGGTTCTGTAACTCATTATAGTATCTGTTATCAGTTAACTCATCAAACTCATAAAATACTCCATCAGATTCATACTACATGTAAAAGTAGTTTTTCTATTTTAACAACACATGCTTAAGTGCTGCTTCATTTGAGCTAAAGATGTCAGCCACAGTTGTGATGAGTCCAGGCGTTATACAGGAAACCCCGTTGTGATGCATCACCATATTCATGTTTACACTATTCTAATAAGTGGGTCTTATAAAACCTACCATTACAGAGTCGTATTCTCTTGCTTTACAAAGTCTTATATATTTAAATGCATGTATTTAAAGTACCCAATTACCCTAATTATATAGGCTTATGTCAGGCATTATAAGGTGTTATACTTGCTATATGATGCCCCTATAAATGTATTTGTATAGCATTGTAAATACAGGGCGTGTCATAAAATGTGTTACCAAAAAAATGTTTAAATATGTTGCTCCACATAACACAGAGGTTTATATCAATCGCATGTTCCCAAAACCATTAATCTACACCAGGAACAGGTTTCAAACTTTTTTTTTTAAACAACCCAACCAGAACCTGCATGATCTTCACAGCCCAAAGTACACAATGCTACCTTAAGTGAGGCTCATAAATGATACACAGGGATCCTGGGCAAAGAGCACCTGGTCATGAAACTCAAGACCCAAGAAGTGTCTATGAAGTGACAAAAGTTTTTGCTTACGTTGTTCACCTATGACCATCAACCCCCGGCCCTTCAAATGTGCAGTTCTTGCAGGCGAACATTCACCTTCTATTTGGATTGCAAACTTTGGAGGCTAATTAGCTAGGACTAAGAAAATTATCATTTACCCTAGTTTATTATCCAATTACCCTAGTTTATTATAGTACAACAGTTACCATGGTCAAAATACATAAAGCTGGGCCTGGATCCCACCCACCTCCCATATTACACAGATAATAACACTGGATATTTCAGTTATATACTGACCAACAAACTAAAAATATCCTCAGTTTTCAAGTTTTGAAATGGTCAATACATCATAAAAGTTAAAGTTACACTCATATCACTATTGTTCTAACATCAAGTCTCTAGCTTGTGGGCAACAACACTCGCTTTTAGGTGTTCATGTTTTTCCACTTAGACTTTTGTACACACAAAGTTTTTTAAAAAATGAGGAAGCGATTGATAAACTTGAACTCCCATGTGGTTCCTGTGTCCAGACAGAACATAATGGGCCTTCGAAATAGCCACTGTTTTTGCTCCAGCCTTGCTCTCCCAGAAGATTCGGCTCTTGCACTCTTATTGGCTGCTGTCTATCTTTGTTCATTCTACTTGTCTTACACTTAAGCTGGCCATACTAGTTGACCACCATACTGGCGTCACTATTTATTCATACTCTACAACATTTGAACCAAGCATAGCCAATCAAGACTTCTTTAGGAAGTGGTCTCCAACCCACCTCCTGGACAGCTACCTTCCTAGAGTTTAGCTCCAACCTGTATCCAATAAGCTTCACCACACCTTCCTTAACTCTAGTACTTCAGATCCAGCCAAACAGGGACCTGGGAAGAGGTTGACTAGCTGGACCAGGATCTGCATGCAAGTAGCTCTCCACATGGTTAATGTCATGCTAAGTCGTTTGACTGACAGCCACATTTCTTGACTTGCAAAACTTCGAGGGCTTCTTTTGAAAGCATTCTGGTCAGCGAGCCTTGTGCAATCGCACACTTCTGTATTCAGCGTCAACAGCACCAGCTGAACAGCTTCACAGATTCTTTCAAATGAAAAATGATTTTAGCCAATACGAGAGTTCCTGCTGAAATCGCGACAGCTCATGAGTGCTCGCCGGTGGTGTCTGCAATTCTCAAGAAGTGGGTTTACTTTCACAGTGGGGATGGTCTTGTCATAGTATATCCTGCTGTTGTCAACTGGGTTTCAAGGGAGGGTGCAGAAAGAGGCCCAGCCTGAATTAAGTAGCAAAACAACGCTGGGGAATTGGTGCCAGACTTCATCATTTAGGTCAGGATCCAAGGGTTTTACAGGTTTCACAGGCTTTCAAAGTGTTTTCAAAACCCCAGCAATGCTGCTGTGCCTAAGAGGGCAGTAGTGGGTTGGTACTGTGTCTAAATACGATCAACCATACAAATAATATTGGGTGTCTGGTGGCCCAGACGGTCTAGAGCCACTAATAGGCGGAACACGGTCCAGCTCCGGACCCAGACGTTGTCCAATGCAAACCCAAATCGATAACCTATTGAGAATAATTGAATTTTGACTGTGTTTATTTTAAGTGGGGCAGTTTTTCTTGTCTTTACGGTATACGGGCTTTACGGCGGAACTCAGAGACCAATCGCGTGCACTGTAAGATCACCGAAGGCTAATCAGATCAGCCAATCAGATCTGTGCAGATTGGGCCATGCCGGGCGTGGACACAGGCGAGGTACGAAGTGAGGAGCAGTAGCCGGAGACTAAAACGAGTCAGAGAGAATAACATGCTGTTTAACGGGAACGGTTCTGGAATGGACCTGCTCGTCTAGTTTTGGAGAATACCGCTCTGTAAAACCAACATGACAATCTGTGAAGCTGAGTTAACAAGAATATACACGTTTTATTTACTTTCTCTATAAATAAACACTTTAACATGCACTTTTTTTCAAAAGCATTCTGTTTTTTAAATGTGGCCCTTGTTTTTACTTGAAGTAAAGAAAAAAAATGTTAGTTTTATAAATATCTCATTCATTTCAGCATTTAAACAGTAAATATACTGAAATATACTGAACGGTATGTGTGATGTGTTGGTGTTTCAGTAGCTGATGGTATAAGATGCTGATACTAGACTACTTCAGTAAACAGGATATGGCACTGAATCATAACACAAGTTAGAAATGATGACGGTCCGGACCTTGGTCTGGAGGAAATCTCCTCTAACTGGACCTTACTGACTTCTAATTAGAGGGTAGGGATGTGCCTCAATACTCAAGTTCTCAGTTATTTATTCAAGGTGCCACTATTTAAAGACTAAAATGACTATTTTGGTTATTATTAATTATTATTACACAGAAAGAAAAGAGAGAACATAAACAGGCAAAACACTAAAACCCAAGAAACAAGGCCAGAAGCCATATCACTGTCATTCTGTCAGTATAACGTAAATGAGCATTCAATGTCATCTTTAGCTTCCAAATCAATTAATCAAGAAAAGGTCAGTTTGATAAGAGCTGTTGATCAATACAAAATCAATATGTTATATTAAAGTTAACTAAATCCTGCATCAGGGTAAACATTGCAGGAGATAAACGACAAATCACGCGACTGATGTATATGTGAGTAATAGATGCATATTTATAATTGATGAAGTGTTGATTGGATGACAACTTAAGCTATGTGAGCCTAGGGTTAGGTTAAGTTCTGGCGTTCTCTTAGCTTCCCGTCCGTAGTTTTATGTATTATGGTTCCTGTCGTTTAAGTTCTGTTTCCAGTCAGTTTATGTTCTAGTCTGTTTGTTTAATGCTGCCTCCATCACCTTATCTTTCTGTTAACCTTATCTTTTCATTTTCGTTCTGCTTTTCATTATGGACTACAATAAAAGACTATTGAACTCGTATCCACCTTCCCCGTCTCCTACAACGTTACATCCCTCAGGACAGGTCCCCAAACACACTGACCCACACTCCTCTACTTGTGGTTTATTCATCCCTTGTTCCTTGCACTGCTTAATCTGTGCAACCATCCCTTCTCTGTAAAAGCAGCTCCAATAAAAACATGTATCCCTATTTTTGTAGATTTTTATTTTTATAGGTCATTTGACCACAGCAGCTGCCATTAACATTGTCAACAATTTCCATGATAAATGGACCAATAGAAATGCTTCAGAATTACTTGAAAAAAATTCTGGTTCCATTAACTTACATTGAAGCTAAAGACGGTTTTTGGCCTCTGCTGTAAAGTTCCTATTTTGGAGATGCTTGTTTTCTATTGGACAGCGATGATATGGTTGTAATAGCTGTTAATTACAGTTGCGTATGTAAGTTTGGGTGTTTCTGCAGTAACACATCCAACAGATGCTTCACACATCCTCAACAGAGACTAAAGTTCAGTACATTTAATCAAGCATCACTACATATATCATCAGTGTTTCTGATCAAATGGCCACTCGGGAGTGTATAACCTCGTTCATTAGGACATAAAAGTCCAAACAGAACCCAGATCAGCATCTCTTCTGTGATCCAACAAAAGAGGGCCCGAGCAACATGCTGTCCCAACACATATCTGGCTTTGAAATCAACTTAAAAACAGCCAACGTCCCGGACGACAAGAAACTAGATCTGTCACCAGCCGCGGAAAACAAGCGCCTTAATTGAAATAGGCCTGCATTCTTTGGCAACCACATGAATCGCTAAACGAAGCTCCATTTCGGATCCATACTGGTCGAGTTTTCCCCACAGACCGTTAAACAGACCACAAAAACACAAAACAGAGACAGAGAGACAGAAAGAGAGAGAGAGAGATAGAGAGCCTTCTTGTCAGTATTTGGAGAGGAGCAGCTGGATGCACTTGACCTAGTGAAAGAATGGCTGAACCCTCGCTCTGTCCCTTTGATCAGAGGAGAGCGACGTCTCGTGCGGCCGACTGGAATGAGCCTCTCATGTATTGCACAAGAGGAGGCGGTGGAATTAAGCGATTCTCGGCAAGACCCCGCGTCTCAGTTCTCCCTCTCTTTCGCTCGCCCGCCACTCTGAAAGCTCTCTAGCCGCGCAGCAGGGGAGACGAAGATATCAAGAAGGACTAAACGACGAGAAAAGAACAGGGAGAATCAAATATAGAGGAAGAACACGACAGATAATAAAAGAGAGTAAGGACAAGACTGGGAAGGAGAAGCGAGAGAGATCAGATCATATACAATAGCACTTTCAGTGAATTCAGTACAAAACTTTAGTACTCAGATGCTCAACGTGAGGTCACGATGTTCACGCTTCATAATTGCAGTTTTTGTCAAATAACAACCACTACAAGCCATAAAGAATGCTCTCCCGTCAATCTGCTTGTTAAATATGACATATTCTGTTATAGACAAATGCTCCTTCGGATCCCAAACTCAGACAAGACCGATATGGGTTTTTCTATAGCCGATGCCAATGTTTAGAGGTCAGGGTCAGCCGATATGGGCTGTCAATATTTTTGGCTCATTTTTAGAGCCGATATCTAGAAGTTTTCCGCTTTATTTGCTGCTAAAATGTCACACTAGTAATAACAATTGAACTTAATATCATTTATTAAACATGCAACGCAAGAGACAGAGAGACGCTGATATGCTGTAATGACTCTCTTTACTCCTTCTTTAGTTCCGTTTGACTCAAGTGCTGGAAGCTGAGTAATATCTGGGAAGCTCTGGCTGCTCCAGAGAGACTCTCTGTGTAACAATAACGTGTTAATGTGTTTATTACACTAGAGCAGTTAGCTTTAGCCCGGGAGCTAAGCAGTAAAACATCCGCTCTGGTTCACGTCCACGGACGGAACTAGACACACGTACACGTCTCATTAAAAACGTCATTGTTCACTATAAATTATTCATTTTCATTTATTTGGCCGAACAGTTCCAAAGGTTTTCGCCTGGGGTCCTTTACATGCGGCAGCAGCACGTTTCACCGCAACAATAACACAGGGCTGCGAAACACTGATATCGGCCGATATATATATATATATATATATATATATATATATATATATATATATATATATATATAATAAATATTAAAAAAATGCCAAATATCAGCCCGATATATTGGCTGACCGATATATCAGTCGACCTCTACGATGGAGCCTGTGAACCTTTTCACGATCCCTTCTTTCTTTAGTGAGGCAACGTTGAGGGTTAACAAATCTTTCAGTACACCTGTTAATGCTTGGTTTACACTACATGACTGGTTGTACCGTAATCGCGAGTCTTTCAGTTGTTGTAGCGACAAGGGGGCACCAATTACACGATTTTCACTCTGGAGAATCTCACTGCTGTCCAAAAACACATTTTTGTCACGAGAACACATGTGAACTAAACGCATGTGAGAGCTAGTGGTACCACGTAGAACATACACTATTTCCAAAACGGACGTCAACAAACCAACTGTCCAAGTTGTCACTGCACTGATCTGCAAGAAAGATGAAGATGGATAAAGGCACAGGGCCAGCAGGGACTGTCTGTTCTGTAGAGAGAGCTGGAGGTAAATATTTTATCGATAAAACGTACGTGTCGCCCACAGTAGCAGTGAGATGGCGTGTACGGTGACAAGGTTCTCTCTCTATGCGATCTCATTGGCTGTAGCTAGACGCTGCTGTTGACCCACAGTCGCCGACTGGCCTAGATATTAAACATGCTAGACGTTTGCTGTTCACAGTACACAACTGAGCGAGCGCCAAGTGATCACTGATTTGCCTCCGAGCAGAGGTTTTTGTTGACGATCAGTCGGCAACTGAAAAACCACTCACGTAGAGCTAAAGGTCGATTGGGATTCGCCGGTCATGATTTATTATATCGCGATACTGCAAGCAAAGTGATATATTGTGATTTTTCAAAGCCTACTATTAAAACACACCACTGTATAAAGCTATATTAAAGCTTTGCTAATTCTTACAATAGCATTGCGCCCTTGTGCTGCTTGTTAATGTTGGAGTGGAGCTGAAAATGGATTACAATACTGCCATCTAGTGGCCAGAGGTTTAAACACAACACACACTGATTCACTGTCTGCCAGTCTGTGTATTGATACTGTGTTTTTGAGAATCAATACAGTATCACCAAACATAATATCCCGATATTCGATATATTGATATTTTCTTACACCCCAAAAGAGCAGTAACCAGGCAACCTAGACATAGGGAGAGGCAGGAGAGTAGCCGAGAGGATGGAAATGTAGTCAAAACCTGGAGAGCAAATAGAACCAGGCAACCAGAAGAGATGAAAAGGGAGAATCGATAAACATAGAAAGTCAAAGCCAGAGATCAAGAGGAGTCATAGAAAGACCTATAATAGAAAAACTTGGTGTTTGTAATCAGTATTCCGGTGACGCCAAGCGTGAGCATGTGAGGTGTGTGATTAGGTGTTAGTGAACATATGGTTGCAACGTGACCGGGAGTGCACACTGGGAAATAGAGTCAGGAAGACGTGGCCGTATGGCAGTACTGCTTTCCCTGTGACGAGAAAAGAAAGACCCTGCTGAAAAACAACACAGACCAGCATGCATCCCATGCCGGACTAAGCTGGTATAGTACTGGCCTGGTGTTGGTTTAGCTAGTCACCAAGCTTGGTCAAACTGGCTGACCAGCATACCAGCATTTAAAACACAATATAAGGCTGGCTTTGCTAGTGAGCAGCTATTATGGTCATAATGATACACAAATGTAAGTTCCTCACTGATTTAAACAGCCACAATGTCTGCTTTTCAACGTAAACACTGATAAAGTGTGATTTCTGCATTCAACTTCAATTCATTGTCGATTTATCATCAACCAAATGCCACAAAACTAATCAACATTCAGCATTCAGAATCAGTATGTTACCTTGCTGTCTGGGCTGCTAGTTTAGGTTGGATCTTCTAGCAGGGAAGGAGCGGCGGCTGTTGATTGTGTGTATGCTCTGCTGTAAGTATTCTGTTGCAATGCGGCTGCCGCGTTACATCGTTGTTTTTGTTTGTTTCGCATTGCTTGCTTGTATGTTTTGATGTTTTCTTGCTTTGCCAACGAATCCAATGAAATGGCAGCCAAGAGTTTTTCCACCTGTGGCTCAGAAGCTGGCTGTTCGAGCGCTGCTGCTTGAGTGACAGTGTATTACTGCTATGAGGCTGCCTGGACTGGGTGCCTGCTGGATGCTACATCTCAACTACTTGGCTGTCTGGGCAGGCTGCTTGGATGCTGCTGCAATGCAGTTGTGAGGCTGCCTGGACTAGTGGTGTTGGGCTGCATGCATGAGCAGCGCTACACCAGGGCTACGGCATCGTTTGGGCTTGGACGACGCTGCATTGCAGCTATGAGGTCGTCCGGAGTGGCGGCGTTGTGCTAGTGCTGCGTGAAAGTACTACCACTACATGGTTAAGGACCTTTCTGATGTTTATGAAATCTCAGGCTGGCTGCCTTTGTGATGCGTCACAGTTGTGGAGCGAGAACCCCTCTCTTGGTAGTGGTGGGAATGGCGACTATGTGGGATTGTGTGTTGTTTTATTTATTGTCAATTATTCATTTTGTTAATTTGGTAAAGTGTTTGATGGACTGGAAGGGTTTCATTTACATCATTTATAAATAATGCTTTGGTAGTCTATCATATTAAGCCACTGATTGTTGAACAACTCTGGGACCGAGAGCTTTCTTCTATACCCCCCGCCTTTTTTGGACTGGGCAACCATATGGTCCAGTTTAAGTCAAACATCTAAAAATCTCGCTCATCAGCTAATTCATTATTCATATATTCATAGGGCATATAGAAGATATCAAATAAAACTTATTTCTAGTAACATTTCTAACATTTGTAAGTGAGCACCTGCTACATTTCTCCATACTCGTTCTGTTCATGTTAATGGCAGGGTTGACAGCTAGCTAACTATTTTACAACTGTAGATTATGCCTCAACTTTTAGTTTAGAAATTTTGGATCTCTAGTTTTCAAAATATAGTTAGAATGGAATACCTAACAGCTAAACTAAACAAAGCAGCATCGTCAACAATTGGTAACTGGAAGATAATTCTATCCAAGATATTGCTTCCTGTCAAATGCTTCTTCTAGAGTATGTATGTCTTGCCATTCCCTCTACACCCCTCCAAGTATATATATATCCAACGTAGGAACTTTACAGGACAGGCCAAAAACTGTCTTTACTTTTAATGTAATTCAATGGAACCAGAATTTTTGCCAAGTGATTTTAAAGCATTTCTATTGGTCCATTCATCATGGAAATTGTACACAATCTTAATGCCAGCTGTCGTGTTCAAATGATGTAGAAAAATGAAAATCGACAAAAATAGAGACACCTGTTCATTGGACAGTGACAAGATATATATATCTACTGGGGTTTCTTTCTTTCCTCAATGCTTCCTCAGTCACTAAGGCAATCCCATGATGCAGCGCAAGTAAAACTTTTTCCAGCACGTTGGACACAAGTGGAGCTACGAGTGGTGTTATTTTCAAATGCAAGTTATCAGCAAGCAGCGCTCGTCGTCTTAATCGTGGGCGTCAGACTGCGGCGCATCGAAACTCACGTCTATTTCACTCCCCCAGACCAAAAATCATCAAATCTGGAATAACAACCACACGAGGAGAATCCATGGTTCTGAAACGCTGAGGAGATGCTGCAGCTGAGGTTGGAGAATGCTCTTTCTTGAACAGCAGGTTTTGAGACCGACCTATAGACTATGGGTTTTATAGTGTGAACCCACATGTTTGTTAGATAAGTTAGATAACCCTAGCTGGTAAATGCAAAACCCTATAAAACCAATAAAACACCTTTAAGTTATAGCCTATGTGGGAACACCCAGAGTTTCAGCTTCTGAATGAAGCGATGAAGCACTTAATTCTACTATTGCTTTTCAAAAACAGCCCAGTGAGACCATTTTCTAATAGAGATCAATGTAATATCATTATATTAGTTATAATGAACTGTGCTGCCGGTCATGTCAACACAATAGAAACGCAGTTGATACTGAAGTTAGGACACCGCTGGGGGTTTTCCTGAAGTTAAGACACTATTTACAAAACAATAACAACAATGTTTTCTTATCTGGAGTTGGAGAATACGATTATCCTCAGCAGAACACAAGTCTGTGAATATTTTACTGGAGTACACGGCGCTCTGATGCAACCTCTCACCTGGTATCTTAAGCCAAAAAGACTCCAGACTGCGACTCTAACAGGGTTACGCATTGCCACACATACCCAGCAGCCGATCCCTAAGGCTGGGATTGATGCTCCTGAGGGCCAGCTTCCCCCCAGGGGCTCCTGTGCTGCACGTCTCTTTAGCTCTGCTGTCAATTAATGCTGCTGCTGCTGGCGCTATCTGAGCCTGGCAGTGCAACCGTGTCTGTAAGAGCGAGTACAGGCCCGGGGGGAGGCGCAGGCAGGCCCGGGGGGGGCGCAGGCACTGTTTCTGCCTCAAGTATGTCTGTCAGGTGCTGATAACACAAACACGCACCTTAACTTCTACACCGGCGAACAACAGTGACTGCCTGCATATTCACAAGCCGGCTTTACTGAACCACAACAGCCACTCAGAGAGACGAGGGCGGGGAGCGAGAGAAGAGAGAGAGAGAGAGATGGACAGAGAGGGATCGAGAGAGGAAGAAGATGACAAAAAGAAGGGAGAGAGATGGAGAGGTACAGAGAGAAGCGAGAGGTAGAGAGAGGAAGTGGAATAGAGGCAGGAAAGAGAGTAAGAAGAAGAGAGAAAAGAAGAAGAGAGTGACGCAGGCAGACAGAGCGAAAGAGAGAGAGAGAGAAAAGGATTGAGGTAGAAAGTGAGGGAGTGGAAAGGAGAGCGAGAGAGAGGGAGAGAGATATAGAGAGAAAGAGAGAAAGGGAGAAAGTGAGGGAGAGGTAGTGTGAGAGGAAGATGGGATAGAGATGGAGAGAAGAAAGAAAGGAAATGAGAGAGAATGACAGCAAGAAAGAACAGAATAAAAAGGGGATAGGAGGAGAGAGAAATAGAAAAAAGGATGGAGGGAGAAAGTGAGGGAGGAGAAAAGAGGGAGAAAAAGATAGAGAGAAAGAGAAGGCGGGAAGGCAGGAGAGAGGGAGAGAGAAAGTGAGATGGGGAGAAAGAGGAGGGAAGGAGGGAGAGGGGGAGAGAGAAAGTGGGATGGGGAGAGAGAGGTAGTGTGAGAGGAAGACGGGACAGAGATGGAGAGAAGAAAGAAAGGAAATGAGAGAGAATGACAGCAAGAAAGAACAGAATAAAAGGGGGAGAGGAGGAGGGAGAAATAGAAATCAGTGGAGGAAGAAAATAAGGGAAGGAGGGAGAGAGGGAGAGAGAAAGTGAGATGGGAGAGAGGTAGCATGAGAGGAAAGAGAGAGAAAGAGATAGAGAGAACGAGAAGGAGGGAAGGAGAGAAAGAAAGTTAGATGGGAGAAAGGTGGCATGAGAGGAAGATGGGACAGATGGAAAGCAGAAAGAAAGGAAATGAGAGAGAATGACAGCAAGAAAGAACTAAATAAAAGCGGGAGAGGAGGAGGGAGATATAGAAAAGGATGGAGGTAGAAAGTAAGGGAGGAGGAAAGAGAGAGAAAGAGATAGAGAGAAAGAGAAGGAGGGAAAGGAGAGAGAGAGAAAGTGAGAAAGGGAGAGAGAGGTAGTGTGAGAGGAAGAAGGGACAGACATGGAGAGAAGAAAGAAAGGAAAAGAGATAGAATGACAGCAAATAAGAATAGAATAAAAGCAGGAGTGGATGAGAGAGAAATAGAAAAGGACTGAGGAAGAAAGTGAGGGAGGAGGAAAGAGAGAGAAAGAGATAGAGAGAACGAGAAGGAGGGAAGGAGAGAGAGAAAGTGAGATGGGAGAAAGGTGGCATGAGAGGAAGATGGGACAGATGGAAAGAAGAAAGAAAGGAAATGAGAATGACAGCAAGAAAGAACAGAACAAAAGCGGGAGAGGAGGAGAGAGAAACAGAAAAGGTGGGAAAGGTAAAGAGCAAGGGAGCGAGAAATTAAAAAGTCCAGGAGAGAAAGAAAGAGAAAAAAAAACTAGAGAGAAAACAGGGGAGAAAGATGGAGCAAAAGAAAGAGAAGGAAGAGGAAGTTAGTGGGGAAGAAAAAAGGGGGTAAAGAGAGAATGAAAGGAAAGGTGAGAGAAGGAGACAAGAAAAACGAGCCCAGCGAGGGAGGCGAAAGATGGAGAGAGCGAGAGCCAGGAAAGAAAGAAAGAGAAAGAGATGGTAGAGTGGAGTGCAATAGCAGCGGAGCGATAGCATCAAACTCATCAAGTTCAAACCACGACTCTCTAAGAGAAATGAGACTATTACAGCAGAGACAGGAGCAGAGAGAGAGAGAGAGAGAGAGAGAGAGAGAGAGAGAGAGAGAGAGAGAGAGAGAGAGAGAGTGAATTAGTGGAGGGGAAAGTATTATGAAGCATGAGAGAGTGGAGGGAGATGAGAGGGGTGCGAGATGGGGCAGATGAAAGACTTTCAAGGATTCAAGGAGACTTTATTGTCATTCGCATCACATGTGGTACATGGGGTGGAACGAAATTGTGGTACCCAAGGACCCAGTTTTACCCAGACAGCAGTACTTAAATAAATAAAATAAACATAAATATATAAAATATATGAGAATAAAATAAACAGGAATGGAGAAGGTAGCAGCAGAGTGTATTAAAGTGACTGGTGTCGTAAAAGTGTCAGTGCAGTAAAAGTGTCAGTGCAGTGGTTCCACTAAGTGGCGTTTAAAAGTCTTACAGCTTCCGGAATGAAGCTGTTCCTCAGTCTGTTCGTTCTACACTTAACGCTCCGCAGCCTCCTGCCTGAGGGGAGCGGGACAAACAGTGAGTGTGCTGGATGAGTGGGGTCCTTCATGATGCAGGTGGCCCTCTTCCTGCATCTGGAGGTGTATATGTCCGTGGTGGTGGGGAGGCTGACTCCGACAGACCTCTGTGCAGCCTTCACCACCCTCTGCAGAGCTTTCCTGTCTGCAGCAGAGCAGCTTCCGTGCCACACGTTGATGCTGGAGCATAGAACGCTCTCCACCACACATCTGTAGAAGGAGGTGAGGACCGAGCTCCTTTCTTTGGTGTTTCAGCTGATGATGACAGACCCCCGCCGCCTCTCTCCGGCGCTCCGATTACGAGTCCCCGCATTCCAGAAACTTTTGAGAAAAAAGCTAAGCTTTTCAGAAAGCTAACGAGAAAAATTCCCTCTTTTTTTTCTCAAAAGTTTCTGGAATGCGGGGACTCGTAATTGGAGCGCCGAAGAGAGGCGGCGGGGGTCTGTCATCATCAGCTGAAACACCAAAGAAAGGAAATAGGAGTATAACAGACGTATGAGGCAACATACAGTAACTGAACCACCGCTGAGGAGAACCAGAGCCTGATCTGCAGGAATGAAATCACTTCTTTTAAAAATTTGCAGCTATTGAAAACTTATTTTTTTATTTGTAAGCAGCGATCCCTCCTTTTTCTGGAATGCCGTGCTGGATTGCTCTCCATCACATCCGGGTATGGAGTGGATTTTGGGTTACTTGCTGATACTTCTCTGCAGCTCTGAGGCTAGAGAGGCTACGTCCTGCTGTTGCTCTGCTAGAACAAGATCTGCACTAACACTGTACTGAGTGGGCTTCAGTAGAAGCAGGGGGGGGCGTTGGTGTAATCGATTATGAGATGGCCACGCCTACTGAAAGCATGGATTTATCCGGAGCGCAAGCTGCAGCTACAAACAATCGCTCACGTACAGTGGTGTGAAAAAGTGTTTGCCCCCTTCCTGATATTTGCATGTTTGTCACACTTAAATGTTTCAGAACATCAAACCAATTTAAATATTAGTCAAAGACAACACAGGTAAACACCAAATGCTATTTTTAAATGAAGGTGTTTATTATTAAGGGAGAAAAAAATGTGTTCTGGAAAAATTAGGACGAGCTTTAATGTTCTTTTTGTTCAGCAGTGGTTTTCATCTAGGAACTCTGCCATGTAGGCCATTTTTGCCCAGTCTCTTTCTGATGGTGGAGGTATGAACACTGACCTTAACTGAGGCCTGCAGTTCTTTGGATGTTGTTGTGGGGTCTTTTGTGACCTCTCAGATGAGTCATCATTGCGCTCTTGCGGTACTTTTGGGCAGCTGGTCACTCCTGGGAAGGTTCACCACTGTTCCATGTCTTCCATTTCCATTTGTGGACAATGGCTCTCAGGGTGGTTCGCTGGATTCCCAAAGCTTTGGAAATGGCTTTATAAGCCTTTCCAGACTGATAGATCTCAATTACCTTCTTTCTCAATTGTTCCTGAATTTCTTTGGATCTCGGCATGATGTGTAGCTTTTAAGGATCTTTTGGTGGACTTCACTTTGTCAGGCAGGTCCTATTTAAGTGATGTCTTGATTGAGAACAGGTGTGGCAATAATCAGGCCTGGGTGTGGCTAGAGACAGTGTACTCAGGTGTCAGAAACCACAGTGACGGTATATTTTAACAAGGGGGCAATCACTTTTTCACACAGGGCCATGTAGGTTTGGATTTGTTTTCTCCCTTAATAATAAACACCTTCATTTAAAAATAGTATTTTGTGTTTACCTGTGTTGTCTTTGACTAATATTTAAATTGGTTTGATGTTCCGAAACATTTAAGTGTGACAAACATGCAAAAAATCAGGACATGAGGAAAGGGGGCAAACACTTTTTCACACCACTGTACATGGTGTGGGAGTTGTGGGAGTGTTTCACACAGAAACACAACAGTGTGGTGCTCTGTCAGCTCTGCACAGTGGAGATGATCACAACAGTACAACTGCTATACACGAGACCTTGAAGATCAAACATCACGTAGAGCTTCATCAACACAGCAGCAGGACAGCACCTGTTTACCTGTTTATCTTATCTTATAGATTATTTTAAGATTATTAACACGTGTAACATGTTTCTTTCATGTCTCTTGAAAAGTCGCATTGATAACCGTTTCTTAATCGTCCAGTGTAGAACCTAAGACTGTTCTAGATACAGCGCCAGCTTTAAACACACGTAGCTGCTTCTCAAATGACTTTCTGACAAAATATATAGTCCACAAACTGTCCGAGTTCTTGTGTGTAAGGCGTGTAGGCTACGAGTCATTTGTTCCTCTAAAAGTCGAGTCAGAACGTAGACTCTCAGGGCGTTTTCAAACCAGCACTAGTTAGTCCGGTTAAAACGGACTCTGGTTCGCTTGGTGTGGTTCGTTTTGGCAGGTGTGAAAACAGTAATCACACTCAGGTGCGGATCGTTTGTGGTGAGAACATGATCCAACCTCGATCCGGACTAAGTATTAGGTGTGCTCCACAAGTTTGATCTAAACATCTCCTGCAGCCAGGTGTGCTTTGCATTATGGGATGCGGCAGATGGCGTAAACAGAGAACTGGAGAACTGTAGCAGCTAACAGGGCGAGGACAATGAAGCGAGGTCTCTCTTGGACTAGCAGTGAGGGACGTTGTCTACTTGATGTTTGGAGTGAGCTGGGTGGTCTGCA
This sequence comes from Megaleporinus macrocephalus, assembly GCA_021613375.1. Lineage (NCBI taxonomy): Eukaryota > Metazoa > Chordata > Actinopteri > Characiformes > Anostomidae > Megaleporinus > Megaleporinus macrocephalus. The sequence goes on along the minus strand of CM038723.1, from coordinate 10,289,382 downwards.
GGTGGACTGTAGTTTGGTATATTATCAGATTATTATTACAGCTATGAACAGATGCTGTCTCTGCCGCTGCTCCGTGATACGCTCTACAAGAACTGTGCAGTAGTTTGGGAAAACCGGATCGTCTCCCTGTGTTTACTTTCTTGCTTGTACGCCAGATAGCTCTGACCAATCAGAGGAGAGATTGTGCTTACGTGGATTGTTGGGGCGCATTTTGGTGCGTTTGGGTTTTTGTCTGTGTGAAAACAAACTTAACTGAGGAGGAAACTCTCCAAGTAAACAAACTCATTAACTGATCCAGACCAGTGAAACCAACTACAGGTGTGAACACGCCCTTAGTCATTAACCATTAATAGGTCATGCACATTTTAGGTAGCCTTTAAAACATGGACACACATCTATATATATATATATATATATATATATATATATATATATATATATATATATATATATATATATATATATATATCGTCACTGTCCAATGAAAAACAAGTGCCTTCAAAATTGCAACTTTACAGGAGAGACCAAAAACATACATTACTTTCAATGTAAATCAACGGAACCAGAATTTTTTCCAAGCTATTTTGGAGCACTTCAATTGGTCCATTCGTCATAAAATTTTCACACAATGTAAACTACCATTGGTGTGTTCAAATGACATAGAAAACTCATCCATTCAAAATCATCCATTGGTTACAAATCCATAACAAAATAATAAATAATCATTTGATTCATTTAAAAAAAAATTAAAAATAGTCATCAGATTAATCGATTAAGGAAAGAATCGATATGTGCAGCCCTAGATTTCAGGTTGTTTTCCGAGCCGGATTGCTCGCAGATACTTTGGCCGCTATGGTTAGAGATGCAACATTCCGCTAACTGCTGTGCTGCATGTATAATATCTGCAAGTTAAACAGTTCCTTAGTTGTGAACGATAAAGAACAGCCATGAATACTGGCCACCAAGTGCCAGCTTCAGGTTTCAGTGTTCCTAGCCCTGTTCCCGAACTCCCACTCCACATTTTAGAGCGTTTCCTACTTTAACACAGCCACTGTAACTACTGAACTGATCAGATGGATCTAATCGTAAGTGCGTTAGGAGCAGGGAAAGCATTAAAAAGTAAAGCCTCCAGGATAAGGCTTGAGAAACACTGGTTAACCCAACGTTTCACCACTCACAGCTCAAACAAACAACCACCAAAGTTTCCGCTGCCCATAAGAAGCAGCAGCCCACCTGGGCCTCGATTCCCAGAAAGCTCTCAGTGTTAAGATAATGCTAAGTGGTAGAAAGAGTGTTCAGCGTGATGCTTATGCTGCCATTTAAGAATCATCTCAAGATGCTTTTGGGAAACCCAGCCCTGATGGCTTTTTACTGCCCCACCTAATGAGATAGCTGATGCTGTACGGCAGCGACTATGTTGAATTTGGAGCTGTAGCCCAGTTCAATATACATTCGCAAAGTTTAGTTCATCTCTGTAAGTGATGCTGTAAATTCTATGTCTTTAAAAAGACCTTCCAACGAATGCCGCACAATGGTGCTGAGAACCTGAGATGGTGAGGAATCTCTTGGAATCAGCTGAACGCCAGTTCTCCACAGCACAGATGTGGCCAGTAGCTCCCCAGGTGCTTATGGCAACGTCCCAAGAGCCTATGTTTGGAAATACAGCTGCAGGCAGCCGGCAACTCGCAACAGATGTGCAGCCGGTTCACATCACTTTAAAATGTCCCAGTGAAACACTTAAACGGGCAACCAAGACCATACCTTCATTTTATAAGAGACAGACATTAACCCTCAGAGATCCCCCATAGCAGGAACGCCTTCGGAGGTTTCTTCTTAAATGTCGCTTATGTATTTCTCACTTGTATCTCAACACAACAGGAGAACTTGTACAATTGAGGATGACGTTTTACTCCAGACCACCTTCATGTTTGCAAGATGAGGAGATATTTAAATCATTACACACATCAGAGCAGACCTGAACCTATCACCACTGTAAAGAAAGAAAGAAAAATTAATGTACACATCAATCTATTAGACCACAAATATGGTCATTACATCCACACAACAAACTTTTAACTGAGGCTAATTTGGTCAGTATAAGGTTATAAGCGATGCACGCTCATCTCCTCCACTCGTGCTTATTGCTGTCGGACAGCATGCAAGTTACAGGATGTGGGGAGGCATGTGTGTAATCATCAGAGGAAGTACAATATCACACACGATCAACCTCTAAAGAATCCTCAGTGTTAATTCAAACCACCAGCAGCTTGAGACATCATCTGTGTTTTTCTGTGCTTCATGCTTCATTTCCTTTTTCATAACCATATGGTCATGTAGCACCTGCATATTGTGCTGTCATGCCATCAACATGGCCACTTTATTAGAAACAGCCACCTTGTGCTTCCACTGACTGGCCACTTTATTAGAAACAGCCACCTTGAATTTCCACTCACTGGCCACTTTACTCGAAACAACCACCTTGTACTTCCACTCTCTGGCCAATTTATTAGAAAAAGCCACCTTGTGCTTTCACTAACTGGCCACTTTATTAGAAACACTCTTCTTGTACTTTGAGTAATTGACCAATTCGTTAAAAACACCCACGTCATGCTTCCACTCTCTGGCCACTTTATTAGAAACACCCACCTTGTGCTTGCACTCTCTGGCCACTTTATTAGACACAGCCCCTTGTACTTCCACTGACTGGCCACTTTATTAGAAACAGCCATCTTGTACTTCCACTAACTGGCCACTTTATTAGAAACAGCCATCTTGTACTTCCACTGACTGGCCATTTAAACAGCCTCCTTGTGCTTCCATTCTCTGGCCACTTTATTAGAAACAGTCACCTTGTGCTTCCACTCTCTGGCCACTTTATTAGAAACAGCCCCCTTGTACTTCCACTCTCTGGCCACTTTACTAGAAACAGTCACCTTGTGCTTTCACTGACTGGCCACTTTATTAGAAACACCCACCTCATGCTTCCACTCTCTGGCCATTTTATTAGAAACAGCCACCTTGTGCCTCCACCCTCTGGCCACTTTATTAGAAACATAGTTCTTGTACTTTTGATACTTGACCAATTCGTTAGAAACACCCACCTTGTGCTGCCACTCTCTGGCCACTTTATCAGAAACAGTCCCCTTGTACTTCCACTAACTGGCCACTTTATTAGAAACAGCCCCCTTGTACTTTTACTCTCTGGCCACTTTATTAGAAACAGCCCCCTTGTAATTCCATTCTCTGGCCACTTTATTAGAAACAGCCCCTTGTACTTCCACTGACTGGCCACTTTATTAGAAACAGCCCCCCTGTACTTCCACTCTCTAGGCAGTTAATTAGAAACAGCCCCTTTATACTTCCACTGACTGGCCACTTTATTAGAAACAGTCACCTTGTACTTCCACCCTCTGCCCAATTTACTAGAAACACCTAATTTGCACTGCCACTCACTGAGCATCTGAGCCACAGCGTCCTTTTCTATTGGTCAGTGGTTTTCTATGGAGATTATCTATAAGACTGTCTGGATACTTTTGGACGCATACCGATACATTCCTGCTCTATGAGGTACTGAGAGTTGTTGAGTCGCTGAAGCAGCTGGGCTGAATAAGGTTAAGCATTAACTCTACCAAGTGAACTGTGCCTTACTTCAAAGCAGACAAAGCTATGCGAAGGCCACGTGTGCAAGAGGGAGAGTGGAAAAATGGACAGACGGATGGAGCGATGGAGGGAAAGATGTTCTTTAAATCAAACCTGGTGAATGATTGCAGTATCTGACACACACGGCGATCAGTCTCTTTGAAGTTGTTGCTGAAAAACTGAAAAAAAAGACTGATGTATAGTCAGAGAGAAGAGCACAGCTGTAGGAAAGCCCCGGGCCTTGAGTGACAGCACACACATCGTTTATAAAATATTATTTGATTAGAAGTTGAACTCAAGGTCACTGTTTCTATTTGTACTAAAAAAACCTCACTTTCAAACAGACTGCAAACAGCAAGAGTAAAGCACCTGGAAGCAGTAGAAGGGGACGAAGATGTACAGGAGCCCAAGGTCACCATGTCCCCTACCAAGTGTGGCCTGGAGGGACATAAAGTCCCTCAGCACTGAGCAGTGGAACTTTCTGAATTCTCTGAAGTGATGGAGCTCTGTACAAAGCCTTTGTCTATGATTCAGGATCCAGGACTAATTATCCAACATCAGTACCTGACCTTACTATTATGCTGCATGCAATCAAATCCTCGCAGCAATGTAAATACAGGCTAATACTGCAGTAAACTCCCAGTTGGAGATGTGTTGGAGCATTCTGATGTATGCATTTTTCCCTCAGTAACACTGACAGGGTAAGTTTTGATTGAAGACTCACAAAATTGGAAACGAACCAAACTTTTCATATCAAGAAATCTGCAGTTCTGCTCTCTGTTTCATCTCAGCAGTACAGAGAGTTATGACTGTCTGCACAGTAGGGGGCTTTTACCCCTCTTCTTTCAACCCTCACTGTTCAGTATGTTCAGTTCACATTAGGGCTGCAGCTATGGATTATTTTAATAATCGAGTATTCTATTGATTATTCCATCAATTAATCGAGTAATCGGATAAAATATATTTTATTTTAATTAAAAAGCAATAGTAAATATATAAGATAAAATAAGAAAGGTTTCTTAACATTTATTGCTTAAATTGCATATAATATGGTTTAAAAGAAAACATTTTAATAATTACTATTATTGAAATCTATTACTAGACCTATATATCATACTGTAAGTTCAAAAGGCTGGCTACTGGCTACAAACTGAACTGAATATTCTCGCTGTATTGGATTTGGTGCATTTTAGGCTCCAAATTGCTACAAACACCATCGATATTTAGTTTACTGTGTATTTTATGCATCACTTGGAGGGAAAAATGTGTTTGAGGGGTGTATGTTCTTGTGAGGGTGTGTTTGTAACTATAATCAAAACAGTAAAGTGAATGAAGTTCAGGTTTTTATTTTTTGTGGTTATGTTCTAAAGCAAAGCTTAGATCATTTACAGACATAACTCACCATCACACAGACTTATGTTCTTAACTAGCCATTACATAAACCACAACTAACATACACGCTTTACTAGCCTTCATCTCAACTCACCATCACACTGACTTACTTTCTTAACTAGTCATTACATAAACCACAACTAACATACACGCTTTACTAGCCTTCATCTCAACTCTCCATCACACTGACTTACTTTCTTAACTAGCTATTACATATAACCATAACTAACATACACGCTTTACTAGCCTTCATCTCAACTCACCATCACACTGACTTACTTTCTTAACTAGTCATTACATAAACCACAACTAACATACACGCTTTACTAGCCTTCATCTCAACTCACCATCACACTGACTTACTTTCTTAACTAGCCATTACATATAACCATAACTAACATACACACTTTACTAGCCTTCATCTCAACTCACCATCACACTGACTTACTTTCTTAACTAGTCATTACATATAACCATAACTAACATACACGCTTTACTAGCCTTCATCTCAACTCACCATCACACTGACTTACTTTCTTAACTAGCCATTACATATAACCACAACTAACATACACGCTTTACTAGCCTTCATCTCAACTCACCATCACACTGACTTACTTTCTTAACTAGTCATTACATATAACCATAACTAACATACACGCCCTACTAGCCTTCATCTCAACTCTCCATCACACTGACTTACTTTCTTAACTAGCTGTTACATATAACCATAACTAACATACACGCTTTACTAGCCTTCATCTCAACTCACCATCACACTGACTTACTTTCTTAACTAGCCATTACATATAACTATAACTAACATACACGCTTTACTAGCCTTCATCTCAACTCACCATCTCACTGACTTACTTTCTTAACTAGTTATTACATATAACCATAACTAACATACACGCTTTACTAGCCTTCATCTCAACTCACCATCACACTGACTTACTTTCTTAACTATTCATTACATATAACCATAACTAACATACACGCTTTACTAGCCTTCATCTCAACTCTCCATCACACTGACTTACTTTCTTAACTAGTCATTACATATAACCATAACTAACATACACGCTTTACTAGCCTTCATCTCAACTCACCATCACACTGACTTACTTTCTTAACTATTCATTACATATACCCGTAACTAACATACACGCTTTACTAGCCTTCATCTCAACTCTCCATCACACTGACTTACTTTCTTAACTAGTCATTACATATAACCATAACTAACATACACGCTTTACTAGCCTTCATCTCAACTCACCATCACACTGACTTACTTTCTTAACTAGTCATTACATATAACCATAACTAACATACACGCTTTACTAGCCTTCATCTCAACTCATCATCACACTGACTTACTTTCTTAACTATTCATTACATATAACCATAACTAACATACACACTTTACTAGCCTTCATCTCAACTCACCATCACACTGACTTACTTTCTTAACTATTCATTACATATACCCGTAACTAACATACACGCTTTACTAGCCTTCATCTCAACTCACCATCACACTGACTTACTTTCTTAACTATTCATTACATATACCCGTAACTAACATACACGCTTTACTAGCCTTCATCTCAACTCACCATCACACTGATTTAAGCTAAATGTTATGGTTACTGTGTGTCGCTCCGCTCTGTGGACTGGATGTGCTGAAACTCTGAAGTCGTGCTCGGCTAGGGGTTACCGTAAAACTCAGACTCGCTATCATTTTGTTGGAAAAGCTCAGTTGCTTGCTTTCTGAAGTTAGCTTTTTATTTGAATACCTCGTTCCACCTTAAGTGGTATAGAAGTTACATTCCAGCGCCTGTAACTGCTGCGTCATTTAAGGTGGAACGGGGGAATTTACATAAGAAGCTTCCGTCTTTCTTCAGGTTTACACTCAGTAATTGATTCCTTGGCTAGCTCGGTTTTACAGTAGACTTTGGACACTGTGTATGGTTTTCTCTGACCCGTCTCTTCTGTTCGTCTCTCCTTATTCCCAAATCACGTCTTCCTCGTGTCACCTGGCAACACCGTAAGCACTCGCTGTGCAACAGTAAAATTCAGTAAAAGAATTTGCTTCGATGATTTTTTGTAATAGAGTTACTCGAGTTCCTCGATCAATCGTTTTAGCCCTAGTTTGCATGTTACTGTTTGCAGGAACTGTTGAGCAGGTTGGGTAGGTACTGGATTTGGCAATGTGAATCAAGCAAACAAACCTGAGGGACGGTTCCCTCAGGTTTGTTTGCTTGATTAACAACCCCAGGCAGGGTTCTGTGGCTGGGCACGGCTGTGCAACATGTTAAAAGAGCATATACCCGTCTTGGAAATAAGTGGTTTTCTTTTCTTGTACTCTGTCTTGCGTCAAACTTTTAGTTTTCTGTGCTTCTTCTATGCGTCCCCCGCACTTGGTGTCAGAATTGGTGCCAGAAGAAGCAGCGATGAGAGGACAACCTTATCGATGGTGCATGGATACACCAGATAGTAAGTGCCACGAGGAAGCACCTGGAGTGGCGGAGAGAGGCAAGGCTGGTAAAGAGTTGGTAAAGAGTCGGATGGCCCTGAGGGAGAGAGTGTACTCCTGAAGATGGCCCTGAGGGAGAGCGTGTTCTCCTGGCCCTGGGGTAAAGTATACTCTCCTGAACAAACTCATGCTTGGTCACACCTACGCAAGATGCATGCATACAATGATTTGCTTGCAGCTGCCAGGGCCATGACAATGCAGGGCTTGGGGGATGGGCCAGCTGAGGCAGAGAGTTGGCACTCACTGCCAGTGTTGTCTTGATTCCCTGTTTAGAAAGTTGCTGGCCCAGGAAGATCTGGTTTATGGTTCGCTAAGGGGTGCACTGTCAGGTGGAGGGCACCTAGGCTTTTTGTCAGTGAAGCCACCAGAGCCAGAGGACGGATCCCTGAGGCCGCACAAACAGGTAGTTCCCTCACTAGCATCGTCAAGTGGATCATAGTCCGTGAGGCAAGGGCTAAGAGATTTAGCCAGTGGGTGTTTCATCTGTGACACTGAAGAGGCTGCTCTCCCAAGTTGGACAGTGAATGGATGGGACCTTGCCTCATGGTGGAAAGGCTGAGTGCGCACCAAAACCTGGTGCTATATTGTCTTGTATCAGAACCACAGGGCTCTGAATTTGGAAGGGCAGAAAGGGCTCTCAGAGCCTTCCAGAACAATGTCTCTAGGACTGACGCAATGCTACCCAGCCATCCTTTCAGGCTCCCTGAATGCCCATGATCCCATTAAAGCACACCGGTGACCTGAGAGGCTCTTACAACACACTGACAGCATCAGTGGTGAGCCAAGAGGTCAAGCCCAGGAAAAAGACTTTGTCTGGTGTGAGTGGACAAAGACTGGGTGGAGCCCAAGAGACATCAGAGCATGTTTTGATTCCCATGATACTTTGTGCATGCTAAGCTGGACTGCATTTATTTAATGAAAGGCAAAACAATAATTAAAAATTTTCAGTTGATGGGAATGTTTACAGATCAGGCAAACTGTTGAGCAGGTTGGGTATGTACTGGGTCGTCTATGTTTATTTCCTGATTATTAACTCCAGGCAGGATTCTGTGGCTGGACGAGAGGTTTAAAGACCATAAAAGCTTCTCTAAACCTGCATTATGGGTACAAATTTCTGCAAGGGCGTAAGAGCGGGTCTGATATTGTGGAGGACACATTTGCTATTATGAATCAAAGCCCACCCTATAGCCTAAAACATTACCTATAAGCTGATTCCACTGTAGGTAAGGTAGTAAATCGTTTATGTATGTATAGTATGTATAGTGCCATAGAACAACATTTGTGGAATTACAGTAAATTATAAATAAATAAAGAAAATACAACTTTATCGGTACTTCTGTTCATTATTAGTTAAATGTTTTAGAAAACTTTTAAATTATACATGCAGTGTCTGGATTATAAAGAAATATAACCAAAATATATTTTTTAATTTTTTAAAGAAATGTATGTTAAGGTTTTCTGACTAAACAAGACGAACATTAATGTTAGACAGTAAGGCTGTGTCCCAATCAGCACCCTCTGAAATATTACATACTGCACTACTGAAAGCACTTCTAACGATGGAGTCCTTTTATTTATTCATTTATTTATTTTATTTATTATATTTTATTTTTTATGTATGTAGTGTAGTAGCAGACTGCAGTTTGGGACGTGGCCAGAGAGTAATGTAACTTTACGTTTCAGAGTACTTTCTGACTAAAGTTAATATAAATTAGCTAACCCAAATCCTCCCAGTCTGTTACCATAACAACACATTATACTAAAGCTGTATTTATTGCTGTATATATGGTCACTGACCTCGCGTTAAAAGCTGGTGAGATCACCCGACGCTCCAACAAAGCGAGAGCTCAGGACTGCAGGATATTTTTGAACAGGCATCTCAACACAAGCCTTAACAAAGTGAAATACCACCTAACAACCAGAGCCCATTTCTAGAAAGCGCGCTTTCAAACTAAAAGTTTTTAAAACTGTTTTCTGTAGTTTAATTTTTAAATGGGACAAATCTACCTGTTTCTGATTATGGTAATGTGTTTTTCTGTGCAACCACTGATGTTACGATATTATTTTAAAATCAGAAATATCAAATTCCATTTAGCCAGCAGAATGGCCACTTGGGGGCCTTTTAGAAGAAATACTGAATGAGCTGTTTTCCACATAAAGCTTTAGCCTGGAGTTGTGAAGTGCACACACAGAGGCCACAAAGACTTGCCAAAGACACTGCAGCAGAGATAAGACGACTCACTATAGTTAAAGGACAGTCCGATGCCCGTTGGGTATTACAGGCGTGATGTATATCTCTCTCATATCTCCTCTACAGTGCCTGAGTGGTTTATTGTGCCGAGGCCTCCCTGTCAGCGCCGGCGTTGTGACAGTTTGTCAAGCAAACTCAGTTACACGGCCATACTGTGGTTAGCAAGAAACGCCAGCAACAATATCACAGCATGCGCAACACATGCAAAGTTGGAAGGAACCTGGTGCATTGCATTTAGTTTAGATTTTTTTTATTTGAACGATACCTATATGTCTTATATGTGTAAAGAGAGTAAGCTACTTTCCATTGCTGTAGTTACAACAACTCCCAATTTCTCTGTTGATTGGTTTTTTATACCTCAACCACTTCATCCCAATCACTCATTAGGAAACAAAGCCATTTATATCACAAACAAACACCAACTATAGCTTCAAACTGGGCTTTCTAAAAGGGGAATTTCATCAATTGTTCTAAACAATTCAACCATTCACTGTTATGCGCTGCAGAGATCCTACAGTGGTGGTGATGGGAACCAAGGGTCATCATGTCTTCAACAGAAATATAGCCTTTTTTATTTACTATCCAAAATCACTAGTGAACATACATGTGTTTTCTGAGTTTAAATATAAATGTATTTGAGTTTTTACATGTCAATGATAGCAAAATAGTCATTAATTATTCTTTATTTTGTTTTTTTTGGGCCCTACTTTGCCTTACAATGCCCTCCATGCACCCCTCCGCCATTGACGGATTAAAACAAATGGATGAAAATACATTTAAAGCCAAAACATCAGGCAGTGTATATGTATGTCTGGTTCCTATCATCACCACTGTAGCTAACTCTGAGGTATGTTTCTCTAGAAAGAAGCATTTCAACACCAACCTCTATAGATGACTTTACTTACATCTTAACTATACAATTACACAGAATTATTGATAAATGGCTGGAGTTGCCCTTAAAATACCACATACTTCTGGAAATGTGTTGCATGGCGGTAAACAACAAGGAGACGAAGACAAAACAATCCCAAACTGAAATCTTTCTAAGCCAAATAAAGTCTCTGGAAGTGAACTGTGAAATGTGTTTGCAAGTGAAGCAGAAGCAGATCCGCCCCCTGCTAAATAGCCCGAGTCTCGTAAACACAACAGCAGGGCGGTGCCTCGCCACAGAGCTTTATTTACTTAAAACTTTACTTCAGGCAGCTTCTTTTAGCATTGTGTCTGTGATAGGATTTTAATTCGTTGGTCTAAAGACAACCTTGGGCCGAATTCAAGTATCCAAAGGGGGGGCTCTGAGGCCCCTGAGGTCCAATGCAACTTGTGTTTAAATTTCATCTGTTGTTTCTGTCTGTTGAGTTGCTCCACACCCTATTTTTAGAGCTATTATATATATATATATATATATATATATATATATATATATATATATATATATATATATATATCGCTGTCCAAAGAAAAACATGCATCTCTGAAACTTTTCACGAGTCTTTACTTTCAATGTAATTCAATGGAACCAGAAGTTTTTTCATGTTGCTTTCCAATTTGCTATTGGTCTATTATTTATCATGTTTTTCTTATATATATTATATATCATTGTTGTCCAAAGAAAAACAAATATGTCCAAAACAGGACAAAAATATTCTTCGTTTTTATTCCAAGAGCATGTCTATTGGTTCATTCATCACATATATAAAATATTCATCATATATATATAAAAAGACAAAACAGTATGTAGGTAGGTAAAAAAAAATAGGTTTGGTTTTATTGAATTATTTTAGAATATTAAACTACGATTTCTCATTAAAATACTCCAAAAAAGAAATTTAATAAGTAATAAAATAATACAACAATATCTGGGGGTGAGGTGAACAGTAACTTTTTGACGGGCAGCCTTGCACACAGACTAGTACAAAACCATTTTTACCTAAATTTCCTTTTTCACATGAAGCCGTAGTAGAAATTATTTTAAACCTTTGTAAATAAGGATCCTATCAAAAAAGCACTGTCCACAAAAAGCAGCAGTAGTAAAGACATATATATTTACATATATATATATATTTATATATATATACACACAAAGAGGCCCACATGCACACACACGCTTCTCTCAGACATTTCTTGTTCTGCACTGGAGGTTAATTTCAGGTTAATTTCAGAGTGTAGACGGGGACACGGACACAAGGGACCAATTTAGACAGTCTAATAATACAGTAGAGTAATGAGTGGACAACAGGTGCTCTGGAGGCCTGTAAGTGACCACTGGGATAAAGGAATATGTTAATGCACGAACACCATCTTTCTCTCTTTCTCACTATATATATATATATATATATATATATATATATATATATATATATATATATATACACATCCTCTACTTCTCTAGGAAGGCTTAACACTATATGTTGGAACATTGCTGTGTGGAACTGACTGCATTCAGCCACGAGAGCTTTACTGAGCTCAGGTACTGATATGGAATGATCCTATTGGTCAATGCTTATGCACAGGATTGGAACTCCCATCAGAGTATTGTGTGCCTATTTCTGTGCTGTATTATATAGTCCAGTTAAACATTCTTAATTGTTAGCACATGCGCTCTGAAACTGAAAATTCAATGTTGGAAATTACGTATAATATATTTAATATAATATATTGAAACACCAGTGTTGTCAGGTTTTTCAGATCTAAAGCAGGAGTGGATCTTGAGCTTCACCTCTTATTCAAAGATGAGCGTTGTTAGTACTGTTTATCTCATTTGGACAGTGATGGTGGTCTACCAGGTCTTCCAGGTTGTTGTTAGGAGTCCCATTTTCTCTGTAGCTTTTCTGAAGTTTCTAAACTCCATACAAAAACGCCTTTGAATTTCTCCTTCCTTGAATATCTCATGGTGGTCCCCAAAATCTAAATTCTGGGGGAGGGGACCTAAAAAATATAAACTTATTGTGACTTTATGCAAGTACAGATGCTCAAATACAGATTCTGGTAAAGGTTGTTGTTTAGCCTGCTTCATCCACAACTTCTAACATCTGGAGATGTAGCACTGGTTTGCCTCAGGATGGCACTGTGGCAATTGGGTTCACCCAGTTGGTCCCTCATAGCCTGTCAACTGTAACAATGGTGAGGATACCACTGAAGGACTTTCCAATAAACCATATGCGTAGTTGTAAATCTGAAACCTCGGCCAATTTTCCCAGGAGATCTACAGAATTTTTGTGGGGACGTGTAAGAAGAAGAGCGCATGAGCAAGGCAGAAAAGAACATTTCCAAAAGAAGAAGCCATTGATTCCAGCATCGGTACCACTATAGAGAGTGAGTCAGCAGCTACCCAACACTGGAGCAGCCAACCAACATGGGAACCGCCGTATATACCAGGTGGTATTCCACACATTGATGATCTTATATTTAATCTTCTCAAAAATATCTCCTGGAAACAGAACTGAAGGTCTGTACAGTATGTATGATGAAGTATGTATGACAGTACCAACAAAGTACAAAGCAATCTCCGTAAGCTGGCTGCCAAGTGGGATCCATCTGACTTATCAATTAGAAACGAACCAGCTCATGACAACATTACATAGAATTTCACAAGCATTGCATCAGTAGACACTGGCACGCTGTCTAACAGCCAAGCCCTGAACGCGAGCTGTGGGTATAGAAGGAAAAACAGCGGAAACGCAGGCATCAGCACCTGGATTCCACTGCTGACTCCACAGATCCTGAAACAAGGCAATGCACCTGAGAAAAACGACCCACCCTGAGGGGAGAACGGGCAAAAGGAAACAGACAGAGAGGAAGATGGAGTACTCTGATGTGGGGTAAAGAAAAAAAAAAGAGCGTGAGCGATGGATCGAGGTAGAGAGAGACGGCGGGAAAGAGTTAAGGAGTTGGCAGGGAGATGTGCTTATCCTCCACAGGTTTGGCCTTGGGCCCCTATTAAAAATGCAGCGAGACGGGCGAGCCCTCACTCTCACCTCTCTGCCTATTTTTACACCTCGGCAGCTGGGGCCAAACTCACCAGCGGGCTGCAGCTCTGCACAAGCTAGAGGAACACATTTCCTAATGATGCCTACACTTTCTCCCACCCCTGTTTCAGAACTTTAGTTTTTTGGCTGAGAGCTGCGGATATCTTAGGACTGGGATCTACTAGAAATGACAGTGTACTCGATATCCTATAATTAAAGCCCTAAAGGACACAAGGGGTTACGTTTGTTGCTAAACTGTACAAAGTAGGATCTGTGAAAACTAGAGATGGACCAATCAGCGCTTTTGAGGCCGATATTGATAGAGGGCGGGGCTATATGACACGGCAGGGCTACGTGTAGTTATTAGCGCAAGCAAGTCATGAAACATGGTCTAAACTGGTTTATTATAATTTTTAACGAGCGCATGTGAAACAGCATAATATTTTTAACTAAATTAACAGTAAATAAACAAAGTAAATCAAACAAATGTCCCCAACACTGCAATCATTACATTTAGACCCTTAATTTAAAACTAAAAAAGCTAATTAAATAAATGATGTCTGTAATCATTAAATGTAGATCTTGAATTGTTGCTGCTGTTCTGTTTGAAACGGTCAGATCTGGTCTACATGGTGTTCTGGGTTATTTGTTTCATGCTAGCTGCGCATGCTAGCTCTGCTGTTTGCTGATACTCACTGTATTCAGATTAGTGGTGTTAAATGTCTTGGTTCCCCAACGGGACACGTTGATTTTAAAAATTTTTTTCAAATTCCGAAACGCCTGGATGAGTCTGACTCACATACGGTAACAAACTGCCAGACAGATGATGTTTTCTATCAGTACATGCCGTGAACGCCAAAAACCACCAGAGACCGCGAGAACAGAGTCAGTCTGTGGAAAATGAAAGGGTATGTATTTACACCTAGTGGCTCAGATAGGAATTGCAAGGACCTGGCCGGAGGGGGTTTCAACGCTAGCTGGAAATACAGAAATTAGACTCTTGTTTAACGGCATCAATCGGCTCTCGGGATCAAAATATCGGGCGATCACATCTCTTAATTAAAAATCGGCCAATACTGATACATAGCCGATCGATCTTTCCATCTCTAGTGAAAACCTGTCTAATCACCACTAAATGGCCAAAGCATTTTGACAAAATTCACCACGTTTGACAAAAACTAGCTGCCTCCAATCTTGGGTAATGCTTACATGAGCATCACCCGCACCAATCACAAGGTCGGTAAGGCTGGTCTCGCCCACATAGCTTTAACTGTGTCTCTCTGTGTCTGAATCACATGAACGTACAGAGAGAAACTAACCATCATAGTAACAATGGAACAATATCTGAGCTAGTTAGTCGCCTCATAAGCCCGTTCGCTGATCTGTCCACTTGTTCCACTCGGTCGTGGAAGCATTCGCTGCATGTACATCCAGATGTAACGTGAATATGGATCTCTCTCTCTTTATATAAGATCCTGTTTTCAGCTATTATAACTACTCACTAAAAACAGGATCTTATATAAATAAATAAAGATCCTTATCTACCAATAACATGTCCTGTATATGTATCTAGTCTTGTCGCTGTGAGAGGAGGGTTGAGCTGCAGCCAGGGGCGTTCCTGGTGGGGCGTTTTACCCCCCAAATCCAACTTGAACAGAACCACCCCCAACAGGTCAATATCCACAAGAGGAGTGTTTTGTAGTGATGCGAAAGAATATCGTCGCTGTCCAAAGGAAAACATGCATCTCCATTTTTGTGGATTTTAAGTTTTCTACATCATTTGAAGACGCCAGTCTGCATTTACATTTTGTGAATATTTCATGATGAATGGACCAATAGAAGTGCTCCAAAATAGCTTGGGAAAAATTCTGGTTCCATTGACTTCCATTGAAAGTGAAGTTTATTTTTGGTCTCTCCTGTAAAGTTGCAATTTTGGAGATGCTTGTTTTTCATTGGACAGTGACGATATGTCAGTAGATGTTAACAGAGAAGGATGTATTTCAGATTAGAGGAGTAAGCAGTTACTTTATTTTATAATTCAATAATTCTAAAATCAAAGGGAACATAAAATCACCAAATGGAATAATATTAACCGACTCTGAAAGGACTAAAAATATGTCAGTCATGCCGCTTATGGCTAACTTCGGAAAAAACACGTAACTAAAACATCAATCAACACTAAAGTTTTTTTGTAAAATCTGATTTACAAATGATTGATGATGTATTGTGACGAAAGGCCATCTTTGGAAACCACAGGAAGGCAGAACCAGTGAGAACAAGGAACAGATCATGTTGTAGCCAATGAGGAGGGGGGTGGCTCCTGCAAACCGGCTGCAGACAAACGTGAAGACATTGACGTTGAAGGCAGAGTTAAGAAACATGTGAGTTATGCACTAGGGTTTACTAGGGTTGTTGTTCCCACCAACACAGATGTAGCTTTTTATAAAGTTTTCTTTTTATTGATTTTTAAGTACAACAATGAAACAAAACAGGGCAGACCAAAAGGCTACAGGTAGGGTTCATCTGTAGAATGCTTGACATCATTGAGGGAAAAAATTATATCCCTCCCCCCCCTTCTTATTTAGGATCATTTAGGCTTCTTATAGTCTGAGGTTGTAATGTAGCTCACACTTTCGCCATATACCTGTTTACATGCTCTAACAAACGTATGGTATATGTTTTTAAAGCACAGTAAAGCCTCTGAGATGGAACACAGAGTAAGATATTTGCTTTGTATGTTTGTATGATATTAAACTTACGGCTCAGAAACATCTCAACAAATAATTCAACAAATGTAATAACACAAGGCTTAAAAACCGCTGATCCAACCTATCTGAGAACTGGGTGGGCGTGGCTAATGAACAGCTTGACTGGCAGCTAAAATCAATATCGGACAACAGATTTGCGGACAAATGGACAGACAAAAGCAAAAGCAAGTTGGTTTATAGATTAAGGAATTAATGGGTGACAGATAGACACAGACAGGAAGTCTAGTTTACCAGCTATTGGTTATGCTGGACAGCTTTAGCTCAACAAATCTTCTCCTTGCCTTGTGATTGGTTAGAAAATGTTTATATTAGGACCGCCCAGTTTACATGGAAAGGAAAGAAATATGATGAAATATATCAGCTATTTGTTGGTCAGTGCAACGTTATTTAAAAAGTTAACTTCATACATGTAAGAAGATTAACTTTGTCAGAAAGAAAACACAGGTTTAGTTATGACTGTGGCATAGATTGAAAAAAAGCAAAGAATCAAGGGCGATACTTGATCCAAAAATTATAATAATAATAATAATAATAATAATAATAATAATATTAATAATAGTAATACGCCAGGATCAGCTTGGATCAGGATCAGGATTTGCTAGACTGCATCAGGGAATCCTGGGCAACCAAGTTTCAGTAAGCTCATCACTAAAGGCAAAAAAAAAAAAAAAAATATATATATATATATATATATATATATATATATATATATGCATTAAAATATTAGATAATCCCTGTCTGGCTATGAAAAGCAATATCATGGCTCTGCAGCGTACGGAGCTGACTGTGGTATGCGATTAGAAAACGCTATCAGTCATTCACTATATCACACAAATGTCATTTGCCATTTGCCGGCAAGAAAATCAGAGATCAGTATCATTGGATCAGCAATGTAAGCAGCCTATAGGAGGTTAACTAACAGGCTTCTGTGGTGCAGTGAGCAACGAGCACTATCGCAGGCAGCCTGCCTCGTTTGCCAGGGGTTTTAGATGTTGTCTCAAGTTTGTTCTAACGTCGACTTATCATCATGGAGCTGGAAAAACAAGAGAGGTTTAACGTAATCGGGTCAGAGTGAATCCACAAGCGTACAAGCTACACTGCTAGGAATAGGTCACAGGCTTTTTGTCCAGAGTGTTGTATTACTAAGCCTGGACAACACCAGGCTCTGTGTGGACCTCTGTGTGTATGTGTGTGTGGGAACAGAGCGGGGGTTTTGGATGGTTGGGCAGATGGAGGCTGGAACAGCAGTAGACTATAAAGAAAGCAAGGGACCTTAGTAGTTTGGACAGAATATGTTTGCTGGTGGGGTTTCTCACAGAATAGAAGTGGACAAATGTACATAAATAATAATTCAGGTTTTAATATTACTGGTTGTAACTTGTATTCATTTTTATGAGTTCATACCTTCAGACAGTGATGTTTTCACTCACTGGCGATTAGTGATTGTACCTTCCTAATTGGTAGTAAAGCATAAGGCCTTTAGTACAGCCTTTGAAGTCCTAACCAATGGTAGAGCTTGCTCAGCTGTATCTACCTCAAGTTAACTATTTGCTATTGAAAGTTTTACCTTGCACCTTGTAGTAAAATTAAATTCTGTCTAATAAGAATCAATTAAAAATTACAGATGTATCTAGGGCTGGGGGCGTTGTGTCGATTACGATTAGAATATTGTTTGTCGCTGAGTTGCGAAGACTGGCGGTCCCTACTGAAAGCAAGGATTTATCTGGAGAGCAAGCTGCAGCTACAAACAATCCCTCACGTGCATCTAAAGTTGTGAGAGTGTTTCACACAGAAACACAACAGTGTGATGCTCTGTCAGCTCTGCACAGTGGAAATGATCACAACAGTACAACTGCTATACACGAGACCTTGAAGCTCAAACATCCCCTAAAGCTTCATCAACACAGCAGCAGGACAGCACCTGTTTACCTGTTTATCTTATCTTATAGATTATTTTAAGATTATTAACCCGTCTATCATGTTTCTTTCAGTAGTGTCTCTTGAAAAGTCTTCATTGCTAACCGTTTCTTAATCATCCAGTGTAGAACCTAAGACTGTTCTAGATACCGCGGGAGCTTTAAATCACACGTACCTGCTTCTTAAACGACTCTCTGTCTAAATATATAGTCCACAAACTGTCCGAGTTCTTGTCTGTGAGGTGTTTAGGAGCTACATGTCATTTGTGCCTCTAAAAGTCAAGTCAGAGCGAGACTTTTAGAGGCTTTTGATATTTGATTTTGTTTTAGCCCCCCCCATATAGAGATACATATATATGCATATCCATTGCTTACAAAGCTATAGCAAAATAATAAACATTTGAATTTGTTAGATTTGTTAGAATCGTTAGGTTAATCGATAAAGAAATGAATCGTTACATCACTTCATTCGCCTCATAGGGGCAATGCAGAACCACAACAACAGGAAATGAGTGCTAAACATCTTGGCTGATCAGTTATTTTGGAAGTGAGGAGGTGAAACCGGTGCCAGCCTGACGTTCGGCCGAAGCGTGGCCTTGTCTTTTGCTTCAGCAGCGGCGCTACCGTTGCGAAGGTCTACAGTTAACGCAGTTCTAGAGCCACACACAATGACTGTAATGACAACTTGCGTCTCAGCTCTGTGACCTAGAAACATTCTGTCACTGGGAACAGGGTGTTGGGCACAGGCTCGAGAAGGAGCGACGCCACGCAGCGCCAATGACTCTCAGACGCTGCGAGCTCGGGAGGAGGGGACGAGGAAGGAGAAAAAAACACCTCTCGGAGTCGATGACAAATTAATTGCAGAGGCGATTAAGGAGAAAAGAATAAAATGCCCTGTTGATGTAGGGGTCGGTCCAGCCGGAGAGGTGCGAAGCTGAGCTCGGCAGAACGCGACGGAGCGAGAGATTCTGGGCCGTTATTAAAATGACACATTCTCACTTTCTCATTAGAGGTATAGTGAGAGAGAGAGAGAGAGAGTAAGAGAGAGAGAGAGAGAGAGAGAGTAAGAGGGAGAGAGAGAGAGAGTAAGAGGGAGAGAGAGTGAGAGAAAGAGAAAGAGAAAGTGAGAGAGGGAGAGAGAGCGAGGGAGAGACAGTGAGAGTGAGAGAGAAAGAGAAAGAGAGAGAGGCGGTAGAGAGAAAGGGAGAGAGAGAGCAAGATAGAGAAAGACAGAGGGAGAGAGAGAAAGTGAGAGAGAGGGAGGGAGAGAAAGTGAGAGAGAGAGAATGGGAAAGAGGCAGGAGAGAGAGAGAAAGGGAGAGAGAGAGAGCAAGAAA
Source organism: Megaleporinus macrocephalus (assembly GCA_021613375.1). Classification (NCBI taxonomy): domain Eukaryota; kingdom Metazoa; phylum Chordata; class Actinopteri; order Characiformes; family Anostomidae; genus Megaleporinus; species Megaleporinus macrocephalus. Next base: position 10,269,572 of record CM038723.1, on the reverse strand, counting down.
GAGAAAGAGAGAGAGTGAGAGAAAGAGAAAGTGAGAAAGAGAGAGAGGGAGAGAGAGTGAGAGAGAGAAAGAGAAAGAGAGAGAGAGAGTAAGAGGGAGAGAGTGAGAGAAAGAGAAAGAGAGAGAGAGGGAGAGAGAGAGAAAGAAAGAAAGAGAGAGAGAGAGAGAGAAAGAGGGAGAGAGAGTGAGAGAAAGAGAAAGGGAGAGAGAGTAAGAGGGAGAGAGTGTGAGAGAAAGAGAAAGTGAAAAAGAGAGAGAGGGAGAGAGAGGGAGAGAGAGAGAAAGAGAAAGAGAGAGCGAGGGAGAGAGAGTGAGAGTGAGAGAGAAAGAGAAAGAGAGAGAGGCGGTAGAGAGAAAGGGAGAGAGAGAGCAAGATAGAGAAAGACAGAGGGACAGAGAGAAAGTGAGAGAGAGGGAGGGAGAGAGAGTGAGAGAGAGAAAGTGAGAGAGAGAGAATGGGAAAGAGGCAGGAGAGAGAGAGAGAAAGGGAGAGAGAGAGCAAGAAAGAGAGAGAGAGAGTAAGAGGGAGAGAGTGAGAGAAAGAGAAAGAGAGAGAGAGGGAGAGAGAGAGAAAGAGAAAGAGAGAGAGAGGTGGTAGAGAGAAAGGGAGAGAGAGAGCAAGATAGAGAAAGACAGAGGGAGAGAAAGTGAGAGAGAGGGAGGGAGAGAGAGTGAGAGAGAGGGAGAGAGAATGAGAGAGAGAGAAAGGGAGAGAAAGAGAGCAAGAAAGAGAGAAAGAGAGAGAGAGAGAGGGAGAGAGTGAAAAAGGGAAGCGAGAGAAAGAGAAATAGAGAGACAGAGAGAGAGACAAAGGGAGAGAATTAGAAAGAGTGAGAGACAGGAAGGAGAGACAGAGAGAGAGAGAGATAGAGAGAGACAGAGAGACAGAGGGAGATCAAGAGAGAGAGAGAGAAAGAGAGAAAGAGGCAGGAAAGACAGACAGAGAGAGAGAGAAAGAGAGAGAGACAGTGAGAGAAAGACAGAAAGACAAAGGGAGAGAAAGAGAAAGAGAAAGACAGAGAGGGAGAAAGAGAGAGAGAGATAAAAGAGAAAGAGCGAGAGATCATTCTTTTCTCATTTGCTTGGTGCCTTGAAGCATGATGAAATTTGCTGAACATCGCCCTGTGTTTCTAGTCATGCCGATAGTATTTGGACAATTAAATGACACTGTTAATGTTCTTTTAGTTCATTTAGAGCTGAAAGTCAACAAACTGTCATCTGACACCCATATTATATATACATATATTTACAAGCCTTTATCTTAACAATATATATTTAAACCCGTAAGAACAGCCGGTATGATTAGAACAGATGTAAATAATTATAAATACAATACAAAGTAATATAAATATCTTTTACTGACGTATGTAAAAGCTCTACTTACTGTATTAATACTAAAGGGGAATTAATTGGAATGACTAGCTGACTCGCACACCAGCTTGATCACCTCCTCTGGGAGGCTGAAGAGAGACACTGCACATCAAACACCATCTCAACTTAGAGAACCACACAAACAGCT